>JAWWEM010000054.1:3414039-3437755 GCA_035582935.1 Ormyrus thymus | reverse complement strand
GAGAATGTTCAGATTTGTGTACATGATAAGTACAAAGGTTATCATTAGTGGATTCCAGGTCAACTTTCATGTTATCTGAAAACGTAGAATCTAATACATATTCACGCATAATGATAATAAGCAATCCCAAAACATAACATTGATACTAATAATAATGTTCAAAAATTATTTTTACTTTTCGTAAAACAGAGAACTCTTTTTTTTTGATAAGGCAAAAATGAATTTTTTAATATTTGCCTTAAATGACGGAAATGAAACTTATTACATGCATCACTATCTTTCGCAGAAGTAGTCTTCAGAAAACGTTACATAATTCGGTGATTCATTAGACGTGTACTTTCGTGCAGCTAGAAACTTCATTCAATCTTTTAATAATCGAATTCAAATAACGTCTATTACAACCCACGCCTGATTCACTCCCTGATTCACACCGCAATAATTAACGCCTCTTGCAGCTAACGGCGGCGCTGCTCTTGCTCCTCGTGATCGGCAACGCGTCATGCCAGCTCGACCTTCCTCCCCTGCGGGACGACCAGAGGTATGACCCGAACGACGGCCGAAGGCTGGCCCAGGACGACAGGTACTCCAGCGACGGTCGCCGGCTGCCCCAGGACGACAGGTACTCCAGCGACGGCCGCAGACCGCAGGACGACAGGTACGACCGGTTCGACGGCCGCAGACCCCAGCAGGACGTTCCTCCGCCGAGGGACGATCGATTCGACAACAGGCGGCCGGTGCAGAGCATCGACTTGAGGAACTTGCTGGCAAGTCTCGACTTCACGGGCACGCAGGCTTGCAGCACGAACGTCGCCGCCCAGTGGAACTACGAGACCAACGTCAACGAAGTCACTCAGCTGCAAGCGGTGAGGATTAGTCGACGAAGGACCCGGGCGGCAATCGTTGCCCGTATCGATCGGCCTAGATTGCGTTTCGGGTTTAGTGACCTGCCGGGGGTCGGGGCGATCGCGAAGAAGCGGCTCTCGTAATCAACCGAATTGTTGACTTTGCGTGTAGATTGGGATCACGCACCTATTGGGATCGTCGCGTTACGCGTGGAAATTATTGTGACAGAAATTCATCGGTCTCTCGGATCGAGTCGATAAAAGCTCTTTGATTCAAAGGGCTTTCTTTAGAAACCGTAATAATACCCTTCTCCGATAAATAAACAATTATTTTGCAAAAGTCATCCGAGCAGTCAAATGTCACGCAAAAGCGGGCATTTCGACACAGAGCCCAAAGTGAATCATAGTCGCAGGAAAAAAAGAGAAAAAAAAGAGAGACTTTAGCAACCGAGGAATAACGCTTCCCCCGCCTCGCCGGCGTGATTTGAGCTCACAGCGCGCCTCCCGCGCACATCCGTCCCGGCCGTTCCTGTACGCGGCGCGCCGCGATTATCGAAGCATCCGACATTAATTGTGCGAAAAAAGAAGACAAGCAGCTCGGGCGCGCGGGAGAAAGAGAAAGAAAAATGAGGAACGAAACCATCTCTCGGAATGGAAGAAGAGGTGGAGGCCTCGACCCGCTCTCTCTCTCTCTCTCTCTCTCTCTCGCTAAGCGCGAATTTCCCTGACACGAGAGGGACGAAAGAGCGCGGCGACTACTCTTACGGGAAATGTTCCCAGGCGATGGCATTGTTTATCGCCGGGGCGATTGGCCAACAGGCGCATTAAGCATCGCCGCGGCACGACACGCGCGCGGTCAGTCCCCCTTCTTCTGAATCCGCCGTCGCGGTCTCGTTTTTTCTCGCCTTTTCCTCCTTCATTTTTTTCGCATTTAACGGCCGGTATAATTGCGCCTTTCTTTAATTAACGTTTTTTACGGGGACGCATTGGGAAACGTTTATTGAGCGGTCGGTCGTATGCTTCGGAGGATAATTTTTTTTTTTTTTTTTTAAATTGTCTCGGCAGAAAAGTCTGGAAGATTCGGTTTCTGCTACTTTTTACGGGAAGACGATGGAAAGGGAAAGTAAGATTCTATTGTTATTCAATTAGCGTAAATTAATTTGTCGTTTTAATACTTGATTTTATTATTCTGGGTAATGAAAAATCAGCTGCGGAAATTGAATTATTTGATTTATTTTATTAATAGTTAGTAGCTATTTCATTTATTAGCTAATTATTTTTTGTCTAATAGTTGTCTAATAGTGAATTTAAATTAATATGAAATAATGAATTCTCCACTCAGGAGCAGCGTACTTTTATTCAAAATAATTTCTAAAAAAAGAGCACGTATACATTCTTATCGTTACGTGACAATTGTAGTCTCTCAAACAAGCTGCTGACAAATTGCTCAATCTTGTATGAGAAAAAAACATTTGATTTCCAAACGCACGGTATTTTTGAAACCATTCATTAAAAGTATAATGCACGCTTTTCAAAACTGGCGGCATTATTCTAAACGCTTTTTATTTCAATATTCTTTGTAACTCAATGACTCAGTCGTGTTCTGGCAGAAAATAAGGATTCAGATCTTTTTATTTCACTCTCTCGCCGCTCTTATTTATGCTTCCACGTTTTGCTGCACAATTTATCAACACAATTTTTTAAAAAAGAACGTCAAAAGCAACTCGCACGTAAAGCGCCTAAAGCCTTCGAGGAAGATCGCGGAAACAATAAGTTTGTCGACTTCGCTTCTGTGGGAAAGCTCCGCGGCATTATCTCCTAACGGTAAAATCGTACAAGTACCTTCGACGCGGCATTCGCGGAGAAGTTCCTATATGAACCGAGGAAATGGCACGTCACATGCAACCGCCAGATATTACTTAATCTCGCCGTAACACTTTGCTTTTAAATGCAAACTAAATTGCTGGCATGCGCCGAGCATCATTTTCTAGCTCCTTGTGTTTCTCTTGCAGCTGCAAGCGCAGAGGCTTTACGCCGATTTCCAGTATCAGGCGTGGCTGCAAATCAACCAAATCGATCCGAACTCTGTGAGGGACCCCGTAATTAGAAGACGTCTGAGGTACTTATCAGCCGTTGGTCCGGCAGCTCTTCCGCCCGATCAATTAGACAGAGTAAGTGGGACAGAGGGAATTAAACTTCTCGAAAAAAGCTATTATTGACAGTTCTTAACCACGATTGCGCATTCTTTCCTTTAGTATAACCGCTTGATTAACGACATGCTGGCCATTTATAATAGTGCTACGATTTGTCAATACAAGGAACCTCTGCGCTGCGGTCTGCGTTTATTCCCAGGTGAAATAAATATGTGTTTTTCTTTATATTAAATTGTTGAAGGTGAATCCCCTACTATCGCTAATTTTAAATTAATTCTTTTATTTTAAATTATTTCTTTTTTTTTAAACGAGTAACCTAAAACATAAAATTCAATTAATAATACTCTGATAAAATATTTTTATAATACATTCAATTTTTTATCATAAAATCCAAGAATTAGCGAAGCTAAACATTGTTGTATTATCTCGTTTTCATGAAAACCTAAAAAAAATTGAAATTATTTAAAAAATTAATCAATTTTTACCAGCGTTTTTTTTATCAGGCAAATAGCTTAAAAACTCAAAATGATATAAAATATAAAGTTTTAATATATAAATCACGACTCATCTTCTCATAAAAAATTGAATATTTTTATTATAGAAATACTATACGAATGCTCTGTTAGTTTTATTTTTTATAATAGATAAAATTTTAAATTGTAATCATTGTAACGTCTCACAGAAATATCACAAATTATGGCTCGAAGTCGCGATTGGGATGAGCTGCAATGGGTCTGGCTTGAATGGAGGCGACAAAGTGGTTCTCAAATGAAGGATTACTATCATCAACTCGTCGAGCTCAATAATGAATCAGCTCTTGCCAACAGTAAGGGCATTCAGAATAAATCCTTTATTCTCATTACAAATGTTTTGATAAAGAAATTAACTGTTCATCTAATGTATTCCAGATTTCACGGATGCCGCGGAGTACTGGCAGTTTCCGTATGAATCCTTCAATTTTGAGCGTGAAATTGATGAGGTTTGGGAAGGGATCAAGCCTTTGTACGAAGAATTGCACGCTTACGTGAGAAGGAAGCTTAGAGATCTTTACGGACCAGAAAGAATTAGCGGGCAAGCCCCATTGCCATCTCACATCCTAGGTAAAGAAAACAATTTTTATCGTTTAGTCATTCTTATTTTTTACAGTTTATTTTTTCATATTAGAATTACTTTTACGCACTTTGAAAAACATTTCCTGCTAACCAGGAGAGTATCACTTGTTTGGATCACGGATTTTGTTCAGACTTTGGGATATGTCTTCTAACGTTAAAATATGAAGGAAGCTGCGTGCGTTCGGCCTAAAGCTTTATTTTTCAAAAGTTATGAGCTTTTTTTAGCGAAAAGCTGAGAAAAATCGATTTTTTTAGTGGCTTCTCAACTATTAATTGTGGACTATTTAAACTCCCAGCATTTAAAATGTAAGATCAAATCCTATCAATTAAATAAAAAGACATCCAAAGATCTTTATTTGTTCAAAGGTTATAGCTAAATAAAAATTTGTAATAAAAGAAGCTAAAATTACGTCAATGAATTTTTGTGGATTTTTTATGGTACTTCAATGGTCATTTTTTCTTGAGCCTTTTACTTTTGAACAAATAAAGATTTTTGAATGTCTTTTATTTTAATCGATAGGATTTGATCTCAGCTTTCAAATGCTGGAACTTAAAATACACTATAATTATTAGTTGAAAAGTTATATGTAATTGAACAAAAATCGATTTTCCTTAGCTTTTCGGTAAAAGAGCTCATAACTTTTGAAAAATAAAGCGTTAGGCCGAATGCACGCAGCTTCCTTCATATTTTAAAATTAGAAGACATATCCCAAAGTTTGAACAAAATCCGTGATTCAAACAAGTGATACTTTCCTGGTAAGTAAATATTTTTATGAACTATAAGAAAAATCTAGCATTGGTATTCATCGATAAATAAATTTATAATTGTAGTGTTACCTAATAGTAAGATATAAGGGAGTAAAAAATTCAGCTATATAAAAAAGTATTTCTGATTAAGCCCAAGTATACTGAAAATTCTTTCTCTTTTAGGAAATATTTGGGGACAATCATGGACAAACATCCTAGACATAACAATGCCTTATCCTGGCAAGAATTACTTAGACGTTACCCACGAAATGATTTCTCAGGTAAATATATACGTTTTACGCGCTTCATCAGAATAATGGTAGTTGATCGTTGTGATTAAAATTACAGGGATACACACCAATAGATATGTTCCGAGTAGGCGAAGACTTTTTCCTATCATTGAATTTAAGTGCATTACCGCCAGAATTCCGGGCTGGGAGTTTAATTGAAGATCCAGGTGATCGACCCCTCATCTGCCAAGCTTCAGCTTGGGATTTCTGCAATCGCATAGATTATAGGTAAAGATTTTTATTTAATAATTTCCTATTACATAAAGAGTATTTACGTACAAAAACTTTGCGCGGAATACCAATAATAATACTTCTGTATAATAATGACGTAAAGTTCAATTTAATAATAGTTTACTTAAAATGCCTGAGGGTATGCCAAATCGATAGAATTTTACAAAAAAAGCAAGACGTAAACAGGTAGTACTTTTCTTGATGGTACATTAGGTAGTAAATTTTTAACACTAAAAAATTAATTAATCCATTTGAGGTGTTCAAATAAGAAGTTAATTATATATTTTAAATGTTTATGACGAACGTAACAGTTACATAATTTAATTATTAAAATTATAGTAACTGATCTTTTTAAGATAATTCTTTATTAATTTTAAAAGAAATCTTTCTCATAATTAATGTTTATTTACAGGATAAAAATGTGCACAAAAGTAACAATGAAGGATCTGATAACAGTACATCATGAGATGGCCCACATTCAATACTTCTTGCGCTACAGTCATTTACCTCGAGAATTTCGCGACGGTGCCAATCCCGGTATGAAAAGAGCAAAATTCACTTTCAAATAAATCAATAAAACTAAATTGACATGCCTCAGTGATTAGGACATTAATGTTTAGTAGTTCAAGCGCCTTTATTTGAGTCGTTTCTTAAAAAAGAACGTTTTTCTCGGTTTCCTTTTTATGTCGTCGAAAGAAAAGAAAGCAAGCGTTGGTCCCAACACGGCGAATGGGCGATAAACTAAGACTTTTATTATCCCTGCTAATCGAGCTTTCTCCACCTCCGGTTATTCGCTTCAAGAATGTCGCACAAAAACCGACAAAAAAACTTGCAATACGACCGAATAGTCAATGAAAACGTTAGAAATTTGCTTCTTGTTACAAGACATTTAATATTTAATTAAAAACTTTACGATTTAGCTTAGCTAGAAATTCAAGCTGCTTGTAAAGCTCTTTTATTTAAAATTAAAACCACCTGCCTTTAATATTACATTTATTTAAGATAACAATATTTGAATAAATTTTCTTTCACCAGGCTTCCATGAAGCAGTCGGAGAAGCAATTGCGTTAAGCATCGCAACGCCGAAGCATTTACAAGCTCTAGGATTAGCAAATAAATACGTGGATGAACGTGCAGCCGACATAAATTACCTCTTTTCGTTAGCCATGGAAAAACTGGTTCTTCTGCCTTATAGCATTGCTTTAGATAAATGGAGATGGGACGTGTTTAGAGGAGTTGTTAGTAGGGAAGAGTACAATTGCCACTGGCATCGACTGAAGGAACGTTATTCCGGCACCAAACCCCCAGTTCTGAGATCTGAGGACGACTTTGATCCTGGTTCGAAATATCATATTCCAGCAAACATTCCTTATATACGGTAAGTGAGAAAAGTTTTTCTGATCATAAATGAAATAAAAGACGATCTTCTTATTCTTTTGAATACGAATATTTATTTAGTAAAAACTATAACAGTTTTTTTTTTATTTTACATGATGATGACATTGTTATAAAACACGAACGGCAATGAACTTACGAGATTGAAATTTAAAAACCACTAATCACAGTTTAAAGTACGTAAAAAAGAAAAAAAGGAAAAAAATTGCTATGAATATTTGCTAATTTAATGGTTCTTATATTTCAACCAATAAACATATGCTGGAATTAGAGCATATACTTTTACAACTAAAAATTGAAAACATTTTTATTATTCTATTTCGAATTGAATGTTTGTGTAATAAAGTGTTTAAACTTAGAGTTAGTTTGTTAAGTAAATAAATTATCATGCTTTGCTTCAACTAAATTTTTGACGATTCATGAAGCTCCAATTTCTCTTCTTCTGCATCCATTTTCTAAATCTAAACTGAAAACCTTGTTAGTGAATTATTTGGGTTCTTCTGCAACTTTTAAACCTGAAATTACTGATTCAAATTTGTCAAGAGACACGTCAAGAATCGACCGATGTTCTCTGTCTTTTGGAGCTTCAGCTTTTTTATCGAAATTGAAATCTTTTGCATCAAAAGAAGCGAAAAAATCATCTTTATTGTCATTAGAAGAGCGTTTAAGCGGATCTTTTCCCGCTAAAGATTTATCTTCGTTCATCTTGAATAAAAAGAATGAATATTAAATGAATAAAAAAGACAGTGATCATGTGAGACTAAATATAACTACCTCGTCGTTGAGTTGCTTGGCAGTCAGAGAAACGTCGCGCAGTTTGTGTTCCATCGCTTTGGCCTCCACATCCTTCTGAACACCATACGAGGGCAGGTACGGTACCGGAATGGTAATGTACACCTTCATGGGCACGGGGATCTTGTCTTTTCCATTAAATGCAAGTTTGGCCTCTTTCTGCAGCAGCTTATAAAGCGCCGATGGAGTCTTTGGATCCAGCGACAAGGTAGCTAATGGTACCACGATCTGCTCCTTTTTGTCGAACTCTGCCATTCGCTTCTGCACCTTGGCCTTTGGCTTCTCAGCTTCCGCTGGAACCTTCTTATCTTTCGTTTTAGTCTCGTCTGTACTGACATCCCCGCTAAAATCTTCCCAGACGTCTGCGCTTACCCTAGTTTTGTTGTCGTCCCAAAGTGGTCTGTGCCTTACCCAACCTTCTTGCTTGCTGCTGCTCCAACCATTTTCACCAAAATCGTCAGCGTACATTTTGAATACCTCGGCGTCCTCTTCGTCGTCAACCTCGACGTCCTTCCCTCCCGGGAAATCCTTTGACTTGGAATACGAACTCGTAAAAGTCTTTGTGTTGCTCTTTAGACCAAAGCTCGCATCTCCGGCGCTAATGTCCAATTCCGTAAAATCCGGCTCAAAGTCCGCTGTTCCGGCGGTAGAGGCAGGACTATCAATATCAGCTTTAATCGAATCGGGGATTATTGGTAACGTTGTTGTGTCTCCTGCACTGACTCCCTTGATGTTCTCGAAGCTTAGATCGGCTGCGTCGACAACAGATTCAACGGATTTATCCACGTCCTTGACATCTTCCTCTCCAATGTCTTCAACGCTTGAATTGAGAGACTCTTTGGATATGCCTAATTCCTCGGCTTCCGCGGAAGCATCGACTTTGTAATCGCCAGGAGGTGTGTATCCATACTGTCTGTCGTAGAGTTTAGGATCGTAGGGTCTGGTGGACTCTGAGCCTGGCGCAGCTGCTTCCTCGGCTGTCTTCTTTGCATTGGAATAAGATTCCTTGACGGTTACAGTGATGGTCGATGAATTTCCAGAATTAAGAGCTTTTTCTACAGCACGTTCGGCAGCTTTTTCGGCAGCTCGTTCGACGGCAAGCTCCGCTGCTCGTTCCAGCTCCTTTTTGTTCGTTGACAAACCCCCGAACGCCACCGATCCAAAAAGGAGAACGGTACAAATACTGAGCAATTGCTGCAGGAGAAAAAACCCGATTAATTTTCACAGATTAATTTAATGCAGAGTATCGTAATTACGAAAGTGTCGACTCAGAAAAATTTGAATTAAAATAAGTTGTACAATTCTAGTAAGTATAAAATTAGAATGCCAATATATTCGTAGAAACGTAAAACAAATTTAGCTGTACATGACGTTTGAAAGCAGACGTTTTTACTAAAGGTACACAAAAATTATAATCATCCCTTGCGCGCACTATTAAGAAAAATCGATGCTCCACACGTAAATGATTGACACTTCGCTTTGCAGTGATCAAAAGTGAATGAAATGATTATTTACGAACCAAACGTCCCATGACGATGCGCTCGTAGATTTGCTCAGGCACAAGTGTCCAACTAGAATGTCGAGGCAGCGACCCCCGGCAATATTTATACTGGGCGAATACTTTCTCGTCCGAGGCTCCTCCTGCTTCACCCACCGCGACAATCTCCTTAAACTATATCTTTCTTCTCGAGAAGCCGTCGACTGTTACGCTGCGTTTTGTGATACCCCAAATCATTTGAAAGGCTTACTATTTTATTCACGCAGAACTTTGTTAAGCTCGATGTGCAATGTATTACTTCGCAATTTCTTTTAAGTAGTTCTAGTATTTACATGATATTAGTAGTGTTCTTGCATAATTAATTAAATTATAATTACAGATAACGCAGAATACATAAAGTAATAATTATTTATTTAATACACGAACTCGTGGCTTTATTTTTTGTTCATAATTAAACATCAAATAATTGGAATAAATATTAATTTTAGTTTGGAATTGCATCAATTAAAATTTAACTATCTATACTTTTTGCCTAAATTAGAATCTTAATTAAAAATTATTTAGAGGTAAGCTCAAAGTAAATTACGTGCGACCAATTGATTTCGGCATTAATTTGTTCAAAAATTGCGAAAATTTTTATAAAAAATTGTAACATTAAACTGCCGTAATTCTTAAATCTCTGTCAACTTTCTATGAAAAGTCGTAAAGTCATTCAATTATATCTACCTTCTCAACTGACTCGATTTCCTCGTTACAGTTTTAGATATTCTGAAAATAATGGTCTACCATAACACTAAAATCCACTATTTATTTTCGAACTTTACAAACAATCTTTTTTTCATTTCGATTTAAAACCTTTAAAAAATTTGATTTGCAATTACTCTTAGCAAATAAATTAGTATAAAATAGTGAATTAAGTTAACAAGAGAAATAGCAAGAAATTAAATTGATGATGCACGCTTCTGATGTTATAGCCAATCCTGATCATCACGGCATAGCAAATGGTTAAAAGCCGCATAGATACACGCACAAAGAATGGCTGCATAATTATCGCTTATAACTTTCTTCTCAATTTCTTTCGACAGCTCTTCTACTTAATGCGTTTAATAAGCTTATTAAATTATTAAGTAATTAAAATAATTTTCTCATTATAAGTAGCTTGTATTGTTAAAAAAATATCATATTTTACGGTATTGCACACGAATATTTTGATACTTTTTATTTAAAGTCAAAAATAAGGTGCATTAATAATTAGTATATTACTAATATATTAAAACGTTTACTATTTTTTAAATAAAAAAGAAGATTAAAACTAATATTTATCGAGATAGAATATTTAAAGATAGCAAAATTCTTAAAAAATAAATTTTTGAAGTAGATGGTCGTACTGTCTTATTGTTTATAAGATAATAGTTTACTGGGGATCTTACAACGATTACCATTTTATAATTGTATGTAAAGGGTTTTTATTTAACCTTGAAAGGAAATTTAAATATTTAACAAAAAACAGCCTGACCATCACTTTCAAAAGTTTAATTTCTATTAAATCGCGATTTAAAACTGATATAACAAATAGTGACTCGAGTTCTTCTAAATAAAAAATAAAATTTCGACCTGCGTGTCATTGATTCTCTTGCTTTTCGTGAACTTTAGAAGGTTCCTTTGACGGTTCCGTTATCTTTTCCATTATCTGTTCCGTTATCTTTTCTGTCATCTTTTCTTCGGCTTCTTTTTCATCTTGTTTCTCATCTTGAACATAAACTGGATAAGGCACCTCTTTTTCAACTGGATAATACACTTTTTTCTCAACCGGATAAGGAATTTCTTCGGGCACCTCAACTTCTACCGGCACAGGTTTGTCGTAAGGCACAGGTACGGGATTGTCCACTTTAACTTTAACCGGATAAGGTACTATCTTTTCAACGGGGAAGGGTACATGTTTAGTAATGGGAACCGGGAAAGGTTTGATGACGGGAACTGGAACGGGTCGTTCCTTCTCTATTTTTACCGGGTAAGGAACAATTTTGTCAACTGGTACTGGTTGAGGTACGTGTTCAGGATATTTAACAGCAATAGGTATTTGACGCTCAATAGGGAAAGGCTCAGGTACAGGGACTTTTACTTCGTAATAAACTTTCTTCTCAACCGGGTAAGGATCGGGGATGTAAACGTGATGCGGTACCATACGATCAACTGGAACGTGGACTGGATAATAAGACTCTTTGATCACTGGATAAGGTTTGGGTATTTTTACTGGGACTTTCACCATGACTTTAACTGGATAGGGGATTTGTTTTTCAACAGGAAAGGGTTCAGGAACACGTACTTCCACAGGATAGTGAACCTTTTTCAGTATTGGAATATGTACTGTTCTTTCGATGGGATAAGGTTCTGGAACCTTTCTCTCTATAGTCACTGTCTTGTAGTGCTCCTCGCTTTCATGACTTAAGTATGCTTCAGGCATCGAATGAGCAGGTATTTCACCAGCATACGATGTTTCCATTGCTTCGGTGTCTGGGGTAGCTTCAATTTCTATTTCGCCTGTTATTTCTGTGCAAAAACATTGTAAATAAAAAGTTCATTATTTTAAATTTTATTAAATTACCAGAATTACCAATACCAGTTTAATACTGCAGTTCTCAAGTACCAACAATACATATTTAGAATTGCAATAATATTGCTTATTCTTACCATGACCTTCTTCACCTGTTAAATTTCGGTCAATGATTTGAGAATCTTCGGTGGAAGTGTGATTTTTCGAAACGATTTCGTTTGATTCATCTTTGCGATCAATGGGATGCACTTTTGTCACGACATATCCTACTCTGCGGTTTGAATTTCTATCAACCAGGAATTCAATCTTCTTGATTTTCGAATGAGCTTGATCGATCGACACGGTTACCGCGAGTGCGACTAATAAAATAGCTGCACAGCTCTATTAACAAAAATATGTACAGTAAACAACGAGAAGAAAATTATTCATTGGCACAAAAACATTAATAAAATAGTAATTTAATAAATATAAGTATTGCGTATTAAAACTTTTGTAAAACTATTGTTATTACAGTAAAAAAGAAGTGCACATTGGTAGAATTTGAATGACGTATATTTTACGTTAAATTTATTCGATTAAGCATTACTTTATTACAAATATCGAAAATCTCCCAATACTTTTGTCAAAGTATCACTTATTTCCACACGAACGACACTCGGATCTCCCTGGAAACGCAATTGAGCCAACGTACCACGTGTCCCATGACGAAAACTGCGCACAAGACAAGTCCGGCTTAGACCGACGCACAGACACTCAATCTTAGAACGGCGCTTCGCACAATACTGAGCAGGCTTGGCTGCGCCTCTTCTCTTTATATCGCATCGGTCCAGCGCACCTCGTCAAAGGCTCTCTCGCTTTCGAACGTGTGGACCGCGGCGGCGCGAGCTGAAAGTGAAATTTTCGTACAGTGCATGAGCACGCAGCTTCTTCTGGCTGCTGATAATCGAGGCGTCGGCACGAGAGGGAGAGCGAAATTCCGCGGGAGCGCATCTTCGTTGCGCTTTTTCCTGCGGCCCTCGCGGGTCCCGATGCTATTACGTCGCTTTTTATTTGCAAGGAGGTGCAACGACCGGCTCTCCGGAAATAATATATCGGCGCTCTGCTCCTGCTTTGATTTCGAGATGAATGGCGTGTCGCTGTAGGCGTATGGTAATCTTATTTTTTTTTTTACAAGCATCTAGATTTCTAGAGAAATCGTTTCGAATTTTAAAATTGAATTATTTATCAATCTGAGGATCACAGGTTTTTGCATTCTAACGCCATTAATTACATGAGCTAATAAAGTCAGATGAGAATAGTTTCGAATAGAAAAAAATAATTAACTCGGATTGAACGTGATTTATTTTCTACAATCGTGCTCGAAATTTTTTGTAAATTTGCTGATGAAAGTGTGCTTTCAGTTGGGTCCTTGCATGAAAAATTCCATTAGGTCCGTCAGATATAGAATATTGAAAAATAACAGACAAGTATTTTTTTCTTTTTTTACTTTAACTTTTATTAACAAAGATAAAGCAGATAAAAAAATCACCAGGAATGTGAAGCCATCATGACGTCAGACGAATTTTCGAAGTGCGATATCTTTTGCTAATTGAAAAAAGAAAAAATACGTGTCGATTATTTTTCAATATTCCATCGGGCGGATATAATAAAATGAAAAAAAAATTTCATGCAATTCGTGTCATTAAAAAGCTACATTGCCTTGTACAAATTTTATTGAACTCGAAGATGACTGAAAAGTTGCGAAAAGAAAGGTTTTAGACAGTTAAGCCATTAGCTACTTAATTTGAAGTCTATTCTCAATAATAGTTCGGACAATAAAATTCTTTCTAAACTGAAAGGATTTCTCTTAAACTCTAGGAAGTACATTTTTCAGCATCTCTCCAATTAAAGCCAAATTTGCAATTAAACCAAAGGAACTCGCGTCGATTATTCTAATTCGAGAGTAGAAAAGCCCCCCCCCCCCCGCCCCCGTTAACGGCAATGAATTAATTACGCGTAAACATTTCGAAAGATCGGCGAAGAAAACAGCCAGCGCTTAGAAACCTCATTGATACAAGCAGGGGGACGATCACGCGATCCTCGCGCGCGCGGGCGCGAGGATAAATCCGCGGCGAGACGGGGACGATGAATCTCCCGGCACTTAGTCGGCTCTCGTCACGCCGAGCGGCCCGAGGCGGCGGCCACACGTCCATTATTCACGGCTCCTGCGCGCGGTCGGGCTCCGTTCTCGCTTACGTGCCTGGGCCATCGCTCGCAACGCGTCGACGGCCGCGCGGATATGAGATTGCCCGGGACGGCCGCGAAGGTGGGAAGAGATCGTAGTCGGCGTCTTTCTTCGATAAAGGAGATTGGCAAGGAGCTCTTTCTTCTGCGTGTCAGTGATCTCGGCTTCGGCGCTCCGGCTGCTGGCCGCGGCTGGTTTTTTTATTATAATGGGATAATTGGTAAGAGGTTGGAGAATTTTGGCTATTGGCTATTCCTAAATCTGAAGTGCGAGATTTGTATAGACTGGCCAATAATTATTGTGTTTACTAAAGTCATTGCATCAGGTAGAAACGCTCAATTGAATCTGCTACTTATAAGATGTAAATCCCTATTTCTAATTAGATAAACAGACGACAGAGCTGAAGAATTTACTTTCAATTTTATTCTTCATAAAAGGTATTTGATTAAACTTACCTCGTTTATTATATGAGCTTGATATTGTTGTAAATTAAGTAAGCAATAATTTACGAGAAAGCAACATTTACCTATAATACTGTCATATTTAACTCAAGTTTTAATTTTTTTTTTTTATTTTATTCAACCAGAATAATTTACATTGGTAAATCTTATAGAAGGTTAACACAGTTAATTTTACATAAGGCTGGCACACAAAAGTTAACATTTTATGAACTACATTATATTTAAACTAAAAAACATTAAAATCTATATTTATTTCTCTGATTTGTAACATAGTTATGTACAAAAAACGAAATATTTTCTTTAGTTTTTTAATATAATGGAGAGCAAGGATAAAAATTTCACATTCCTTCTCATGCTGCATAAATTGCTTCGTGATCACATGCCCTCAACAAAACCGACGGATAAATTGCAACTTGTAAAATAATTCCGTAATAAAAAAAGCTTAGAAATTTACAAATCTCTCCAGCGCGTTGCACGTTTTTTGTCAATACACCATCATTAAAACCTTTTCCATAAAATAAGCCAAGATTGAATCGTGTCATTAACTTACAATAAAACAGTATGTACAAATAAAGTTGCGCAAGCGATTTTTATAGGATTTTGTCATTCCGGAATTTTTCCCTTCATTTATCCGGTTTGAATATCACATTTCTTTTACGACTATTTCTGTACCCTCCATTAATAGTTATCGGCGCCTTTCTATCTAAACTTTTCTCCTTCTGGCTGCTTTGTTTATATTCGCGTGTCCCCCCACCCCGCCCCGAGTGTAATTTAGATTACGAAGCCGATTTTAACTGCGCCCATAAACAGGTTGATAGCGATAGGCTCCCACGACCCTAGCCGGCGCTGGAGCGGCTCCCGAGAGTGAGAGTGAATTTAGAGCACCTCGGCCGCGTTGGATTTTCCAACTGCCGCGCCACATACGATTCTGTCGTCTCGCTGTCGGTATATATGAGCCTTTTATCGTCACGTTCTTCGGCTCGGGCGCTCATAGGAGCCAGGGAATGTTGTTTTCGAAAAGGTATTGAGTTTTTTTTAAGCGAGATGAGATAACGGCGATGTATGTGTGTGCTTTGTTTCATCTCTGGAGCGTTGGGCAACATTTTCTTTTTAAAATCTAGCTTTCTCGATTGTTTGGCAAGAAAAGCGTTTCTTTTTTAAATTGTATCCTACGATGCCTACTTTATCGACTGCAGTAATGCTTGAAGTTTCTTAAAATCTCCACTGCGGCAAAGTGGCGGTATTGACCGGCTTGTATTCTCACCTTTCTCCTTGCATTTGCATTTCCTTATTTACAAAGCTCCTGCAAATGCGTAATTCATTGGAATAAAAAACGATTCGTAACGATTTGTGTAAATTTACCAGATTTCTTCTTCACTTATTCGCGCAGATTAATTACAAAATAATAAAAACAATTTTTAAAAAAAAACAAAAACCAGATATAATCGTCAATGAAATTTCTAACTATCGATCCCCTGAACTATGACGATCAATCGGTAATGAGGAAAATCGTTTTGCCGCCCAGTCTTTCCCTCGGCCCAGTTCCATGATAATTCGCGCGCACGGCAGCGTCTCGGCCAGTGGTAGAGGGAGGACTCTTACTTTCAGTCCTGCGACGTCGCGTGCGCGCTAATAATAGATTGCGCAACGCTCTCCTGCATACATGTAAGAGCATTAAGCACACGTAAGGGTCGTCGCGAGTCAAGTGCCATCTATTTTGTAATTCGCCGACGAGTTACACAAATTCTCCTCCGAGACGTCAAGTGAAATTAGCTCGGTCGTAAAAAGTAACTGGTGCCGTTTAAATTAGGCTGAATCCGTATCGTGATTATAATCTTGAGTATATGGAACGAAACAAACACGAAGTACGAGTATTAGCGTAATTTTCGTATAATTCGAATGTTCGAAATTAACGTTGAATAAATCGAAGCTAGATTCATGCGATTATTCGGACAGTAGTTAATTCGCGCGCCGACATCTGCTAATTGTTATTCGTTTGCAATTTTTTTTTTTCCTAATTCGATAAAATGATCCGATAATTCAATATCCTCGGCTCGAGATCGATAAATACTCGAAAAGCGAACGCGAAAATTTATTGTTCGAAAAACGATTTTCTTCCCTTTTACGTTGACGTATAAAATAAGCAGAATTTACAGACCAATAATTGCTAATTCAAATATTATCGAATAATACTTATCTTCTTCTTCACAATCACAATATTTTCTATTTCAGAAATTTATAAATTTTAATTTTACACAGCGCAATAAAAACTACTTGATTTATCGCTGGCTCGCGATTTTGCATCATCAGAATAATTTCTAAGTGCATTGCTCAATCCATTCCCTAACTGGGTCTTTCGTAGGGAAATGCAGGCTCGTAAAAATCGGCGCACATTTTCCATACCCATTTTTGAGATCACTGCCGCCGAAGTTTCATTGTCTTGCACGGAGCGAGAAAAATTGTTCGAGTGACCAGACTCCCTTAACGATTGTTTCTTATCACGCTCAAATGCATTTGGTAGTACACCCCAAAGTGAATGCCGGGAAAATTGCGAAATATCCACAGCTTATTGGACGAGCTCCACCTGAGTGTGCAGCAGCGGCTCCCGTTGGCTTAACTAATATAGACATAGGAATAATTAGCAGCTGCCAGTAAACTCACCCACTTTTCACAGGGCCTTCCGGACTTTAATCAAACGTCAACATCGCCGCGATTTCTATTTCACTCATTTCCCATCCAGCGATTGAAATTTCACACTTCTGCCCGAAGAACTTTTAGCCGATCAAGTTTATCTATACTTTGTACGTACGAACGAGCCCACACGGGCCATAAAACTTTCACTGCCCGCGACAGGAGACGCGGCGTTTTCCATGCCGCCTCATTCTTTTGCATTCAAATTAATCGCCGCTCAAAATTATTATTCGAGGGAAATCTCGCGAAACCTCGCCGAGCCTCTCGATTCCAGTAATTAGCGATCAAAGCCCAGCCACGGGTATTCCGCGGTTTTGCGCAAGCGAGTCGCCCCGTTTACCGTATTATACGTATATCCGGCGACGATCGGCGCTACGTATACCTTATGTGTACCTTGCGGTCGAATACACATTCGAAAATCGGCGAGCGCGGAGCAGAGCCGGGGCCGGCAATTTATATCGCGTGCGCGCGCGCGCGACGCTTTGCGCAACGAGACGCGCCGATTCCGCGGATTACTGGCTGCCCGATCCGCGCAAAGCGACGTATCGATTTTCATCACTCGCCGCCGCCGCTTCCTCTGTGCCGTTTTCTAATCGCGCCTCGCGGTGACGAAATCGGCTAAGGGAATTTCTGGCTTTTACTTTTTCGACGGAACGGCTGGCCTAGTCTGATGCCTGGATCGCTTCTTATCCGATTTATGATTAGCTCTTCGATTTTCTTCATTTTTACGAGGCAATTAAAATCTCTTTACTTCTTTGTCCACGGGCTGTTAATTAATAATGTAATTGAAATAATAGTTATTCAAATATTCTCATTATTTTACTATGATTAGTCATAATAGCTATTATATTTTTGAAATTCATTTTAACTCGAGCATTTCGCAGGAAACTGGAAAAAAAAATAAAACGCTTCTATTAGAGATTAGAGATATTTTAAAGCGACTGTTGTTAGAAAAGGGCAGGTGGTCGGAGAAAAAAAGAGCGGCAGATAATTTTTCATTGTTCTTTATGTCTTTTCCGTATAAAAAATACATTAATCTCCTATGTCATGGTACAAAACAAACATACAAAATATTCTACATCGAGGTCCAGGTGTCCTCTTTTGTTCGTGACGCGCGCAGGACTGCTGTCTTTTCTGTACAAAGTCAGCCCCTCGAAGATGCCAATGACCTGTTTCAAGCTTTTGGCTCAGAATCTCAGCGAAGCGTAATTTACAAAAAGGCCTCGGACAGAAATGAATGAAAGTATTTTAAGAATAAGCGACGCGTCCTCGTTTCCGCTTCTGTCTCGCAAACACTGGAGTAGATAAGTAGTTATCGTATGACGATGGCGCCTCGAGCGACGGCGTTGAGGCCTGTGTTATCGGGCTGGCGTGTGATTGAAGAGCGGGAAGAGCCGATTAGTGACCGTAGTCGTATCCCTGATGAGCGTATCCCTGATGACCGTAGTATGGCTGATGGTGGACGGGAACGGCGACGGGCACCTTGACGGGCACTGGGACGGGCTTCTCAACTGGCACTGGCACAGGTCGGTCTACGTGGACGGGGTAGGGCCTGTCGACGGGGACCTTGACGGGGTACGGGACTTGGTGCTCGACTGGGTAGGGCACTGGCTTCTCCACTGGGTAGGGAGCTGGTACTGGCACCTTCACGGGCACTGGGACCGGCCTGTCGACGTGGACGGGCACGGGCCTGTCGACGGGCACCTGGACGGGGTACGGTATCTGCTTCTCGACTGGGTAGGGCACGGGTTTCTCAACCTCGACTGGGTAGGGCTTGGGGACCGGGACTGGGTATGGTCTGTCAACGGGTACGTTCACGGGGTAAGGGACGAGCTTTTCAACTGGGTAGGGAGCAGGCACGTGGACTGGGACCTTCACGGGGTAAGGGATGTGCTTCTCGACTGGGTAGGGTTGTGGGACGGCAACCTTAACTGGGTACGGGACTTGCTTCTCGACTGGGTAGGGTTGGGGAACGTAGACCTTTACGGGGTACGGGCGGTCGACTGGAACGTGGACGGGGACGTGCACCTTCTTCTCGACTGGGTAGGGTTGGGGTACGTGGACGGGGACCTTGACGTAGACTTTGTATGGTACCGGGACTTCTTTCTCGACGGGGTAGGGCTGTGGCACTGGAACCTACAAGAATATGACGGTTTTGTTTAAATCCAACGAATTAAAAATCTATGCTTCTCAACTTGTAAAGTTGAACGAAAGCTTACCTTGACAGGGTAAGGGACGTGTTTCTCGACCGGGTATGGGATGTGCTTCTCAACGGGGTAAGGCACCGCAACGTTCTTGACGAGGGTGATTACTTTCTCGTGATGGGTGGCTACGTGGCCATGGCCATAACCGTGAGCGAGTTCAAGACCCGGAGCTGGTCCGCCGGCGCCAATGTCATAGCCTCCATCGTAGGCGTAGCCGTATCCCAGGCCCAGGAGTCCACGCTTCTCCTGCTTCTTGGTCTCGGGTTTGGCCTCCTGGGCGGCTTCCTCAGCCCACGTCGCCGAGACGACGAGAGCGACTAAGGCCACTTGCATCTAAAAATTAGCGTTATTCGTCAATGAACTTAGAACAATTGATGTCCGCCTCTACTTGTCTGGATGGATGCTACAAAGAGCTAGAAAGCGCGCTTCGAAACCGACGAGGAATACGAAATAGCCGTCATTGTAAACTTAGTCGGAGGCGGACACGACGTGCCTCGACCCGACCAAGCTCGAATGATTTTCTACCCAAGCAAGCCTCGGGCCCGATTCAAAGTTCAGTTTCGAAGCTCGGCAGCCTTAGCAGAATCCATCCGCCGCGAGATCACAGGTGCTTTGCGTCGCGATGCACTTTTACGGGAAAAAGCTTCGGCGGCACTAATATCGAAATCGCCCCGCGAACACTCGGCAGAAGCACAAACAAGCCGCCTACGACCGACGTTGCACTGGTGACTCGAAAGTAACTTCAAGCGGCGCCGACCGACTCTGCACGTACCAGAAATCTCATTTTTGCTTTCGCGATGTTCCGGGTGCGTCCAGAAGTGAACTGGATGCTGATTGCCGGGCGGCCGGGGCCTTATATACGCCCGCCACTTTCGCCTTCGCTCGTACGTACACGGCAGGGGCCCGCGTCAGTCCGGGGGCCCCGTCGACGGCCGCCCCTACCCCCGCGTCCTTTGTTCGCAGGCGAGCGAGCGAGCGCGCGCGCGCGCACGACCACCACTCCCCTGGGACGCGCGCGCGACTCTAGTATCTCGCTCTCTCCTTCTCTCTCCGTCGAGGTTTCGATTTCGATTTCCTTTTCCCTCGACGCTCACTCTCGCGCTCTCTCTCTCTCTCGGACGCGTTTTCGCTTTTCGAGGCAGAAGTGCTCCTCTCGCTTTCGTTCTCTCCTTCGCTCGTCGAACGAGCGTCGAGCGAGGGTCTCCTCTATACTTTTCCTTTCGAGCGCCGTTCCTCGCCGCTGCGAGTCTCGAGCGTCCACCCACGACGGATACACGTCGTAGGATCGAGTCGGGCAGAAGAATCATCGATTATGCGAGTGTGCAAGCAAGCCGCGGCCCAGTTTCGCGTCTAATTTATTCCGCGCGTCTTCCTAATTATGGACTCCGCGCAGCTATAGGCGTCGCTGCCAATTTCGCGCGGAAAAGCAGGAGAGAGGTTTTATAATGCTCCGCGGGAATACTCCCCGATTCAGTGCAGGCTGCCGTTGATTGTTCCTTTTTTTTTTTAGCTCTATCGGGTGCACGAGCATGAGAGTGCAGGTGCGATTTACGGCGCCTGAATTAGCATCGGCGAGGGATAATGATTGTAATAACGGGTCGGCGGATTCTGAAAGACGCTCGAGTACGAAAATACAATAAAATTATGCACTTGATTTTCTGGAATTGCGAACGGTAATGCGGGCTCTTTTAGCTGGCAGGATCGTTAATGGGGCTTGCGTCAGTTTGAAAAGCCTTTGATCAAAGGCCAGTCGACTCTTTGGTGGCGCATAGCTTCCCAGATTAATTAATGCTGACGTGTGGAGAAGTGGGTCTTTCGGGATTTTAAAAGCTTTTTTGAATGAAAAAAAATTTTTTGAATCGAACGCATCGCAGAGATTTTACGATGGAGGGGCTGTAAGTTTTTTCACGTCGGTCTCGGCTGAACTATTTAATTCTTATTTTATGCATAGTTTTGCAGTCAAAATGCAGAGCTATTTCGAAAAGAGGGACCAAGTTACGAAATGGCAAAAACTTGTGAAATATGGACCTACTTTTAGAAAGAATGTCGTTCAAAATTAAGTAAATAAAATGAAATTAAAATGCTAGTTTTTGTACGATTTTGAAAGTATTGATGAAACTGTAACGAAAAAAATAAGAATACAGGATTCTTATCTATTTCGAAAAGAAAAAATTTCACTCATTATAAAATTGCGTAAATTACGTAATTCTTAAAGTATACACTCTTACAGGTTAATATTAAAAATTTAAATTAATAAAACCTACGTTCTTTTTAGAAAATATTAATCGAATAATAATTTGCATTTAAAATTGATTATTTTCATTTCTACAAGAGATTATGTATTTATTTAAACATTAATTAAAAAATGTTTATGGAAAGCAAATACGAAGCAAATCGAGGTACAATTTTTTTACATTCTTTTCTCGAAAAGTCATATAGTGCAATACAGTATGCACTTGAATTATTGTCCAGTACTACAAGTTTGCTTATCCTTCGGTGTATTCATGTATAAAAGCAAAAACTTCCGAGCGAAGGTCGCGATGTGAAAACTCAAGCTTTTCTCAGAATCGATTGTGGCAAACAGAGGGATAAAACTAATTTATTGGCGTCAATTAAAAGTCGTCATTTCGAAAATGTCAGGCGCCACTGCCTTGCCTGCCATTTCTTTAAATCTGTAAAAAGTGCATTTTTATTTCGAGTTTAAGGTGATCCAGTTTCTTTCGATATCTCGCGCGCAAACAAAATTATTATCTTGGGCCCCGAGTAAAAAAGTCAGACTTCCTTTAATGTTTAAAAAAAACTCGTTTGGCAATATTCGCCTCGTGGAGCACTTTGCGCTTTGCGTCGACCCTCTTTGTTTCGTTTCGACAATGGCCAAGCATCTGTTAAGTTCAACCCGAAGCTTTCGCGTGATTCATAGAAGTGGAAAGTCCGGTAATGAAATCGTTCTGATTGCCTAAAAAATATACGCAAATTATACGCCGCAATCAAGAGCGCCGTTTATTTCCCCTCACGCATCCCAATTTACAATTCATTATTTAAACCTGTCGCCTTAAACATTCCAAATGCGCGTTATGTAAAATGACGGTTTTTTGAAATTTCTCTCTCGCTAAGCCTCCCGATTCGTTTCGCGAAACTGGAACGGGCTGAGCCTCTCCGCGTAACTGTCCGTCCGCGTGTGCGAGTCTTTACGAGTCCGCGTGAAATTGCTCGAGAAAAACCTGCCGTAAATTATCGCCTGCTTAAATACCGAAGCTCGCGGCGGCCCGATAAATGCGTTGAATTTTTTTCCCTGCCCGATTCGGCGGAAATGCCTTCTGAAATTGGGCGAAATCGCTTCGGAGGAAGATTGATGTGCTCGTTTTTCTTTTAATTGATAAAGTTATAATTTATGTAAGGTCTCTTAAAAAATGAACGAAAGTTATTTATAAAAAAAACGGATCGATTATCAACACACTTCTTGGGTTGAAGGAGCGGCACATTAATCGACAATAATAACGACAAATTACAAAATTCAATGAACTGTAATTTAATGCCGGCAGCGGGCCGCAGTAATTAAATGCAGAAAGCAGCTTTCATGCGTAAATACACTTTTCATTGAATAACGCTTGGCAGCGTCGCGGCTTGGCATTCGAAAAAAACACGAGCGCCTCTTCCTCCTTAATTGAATAATCGCGCAACCGGCCGTAATCGTCGCCGGGGATTAAATCATAAATCGAAGGAACGTATAATAATAAAACCAATCGCTTTCGTTGCACTTGCATATCGGGGCAATTAAGCGGCCGCGTAAACATCCGCGAATCGCCGGGCAATTAAGGGGTGCACCTATAGGTGGTCCTGGGCAAAATAAGCTTACCGAATATCGCGCCGCTTATTAAGAGATACGAAATAGCGCTCGGCTCCGTTACGTAAAGGGCGCCGCTTGTAAGCCTCGCTCTTACTTATTCGCATACACAGAGAGAGAGAGAGAGAGAGAGAGAGAAGCGGCGCAACGCCGCGTGTAATGCAAGTCGAGCTCTCTCGGAAATTCCTGGCGGCGCGGCGCTTTTTCGTGGAACTTTATTCGAGAACGACGCCGGCGACGTCGCTCGGCGGCTCGGATTCAAAGCTCTGATGACAATTTCGGCTTTTCTTTCCCGCCGCAGGAACTTCGTGTCCGGGGTGCTGCAGTTTCAGCTTTACAGAGCGATGTGCCAGGCGGCCGGTCAAAGGATGCTCGACGACCCGCGCAGGCCGCTGCACAGGTGCGACTTCTACAGGAGCCACGAGGCTGGAAGGATCCTCGGGTGAGTTATTGATCATTTGGATTACGGATTTATGAAAAAAAAGAAAAACAAACAAACAAACTGTCATTTTTCGGTTAAAATATAGTGTTTTACGCAGCATGGGTTTTCAGATGTGCACAATGAGAAAAATTTTTTTGAAAAATTACTATCTTAATAGCGCTCGTGGGACACACGCATCTTCTAATAATTTTTACTATATATTTCGTAAATTTTACTATTTTATTTGTAAATTTTAC
>JAWWEM010000054.1:3390267-3413939 GCA_035582935.1 Ormyrus thymus | reverse complement strand
GTGCCTGCGTGACTCTTCGCACTTTTCGTAAAACATAACTTTATAGCTCGTTATACTAATTTGAACGTTTCCAATAGCTTTCTATTCGATATGCAATTCTAATAAGTACATATGTACAATGAGTGTAGTTACGTTATGATTGTTAAGCAGCTGCTTTACGTTAATAAAATCGATAGCTTTCTATGACCTTCTGAAATGTACAGAAATAAGAAAGCTTTTATGCAATGTGATAGTTTTTCCAGCCATCTTGTAACTCTCAATTTACCCACCCAAATGATAAACGCGGAAAACTTTTCGCGTTACAGCAGCAATAACGAGATCGGTTACGTTATATCGCTGTTCCGCTCCGCGCGTCAACATCATTTTCCCACTCGCGAGAAAAGCGTATTATCCAGCTTAAACACACGTTATCTGCTTGCAAAAATTCTTAATTACAATGCCCGTGCTTACAAAAGAAACGGCCTGCACTACGCCGCCGCTATGTACACTTTGGATTTCGAAAGGGATCATTACACTATTCGGCTTTCCGATCGATTTAATAAAGCAAACCTGATTTATCCTACCGGAAGAGCCGCGGCTGCTCCCATCTCCCTTTCCTCGGTTTCGCGAGCCGCGCGAGGATAATGATTTCGCAACGAGCGCCGGTCCATTATTATTGCCGGGAGAGAACGGGACGCCTAAAATGGAATATAATTTACATCGCTGCGAGATGTATATGCATACTTGCGCAGCGGCGCGCGAAACACTTCGCCTCCAATTCAGCAATCAATTATCGAAAAGCGCGCGATCGGGCCGAAAGATTTTCAGAGATAAAGCTTAAGCTCGGCCGCCGGCTGGGGCTTGTTTGTACGATTCTATTTCCGCGGGTCTGCCATAAAATTGACCGATGTAAGAAAAGCGTTCTCCTTCGGGCGCGATTCCCTGTAACTCGGACCGAGCGCAAATGCGTGTGGGAAGACTCGACGGGACTTGCGCGTTTGCGCAACGCGCATATCGTCGCCGAGGACAAAGGGATTCCAGATGCGCAATCGGATTGCGTACGTGGCCAATAAAGAAATGAATTTTCCGACTCGATGCGAAAAGCGCGAGGCCCGCGTGTACAGCATCTGCGGAGGCTGATTTTCGAGCGTACATGTGGGTCAGTTTCATGTGGGAAAGCTGTCGATGCTTTTTGGCGAGCAGGAGAAGGATTTGTGCTTGCGGAATAATAAAGCTTTTGACGCGAGAGTTTTTTCAATCTTTGACATTTTGCATACTGCCGTTTGTCAGTTTACTTTGCGACTTTTTTTATATTTTGATGGAAATGTTTTTTTTTTTGTTTTTTTTTTTTTGTTTTTAAATTTGTAAGGTTCATTCGTTTGTAAAACTTTTTCGAAAATATTACATATTACTTTGTAATTAGATTGACTGCTGAATGTATAAATTATTACTTCATTCAAATCGAATTTCAATACATTTCAATAACATATAAGAATTGATATTCTCAATGCCAGTAATTGACGTTATATGAATAAATTTAATATTATAACTGGTAAAATTGACTTTGTTATTTTTATGAATTACAAAATTTTACATTCATTTTAAATTCGCAGTACTTTACTTTAAAAGTTTTTTAAATAATTTTTTAAACGTTCTCCTAAATACAGACGACCTTTAAACTAAAGCTTTTCAACCTCACGTCTCTCTTTCAAATTATTCGTTATGCAATCTTACATAAAATTACTCAGCACACAACAATAAAAAGGGGCCTGATAAAGTAAACTACTATATCTGTATGTATTTTGATCTGCTAACACAAATATCATCTTACAAATATCATCTTAGTTTTGATCTATCACGTCAGGCTTTTGAGATATCTTAAGATATGCTAATATTAAAAAAAAAACATCTTTTAGGTCCATGATATTGTGCAGTATCTGCCGTGACTTAAATTTCCATGGACGTGCTTAGCAGATCAAAATACACAGAGATAGTAGTCTACGGGCTGGATCAACTTTATTTTTTCCGTGTCAAATTAGCACAAAAACGTTGCGCAACCAAATGAATTTTGAGAAATGCGAATCAAGCGATTCAGGCGTGAATTGCAAAAGGGGAAATTCCTTCGAAATAGTGGAAAATCCTCAAGGAGAAAATGTCACTTGCAAATAGACCGGAGAGGCGATAAAAGCAGGCTAAGCCAGTGAAAAGGCAGCGTACGACACCGAGTAACTTTTGTCCACGACCGGCGCCTAAATGATAGAGGCGCGAACGCGGAAACCGCGCGCCAACGCGTGTCGCCCGACACGTGATAAGACTCCCGAACTCGCTTATTTCAGCTCTCGTTACCGCGCTCAATTTTTCACTCGCACGTTCCCCCCGGGCGACTTCCGCGGCTCATTCATATCTCGTCGCAGTCCTGTCATTAGTCGCCATCACTTTCCCTTCCTTTTTCTCGCACAAGCGCACCTGCACATTCATCTCGCGCGCCCTCGATATTACGCGCGCGGATTCGCGTCGCGCGCGCGAATTCCAGGGCGAACGCGCCGCTTGTTCTCGCGCGATCCTATTGCTTTCATCGTCGCCGGCAACAAAGCGCCGACTCAAAAAAAAAAAACGGCCGCCGCGATTTCCTCCTCGAGCGGCGAGCGTTTCAGACGCCGCCGATCTAATTTATCGCCGCGATGCTTGTGCCGATAATTAGGTATGCGCCTGAGCTTCGCGGGACTCGTTTTTTTTTTTCTTCTTTCGAAGCGGACGAGGCGGCATTAATCTAATTCCATATGGGAAAGCGTGCGGAAAATTGGCAGGCTCCTTTTTCTGGGATACGTCACGCGAGCCGCGGTGATATACCCACGGCGAGCGCGGCGCCGCGGGATTTACGGCGTTCGTTTTCAGCGGATTGATATAGCCTGCATTTTTATGCAAATATTTAATAGAAGGATTGCGTAACGTTTCGGAAACGGCGCAGCGGCGCGGGCGAATTTTTTGAATTTTTCGATCGGAATGCGAGAGGCATTCCGGACTGTCTGACGATAGAATAGACCTTCTTTGAATGGCTCCATTAAGGTTACGCATGTCAAATAATTATTTATGCCGCGGGGAGTCGCGTAAGCGAGCGTTTATAACTTTTTTTTTTCGAACATCCGCTATTTAGCGCTAATGTTTTAAGCAATAGCTATAAAAGTATCTGCAGCGCTTTAAAAGTATTTTTTGCGCGCTTATTGAGATGTTAACAAATTTTACGCGGTTAGTTTATTTATTATCGTAAAACGCGCAATTTATTTCGTTTCACATAAATTCTTGTCCGTTCATTAACACTATTCATTGCCAATATAAATTGATTAACGCTAACCGTACAATAAATCTGCGTGGTGAATAAATTTTGATAAAATGATTGTTAACCATACTGCTGTGTTAAAATAAATTTATACAATGTTGAAATTTTACAGACGCATATAAATCTTCTTAAGCACTCCGATTGAATTACAGCACAGCAATTATCAATTAACAGAGCCACTTAATAATAAACGTCCCCGACAGAGCGGCGATGACGAAACCGCCGGCGTGACGAAGCGCGCTTCGAGTCCTCGGAAAACGGTCCGAAATATTCCTGCACGCCGCCCGGCCGCAATTCACCCGCGCTCCTCTTCTTCTTGCAGACGGAGGTGAAGTTCAAGAGCGTGCCGATGTGCTGCGACGGCTACACGGTCCAGGAGCCGATAGGCAACGCGAGCGCCGACGCCAAGTGCGTGCCGCTCTGCAGCAAGTGCCGCAGCGGCGCCTGCACCGCGCCGAACGAGTGCACCTGCGACCCGGGATTCCAAGGGCAGGACTGCGCCTCCGGTGAGTGTCGTTAGCGAGAGCTCTGACGCTCGAGGAGCCGTCGCCTCCGAGCTTTTTTTTCTTCAAGACGGATGAGAAGTTATTTTGCGAACGTCACGTTCGGAGGAGCAGCTGGGTCTTTCGTGAAAATTTTCACCGACGGCTATTTAAATTACACCGATTTAAAAACGCCCGACGCTTTAACTAACTAGCGCGAAACAGCCACTGCTGACGCGACGCGGCAGCTCATTAGAAGCAAATCAATCGACCGCGGCTACTCCCCCATTGACAAGCAATCCCCCCCGGTCTCGTAACTCGCCCGATCTCGGCGGCGGTCTCGCTGCGCCGATCGGCAATGACAATCTCCGTCTTATGTCAGGCGGCTCGAATGAATAGGGAAAAAGACAGAAAACGGGACCAACGCTCCGGCTGCCGCTCGACCGTTACGTGCCCGCGGCGGCCGTCGAAAGTCGCCGGGAACGAAAAGGCGGAAGGGATCTCGCGCGCCCCGGGACGGAACTTTCGAATGAGCGCGCGGCCAATCGCCGGGGAGAATAAAGCGCTCCGCATGCTAATGCGTACGACTGTCCGCAGAGTGTCCGCAGGGAAGCTGGGGCCAGAACTGCGCGCACGAGTGCAACTGCCTGCGCGAGGTCGCCTGCAACCCCGTCAGCGGCAAGTGCGAGTGTCCCGCCGGATGGATGGGCTCGAGGTGAGTACGGCGGCAATCCGATTTAATAATTCGGGGCCGCGGCGGCATTTGCAAGCTTGAACGCTCGCTCCTCGTTCCCGCTGAAGGTAATCGGGCGCGAAATTCCGGATATCCGATCAGAGGTAGTTTGAAGGGGGGGGGGGGGGGAAAGGGCTTTATAGAAATTTTTACGTTTTCGCGATTTTGACGGCCGGATAGGATAATTTGTGCAAAATAAGCGTTCACGTTCTATTTTGGGGGAAAAATTTCTTTTCATTTCTGATTATAAAACTGTGAGAGTGTAATATAGTCAAGCACTGTGTTATACTTTTATTTTTACTGCGTCTTAACCAGATATTCATAAACTTAAATCTCAAAATCGGGTGCATTAAAACTTTCGCTGTTGACATTTCATAATCTGACAAAAAGATTCTGTTTGAAAAGAAGTTATAGTTTGTTAGTTTAACGCAAAGTTTCAAATCCCTGTAGTTTTTGAAACTTGCGCAATCACATGATAAATTAGTTATGTAACTTTACCGTGAATGTTTGCGCTGACCAGCGGGAATTGCATAAAGTTGTAAACGTTTTCATAAAAATTAAAAGGTTTATTTACTTAGAGAGAATAGTTTATTTTTCAAGTTAATGTTCATATTAGAATAAATCGTCGATTTTCTGCATAAAGATTCTAATTCAATTATTAATATGCTGACGTAACTTATTGAATCCTCTTTAGTTTAAGATCAATAATGTTTAATGTAGACTTCTATTAATTACTGGTTATCAGAACAGCTTTGAAAGGACTCGTGAGCTAATATAATTTAACTGAAAGTTTCGATAAAAAATTGCTGTTAAGAAGATGAGAGGGCATAACGTATGCCATTTACATACAGTTATCCACGGTGCAGTTTCTCAACCTGTCAGCTTTGTTTTAAAACCTTTTTCTGTTTCTCCTTGTGCTACTCTTTTACGAATATCAAACGAGCCTGCAAAGCGACCCCTTAAAAAATTGTGCTTCGAAGCAAAGCGCTGAAAAGGGGGCTTCTCAAAACAGCCGAAATGCGCGGTCGAAACGACGTGTTCCCAGGTGCGAGAGCAAGTGCCCGGACGGCCAGTGGGGCGCTGGCTGCAACAGCATCTGCCTGTGCGAGAACCCGCTGGCGCAGTGCCACCACGAGAGCGGCGAGTGCACCGAGCCGAGCGCCGCTGCCATCGATCCGTTCGAGGCGTCCGGCGTGTCCGTTAATCTGGTTCCAGCCGGAGCTGCCGCCAAGGCGCCCGACGGCGATTACGTCGACGTCATCGACTTCGACAAGGAGGCCCTGCTGCCCCGCGTCACCGAACGTACGTATCGAATTTATGTACGCGCGCCTTGATTTTTTTTTCTGAATTGGCTGCGGGCTTTGGTCGTTTTTAAGCGGGACACTTGTCCGCGCGCGATTATAGGGAACTGATTTAAAATTTAAGTAATTCAGTCCATTAGTTCGATGAAACGCGGGGGTTTGTTAGTGTTCGGTTAATTATTTGTGAAAAATAAATTATTCACTCAGAAAGAGGATTAGAATTCGACGAAAATCTGATTTAAAAGTGCACGTTACACATCGAATTTTGTCGCTGCGGACTATTTAAC
Organism: Ormyrus thymus; assembly: GCA_035582935.1. Lineage (NCBI taxonomy): Eukaryota > Metazoa > Arthropoda > Insecta > Hymenoptera > Ormyridae > Ormyrus > Ormyrus thymus. The sequence continues at coordinate 3,407,820 of JAWWEM010000054.1, read as the reverse complement.
TTTTCTCTGCTCTAAATTAATTTCTCATTTTCATTAAAAAATGTAATATTTGTCATAATTTAAAATGCCTACTCTTAAAAATGTACTTTCGTTAATTGACCTTTAACTAATTCATTAATGCATGCTAAATTCAGTATTTATACAATCAACTTTACGTAGCAATTAACGCACATTTTTATAGAACTAAAGAAAATTGAAAACAGAAAGCTACAGCGTAATTTTTATTTGAAAACGATGGGAACGATTGTGCAATTATTATTAACGCCGCGCGACATTGGCAAAAGTAATTTACCTTGGGAAAGTCTCAACCTTACATTTTGTTTTCGTCTTCTCGTCTCCTTCATTCGCGAGAAATTTCCTACGGTCAATACCCCAAGAATCCAAGTCGGGATGCTTTGTTCGTTCGACGCGCCTTTAGCTCGCAAGCCGCATAAGTAACTCCGCCGAAACGCGACAATTAGCGCAAACAAGCGTGAGATTCGAGGAGCCGAAAAGATTCAGCATTAATGAAACCCCTCCCCCGAGTGCTGATCAGCCCCGAGTCTGAAAAATTAAGCTCGTTAGCGGAACGAGCGCCGGGCCGCGGTCCTCATTAATCCGCCTGTGAAATTGAAGATGACGCAGAAACGACGGCGGTCCCGGGGCTCCCCGACGAGCTGATCCCGGTGCAGAGCGGCGGCGGCGTCGGCGGCGTCGGCGGCTCGGCCACCACGGAAGGCCTCTCGACGAAAACGATCGAGGAAAAGCCGGCGGAGCGCGGCAGGCCGACGAGCCCCCTGCCCCCGGCCGGCTCCCTCGAAGGAAATCAACTTTCACAGCCGGACGCCGCCAACGTCAAGAAGAGCAACTTTGACTTTGACGACCGGCACGCCAACTTTCGTGTCATTGTCTCGCCCAAGACCGACTACGTTAAGACCACCCACAAAGGTCGCCGGCGCGATCGAGCGCAAGAACGAGCCCGCTTTTGCCGCATGCGATCCCGCTTTTTTTCTCCCTAAGATTGCAGGGCCCCGCTCGAGCCGGAACGCGGCCGACTGTTTCCCTTCCGCGAGTCGAAATTTGTCGCGGCTCTCGGGTTTTTCCTGGCGTCGGCGTGGAAAATTTATTTCACTTCATTGATCGCCCGTCACTTTACGCGGAATGTTGCGGGACGAAATTTGACTGGTTTTTTAAGAAAACTGATTTGGAAATTTGATCGAATTCATTAGAGGAGAATCTAAAAAATAAAAAATTCTTTGCGTTGCATGAAAACTTCCATTATTGCCAAGGATTCAAAGCCACTTTTATTTATTAATTTATTAGTAATAATATTTTTAAAATGCTTTTAAAATCAAAAAGAAAAAAGAAAACCAACAGAATGGAGCAAATTCCGAAATTTTACGAAAAAAATAAAATATTTATTTCGCTGGTAATTTATTACAGCGGGGATTATTAAACGCGCGGGAAATTTTACCTTATCCAGTCTTTTATCTTCTTTCCTAAAAGTAAGTGCCTCTGCACGGCTAATTATTCGCGATCTCAACCTATTTATATCGTAAGAGGATCTTTCGAAACATTTGCGGAGCACCCAGCACGCAGCCAAGTGTGTGTGTGTGCACTTAAGCTCTCCATTAATCATTTTAGCCTGCACAATGCACCAGTCAACGGCACGATTTTCGCCCCAGTAATTAAAGCGAACAATATCCGAGTCGCGAGAATCTAAATGCACTCGCCCGGCACATTACGGAGCGCGCGGCCGCTTATCGGCGGACGTCCAAGCCAACCTTGACAGATAAAGTCCATCTCGCGTGGCGCCGCTCCACATATTTTTCCGCCCGATCGAGCCGCGTGCAGAGTCGCATTTTCGCAATAACGCGGCTCTGCTCGCGCCGTTCTCTGCTTTATCGAAAGACCGCGCGCGACGCCGGGGGTTTCCGACTTTCCGCCTCTCTCCGCGCTTCCTGCCCCGTCCCTCTTCTGCTTTCGCCGGCAAGTGCGCGCGGGATGCGAATGCGCTTAGTCGCGGGAGATACGGTTTTTCTGTTATGAGTTGTTTGCACGTCGCCCCGTTGACCTGCAGCGAAGGCGCGGATTGTTTTCAAGAATTTATCGGGTCGCTTGAAATGCCTTCTTTGAAAGAATTTCATTTCCTCGCTGTTTGGGGCTATTGTAATTACTGCAGTCTTTTTATTTATTTATTTATTTTTTTTTTTTTTCATACATTCATCGATTAATTATTATCGATGTTTTTCAAAGTAAAATGGGAGGTGGATACAAATTAGTAATTCTACCATTTCAATCTAATTCTTCATGCGATGCTCTATTATAATTATAAGGCTGTAATTGTATTTAAATGAATTGATTGTTTTCGGTCAGTCGTTAAAATAAAACAGTGCTTCGGTTTCCTCACAACAACCGAATAATGAAACAATTCACACGGCCGAATCTTGAAATCAAAAAATCCTTCAGATCGCGACGATTTAATAATTCAACTCCGAGCGTTCGCCGTCGCGTCAGTCAACTCAAACGACAGACAGACAAGCCGCTATTTCCCGCGGAGAGCAGCTCGAGGCCCGCATTTCCGCGGGCCGCCCGTCAAATAAATAATCCGTTCGATCGAACCGTTTGCGAAAAAAGGTGGCGCCGGCACGATATCGGCGATCCCGATCGACGTCGCAGCCATGATAGTCGTCGGGGCGATTGTCTCCATCGGAATCACGGCGGTAGCCGCGCTCATGATCTTCCACGTGCGATCGAGGCTGCTCAAGACTGCCCTGGCCATCTACAATCAGGAGAAGGTGGAGCGTCAGTACGCGGAGAAGGACAACGCGGCCGGGAAAGGCCTCGACGTGACCATCGGAACTCTTCCTCGAGGTAAAGGGACGAGCTTTCGGGAACGGCGCATGCTTGCTTTCGGTCGTTTTGGTCGAAAGGGAGTCGAGTATTATTCTGATGCATTGCCGGAGCGAGGCTTTCTGGTCGAGAAGTGCATTAATCGGGACGGACAGTGAAACGGAACGCAGCAGCTTGATTTTTCTGCTTTCAGGTACCATGACAAGGGTGAATCCAGTTTATAACGCGGCTGCGGACTCGGGCTCTACCGTACTGACGTTTGATGAAAGACCGGCCGAATATGCAAATGGGACTGTAACTATCGGTATTAGATTATCCAGCAATCTGCGCGGTAATTAACCCATTTGTCACGCGAATCTTCTCAAATCTGAAAGGATATAATGCAGCTTTTTTAAGTTTACGTCAAAGACTCACTTTTGGTTGAAAATCGATGACATTTTATTGACGAAAATTGTAAAGAGTAACGGTAAGAGATAAAAAAAAACGGTAAAAGTAACCTTGATTTGACGCAACGCAACTTCAAGGCCTGCCCTTCCAATTTTTCATTGAAAAGGTGTCTTTAATAATAGCTTGAGTAAAGTTTTTATAAATCTGTCACTTTGGATACTTGCAAACTGCGCAATGTTCTAAATTATTGATCCATATTTTGATTTAGAAATATCTTGATCAATACGTTAAGCAATATAATATTTGATCTGAAAAAAAATTATTAAAAATTAATAAATTTAAAAATTTCAATTTAAAAAGTAAAAATCAGCCGGCAGGAGAACTAGTCAAATAACAAATCTACTAATTTTTCAAATCGAACTTCAGATAAACAAAGCTGAAAATTTCAAGCGCAAATAAATTAAAGTGTCCCGCTTTCAAAGGTGACTCTCAATCAAAACAAATCCTACAATTAACAATCGAGCCACCAAAGAACCGTTATCAGAAGAGCAAGCTTCACTCGCGCGGTCCCTCCCACTGCAGACTCCCCGCTAACTCGTCCCTCCTTGCAGATCTGCTGGAAAGCCACTACGACAGGCCGGCGTCCTGCTCTCACCGAAGCGCGGCGCTGGTCGCGACCGCGGCCGAGGCGGATGTGGAGCACGTCTACGACGAGATCCCCCTCGCGGCGCCCTTTTACTTCGCCAAGGACACGTAATTCCGCGGAGGGCAGCCGGAGCGGGAGGACCCGCCTGTGATAGAGGAGCTGCCGAAAAACTGCCGGGCGGCTCTGGGGAGAGAGAGAGAGAGAGAGTGAGAGAGGGGGGGGGGAGAGTTTTCCATATCCAGTGCAAGCCTATCTCACGTGCAGACATTCGCGAGCGCGTTGCCACATACGTCAATCGGCTATCTCACGCGCAGCTCGCCTTTACACCGCAGACACTGCCTAAGCGATATCGTGAGAAACTTTTCGGCGAATTATCCTTTTCGCCTCGTTCTCTCGGCCGTGTCCCTTGTAACGGGGAGTTCGAGATCCATTATTTATTGAACTGCGCGGCGAGGGGAGGCCACGTAATCTCGCGGTTAAATTGCGACGCGCGCCTTTCTGCCCGGTATATATAGATCCGCGCGCGCGCGCGCGCTGGAGGAATTACATGACACACAGAAACACACACACACACACACACGCCTCCGGCGACGAGTCTCCGAGAGCCGTATTGGATTTATTCAGAAGCAGCGGAACGGCTACATTGTTTTGCCGCTCTCGCATGTCCTCCCATTCGAATGCTTTATGTGCGCTCTGCGCGCGAAAAGTCGCGAGTCGTACATTTATAAATCGCGTCCTCGGAATTAGTGTGTGAAAGTACGTGTTTGGCGTCAGCCGTGAGAGAATCATTTTTTTTTTTTTTTTCGTATGCTCACCGTACGTTTGCATTTATCTAAATCAGTATACCTTATAAATTTGTAAGCTTAGTTTTAAGTGATTCAGGCGTTGCATTTCAAAAATAAACAACGAGCTATGCATTTATTATATACTATTATCCTGTCGAAGTGCTAAGTCTGACAAGTATATTGTAAAATGCGATAACCTTCGCATTAATTCATGATCTTCATATAGTTATAGCTACTGTATTTCGTAGAATTTGTGTAAAAATACTCCTGTAATTATCACTGTTTTTTGATGAAATAAACAAATTTTATACCGGCAATACTACACTTGCAGCCTCATTTGAAATCCCTCACTTACTTCAGGGACGTAACAGCTTGCAATACTGGTTATGCAAATATTTATAAGCTACACGCATCAAGGTCGCGCATGATAATGCGATAGCGGCGTCATTCCAAGAAGTTAGGTTGCAGCGACCTTTTGAACCGCGCATCAACAAGATTTCAAAATCAAATGACCGAGTTAGTCGATGAAAAACGCTTAGCGAAACAAGATGTTGGACAGACCGTCGGCTCTTTTTCTCTTCTGCTTAACTCTGGCGGTGTCCGTTTTGGCCATCGAAAGTAATTCAAAATCGGGCTACGCCAGCTCACCGGGCAAGGAGAATGGCACGTGTTACAAGCGAGTTCCGTAAGTTTTATGAAGAGAGACAATTTAATCGGTACATACGCTCACTTTAATATCTTGATTGGCAGTCGAATAGTCGCTTTTATTGAAAGAAACTAAGTAGAGTTTTGCAGTGTTCTGTATGCATTTATAAAATTTACATATTGATTATTGAATTTTAAGTTAAATATTGCCAAGTGTAAAATTTTTACCGCGCTAAAAATAAACATTTAATCGTTTGAACGTACATCTCAATATAAAAATTTATAATTTACAATCTTTATTATTATATTGTGGAAGAAAATGAGGAAACTATTATCGAAGATTTTCTGTGCTAAAGAGAGGTTCGCACTTCCAGATATGATGACGCCATTGCTGCCGACATTGCCAATGGCATTGTTCAAATACAGCCAGGTTCACGAGAAGCAGGCATAAAAACGGTATTTATAGTTAATAAAATATGTCAAATTGCTTTTGACGCTATGATAATAGTTAAATATCACTTATGAGCTGTGTTATTGTGCTTACGAATATTTTGAATAGTTGATCCATTTACTGGTTGAAAAGAATAAAAATAAAAATTTACATTTGAAATTTTTGAAAAAAAAAATATGAAAACCTTTTGTGGATTATTAATATAAGTAAAGCAAATAGTTAAGTTGCGGTATTTGTGGTCACAAGTTTGTGGTCAACACAATAATTTTGATAAACGACAGAAGAAAGCTTCCCGTCTGATTGAAATTTTATCGTTATTTATTTAGCCTTAAAAATATTTTATTCTTGTAACAGAAGAGTTTTCATACAAAGTCATCTTTTAAAAAAGTATATATTCATTTCCGACAAAAAGAATAAATTAAATTGTTCGATTATTCGTTACAATTACTTTTTTTTTTCACTTTCGTAACGACAGCAAATAAAAATTGTACACAGTCGCAGAAAATTTATTTCACAACGATTCGTCTGAAACGCTTCTTGAAAAGAAACTATAAAGAAAATTTCTTCTCAACAACCAGAGATGGATAACCATAGTCGAGTGCTGCGAAGGTTTCGCGCGCAGCAACGTCACAGGCCGTTGCGAGGCGCACTGCGCAGGGGGCTGCCTCGGGGGCACCTGCACCGGTCCGAACGTCTGCACCTGCGAGGACGGCTGGCGCTCCGAGAACGGCGTCTGCAAGGCCGTTTGCCGGCAGCAGTGCCACGAGAACGCCTACTGCTTCGCCCCGGACGTCTGCACTTGCAAGTTCGGCTACGAGGGGGAGAACGGCCTCTGCAGGCCCGTCTGCCTGCACGACTGCAGGAACGGCGACTGCCTGTCGCCGCGCGTCTGTCGGTGCCACCCCGGATACTATCTGAACGAGACTCAAATGTGCCAGCCCGTCTGCGAGGGCGGCTGTCCGCACGGCCGCTGCACGAGTCCTGGGATTTGCTCCTGCGACAGTGGGTGAGTGAATGCGTTTTCACTGTCGTCTGAGAGAATGGTATAGAATAGATAAGAGCTATTTTTCTTTGTCAAAGGTACGTCAATCCTCCGGACGATCTTGAAAGTTGCGTAAATCAAGCAGACAATCCGAATGCTTCTTTAAGAGGCAGAGACGATCAGCATTCGCCGCCAGGAAGAACTTTCGGAACCCAGGGAGTCATTGAAAGCAGAAATCAAGGAAACATCGAGCGGAAAAGTATGTATGGAGTTTATAACCAATACCTGGGCAGCAGGTACAATCAAACTCAAAGTTTTGACGGAATTACTGGTGTTAAAGGCGGTATATCACAAATGCCATATGGAACTAACAGTTCTTATGGATATCGTCAAAATAACCGAACATATGACTATGGATATTACGGAAATGGTCAAGATAATAGACCTCAGAGACCTTATTCCAGTCAAACACCAAGCCAAACAGGAAATACCACTCCATACCCGGTTTATGGTAACGATGGTCCTTATTCTAATCAAAGACCAAATCAGCAAGGTGAAAGGTCTTATGGTCTTTACCCTAATCTTCCTCAAGTTAATTCGCAACAAGATTATGGATGGCAATCACCAGGGCAACGATACCCAACAAATACTACTACTCCTTATGGTATTTACGGAAATCAAGGTCCCTATGCTCCATATAATCAGACTTATAACAGACCGCAAACACCTTATAATTCTTCGCAAGGATCTTTACACCCGAGATATCCAAGTCAAAGGTATCCAGGAGAAAATACCGGTGCCTATGGAGTTTATAACCAGACTTATCACAGACCCCAGATTCCATCGGCTGCCCAAGGACCTTTCCCCACGCAATACCCGTATCAAGGAACGCGGGAAAATAACACCGGATCTTTTGGCGTCTATGGACTCAATGGGTCTCAAGGACCTTACTCCTACGGATCTAGAAACGGCACCAGGAGGCCTTCACCTGGCCAATTTTATGGAAATCCTGGAGAACAGCAAGCTCCGGGACATTTGGGAGTAGAGTTAAGTTACGGACCTGGTGAGATATACATTATTGATCCCAATTCTCCCGTTATTTATCAACCGATACCTCAAACCCCTTCAAACTACGATCCTTACAATCCATACGGTCAATCAGCGAATGTCGGTTTTGATAATTCGCGCAATCAAGGACACTTGACTCATGGCATTCAAGAGCCTTCTCCGTACAACAGTCATCCACAAGCTTCTGGAACGTCCGGTACTGTAGCAAACTGTCCCGTTCCTTGTTACAATGGTAAATGCGACGCGACGACTCAGACCTGCCGCTGCAATCAAGGATACGTACCTGATTCAAGGTATCCGTATAATACACAGTGCGTACCTGTCTGCAATGGAGGATGTCCCAACGGTGTTTGCACCTCTCCAAATCTTTGTTTATGTAATCCAGGCTTTGTTAAAGAGCACGGAATTAAAAGCTCTCAGCGGTGCGTCCCAGCTTCTTAATAAGCGATTCTTTTGTAAATATTAATTTATATTATAAGAATTTGCAATAATTTAATAAGAATTTAAGTGTACACCAATATAATATTTTAAAAATTATTATAAAACCTTTAATGAATCATTATAGGCAATTATTTGCCTCACAATAGTGAACTAAAAATAAAATAAATACATTAAACGTTCTCGGAATAAGTATTATTAAATCCTAAAAGAACAAAGTCCGCATTGACTGATAGTAAGTAGCTTCCTGCAGATAAATAAGTATAGTCAGCGCCAAGGGCGATAACGAAACATCTACTACTAATGAAACAATGCTCTTGATGTCATTCCGAGCGCTCTTCAGTTTCGAATTGACCAGCCTGCGAAACGCAAAACATGAGGCCGTACGCGATCCTTACAATTATTCCAATCTTTTTTAGTAGCATACAAGCGTATGGTGGTATCTTCATACCTCCGAATTGTACAGAAATATACAGGTAAACTTTCTGGGAATATATCGATTTTTTCAAATTAAAAAAAAAAAATGAAATAGACATTGAAAATTAAGTACAAACGAAAGCTGTTTAAAATTGACAATCTTTTTAATAAAAACGTATTTACTAGCATAAGTGTACCGAGATACGTGCCGTATGAAGAAATTTATCGAACAAGAAATTGGCTGGGAATAACTAAATACAAAACGCGGACAAATTATAGACTCGAGGTAAGGCTTTTAAATCATTCAATCTATTAATAAATGGACTTAATTTAGCGTTACTGTGCAGAACCACATCAGCTATCAAAAAAGGGAAGTGTGCTGCGCCGGATACTCGGCCAACGGTGATTTATGCATGCCCCTTTGCATAAGCAAACCCTGCGATCGCCACGGGAACTGCGTGAGCCCAGACGTTTGCAGGTGTGACGACGGCTACCAGCTGGATCATACGAGCAATCAGTGCACGCCGGTCTGTTTTAACGAATGCTCCAACGGCTACTGCTCGGCGCCAAACGTCTGCACCTGCCACGAAGGGTACACCATGCTTCCCGACGGCTTCACTTGCAAGCCAATCTGCGCGTGCCACAACAACCTCGAGTTCTGCCTGGAGCCATCCATTTGTCGCTGCATCTACGGCTACGAGAGGCATCCGATCGAGCGAGTGGACGACACGGACTACATCCCGTGCGAGCCAGTTTGCGAGAGGCAGTGCGTCAACGCCGACTGCGTCGAGCCGAACTCTTGCAAGTGCCACGAGGGCTACGTCGATCTTGACAACGACGTTTACACCTGCGAGCCCGTCTGCACCGCCGGCTGCTACTTCGGCGAGTGCACGGCTCCGGACACTTGTACCTGCTACCCGGGGCACAAGCTGCAAGCCAACAGTCTGCATCTGTGCGAGCCTGTTTGCGAAAGCGAATGTGTCAACGCGGTTGGTTATAACGCTGCGACTTCTCTGCGCTCTCGTCTCGTACCGAATGATAAAATTCGTCTGTATTTTGCAGAAATGTTCGGCACCAAATTTTTGTGACTGCTTCGATGGATATTTCGTGGATCCGGACGCTCCGTACATCTGCAAACCGTTCTGCAGCAGCCCGTGCACCAATGGCTTATGTACGGAACCGTTCGTTTGCTCCTGCGATGCAGGTTATGAGTCGACGAAGAATCGTACCGAGTGCGAACCTGTGTGTGCGGAACCTTGCCTGTCAGGGGTTAGTACAATAATTATTCTATCGAATGAAATGAAATGCGAACTTGGAGAATTTTAATAATTTATAATACAGCTCTTGCCGTTAAAAAAACATAAATTTTAATGCGCTTTTCAGTGATACAGTTCATTAAGTTTAATATACTTGGTAAATTACAGACAATTGATGCATACATTTGCATGAAAATTCATACATTTGATATTGATATGAAACAGAAATTCAATACAAAAACTACATTAAACCTCCTGTATACTTATACATTAAATTTAAAGCATAAGCAATGACATGTGTAGAAGTGATTTTTAATGAATTTGCCGCTTTGAAATTAACTTCAACTACATTTACATTAATTTTCAAGCACGCATTGTACAGCTAATTGTACTTATTTATATATACTTAAAAGCCCATCTCCCAACCTTGCCCCAACTACTTTCCCACCCGTTTAATCGACACTCTCGACCCACTTCAGATCTGCACGGCTCCAGATACCTGCACGTGCCTCGCGGGTCACACTCTATCGGCAGAAAGCAAATTCACGTGCGAGCCCGTCTGCGCCGAGCCGTGCACAAACGGCCGATGCACGGCGCCGAACGAGTGCACCTGCGACGACGGCTTCGAGAAGCAAAACTCCACGGACGAGGAGTCCGGGTGCATCGTGATCTGCGAGTGCGAGAACGGCCGCTGCGACGAGACGAATTCCACGTGCAGCTCCTGCCTGGTAAGCGAGCCGTCCGGGGGCGAAACAATCGGGGCTAAAAGAGGAGCCGTCTCGCTGTTGCAGGACGGCTACGAGCTGACGGTCGGCGAGAACTCGACGCTCTGCCAGCCGCGCTGCGAGGGCGGCTGCGAGCACGGACGCTGCGCCGAGCCGCAGCTGTGCGAGTGCGACGAGTCGTACCTGGCCGACAACGACACCCGGGGAAACCCGGTGTGCCGTCACGCGTGCGGCGGTGACTGCGCCCACGGCTCCTGCCTGCTGGAGAGCGGCGCCTGCAGCTGCCTTTACGGATGGGGAGGGCCGTTTTGCGACGAGCCGACGGCCTGCGGAATCGCCGTGCCGGAGGATCGATCGGTTGACCTGCGGTTGAACGAGTAAGAATCCGGCCGTTTACTCTTTGCCAAGCTCGAGCTCTGTTTGATTGGACCTTTTTAGGCTCGTTGGCTACGACGAGTTTGACAACGCAATGGGATTCGAGGGGCATTGGACGGGGCCGAGCTGCTACAGCCGCTGTTTGGACGAAATTAATAATGCAACGAAGTGCACTAATCAAACGATCGATAGCCGGCCGTCTATTCAGTTTATTTGCTTCGTAAACATAAGTACGCCAAGTTGTAAAAATCTCTTGCGGCAGACGGGTGAAATTTCGTTTGTTCATGTAATGCCTGTGTTTTGTAGCTTCTCCCTGCAACGCTTTTAGCGTAGCTGCCGCCGACGTATATCAGAGGGAAGGTCATCTCACGATTATTGTGATTGCTGTAGTGGCGAGTTTGTTAGTCATTGCAACGACAGTCCTTGTGACTTTGCATATAAGGAAAAAACGAATGGACAAGGCGCTTGGTAAGATTATACTTATAAATTGAAATGAACCAGTGTATATCTGCGTGAGTAATTTTGTTTTAATTTTTTTTGAAGATCTGCCCATTGCTAATCAAGACGAGCGAAAGCCTGAAGAAGATTGCCTAATTGAAAACGAGAACGACGGCATTAGCTTGTAGTAGGCAAAGTAGATTAAAAATTCTCTATGATTGTAAAATAACATTTAAGTGATATGAAATCTGTATTACAACATTATTTATAATCTAACGTAAAATTAAAATAATAATAGCAATCATGTTTTTGCTGCTGCTTTTCAAGTAAGTAATTCTAAGTATACATGATAAACATACGCGGCAACCCGCCGCACGCAGATGTTGGTCGTCAGTTCTGACACTGGGAGCAATGAAAAACAAGACTGAAAACGAAATGTTCTTAGTAGTATAAAGCTTTAGAATTCAAGGCAAAATGATTGAGTAATAAAGTAAAAATGAAAGAACTTTGTTCACCTCTGGTACAATGAATTCTCCACGCTCCCAATTTCTTTCACGATTCACCAGTAAAGACGCACGCGAATCTACGCGGGCAGAGCATAAATTTAGCAGATCTTATGCACGAAGTTGAAAATGGAGCGAGCCCTCATAGAAATGCACCCTCAAACGTATCCGCTCAGTCTCCTGCCGGCAGCGGCCTCGCCGACTGTCCGTCAACACTCGACAGCCATAGGCTCAACGAAACAGGCCCTTGCCCGACTCGGGAACGTTCATGCGGCCGTGCGAAAATTCGCCCCGCAACAAGGGCAGCGGCTCCTTCGGGCAGGCGAGACCTCGGCGGCACGGGAGAGAAAAGAGCTCGCTCGACTCGGCGCGCAGAGGGCACCGCGCAGCCACGGCTCGGGGGCGCGACGACGGCGGCGGCGGCGGCCGCGGCGGCTCGGCGCCGACGGGATGAAGCGCTCTCTCGTTCCGGCGGGGGAGGGGGCGCTCGTTCCTCGCGCCGAGAGAGCTATTCCCACCTCGGCCGCGGCGGCGGCGGAAAATGTCGATGCGCCGGCGGTGGCCGGTTTCGGGGGCTGACTCGCGCCGTGGGGGCGATGAGCGCACTTCCCCGAGCCCCGAGACTGCTGCTGCTGCTGCCGTTCCTGCTGCTCGCCTGCCTGCTGGCGGACCCGACCACGACCTCGCCCGCCTCCAAGAGCCTCGGGGAGGCGGCGAGCTATGAGCGGCGGCGGCCGGCCCTCCTGCTCGGCGACGAGGAGGTCGACAGGTCCTCGAGGTCCAACATGGAGCTCGACGTCTACGACGACATACCCGAGGACGAGCTGGAGGACGACTACGACGAGCTCAACGTCACCGCAGGTACGCGCCAGCTCCTCTCTCCCTCTTTGTTTATCTTGCGTAACGTCGCTCGAAGGCGTCGAAGGCGCGCGAGGGAGATAAATCGATCGATAACCCCTCGCCCGCCTCGCCGGATTCGCATGTTTATGCCGAGGGAGCGCGGCGGCCGGAAGCGCGAAGGGCCAATCGATAGGGAGAAAAGCATCCCCTTTACGACGTACGTTAGACGCGGAGCGGCTCGGCCGCGCGGCAATCGATTCCTCCTCTCGGCTCCGCGAGAGCGTCCTCCGCTCTGCCGCCCGACGCGGCGATCAATCGGGGATCGAGGGGGGAGCGGGGCAGCGCGTTCGGTTCGAAATCGACGAGGCGCACCGCCACACTGCTAACCCAGTTTCGCGGCGGGCGCGCGGCAAGACACTCGGCGGGATAAAAGGCAGCCAGGCACGTGCGGGCGGCCGCTCTCGCGGAGTATTGATTTTAATGTGTCTCGCAGGTGGGCCGGAGGGCAGGCAGGGCAGGGAGAGTAGGTCGCAGTCGCTTTCCCTTCCTGGCCCGATGAACTTGCTGCGCGCTCGGGGAGGAGAGCCTCCGCCAGAGGGGTGAATGAACTGGCGCGCGCACCCTCAATGAGCGGACGTCTTGCGGGAGGAAGAGCGCGCGTCTCGAGTAGCCTCGTCGGATCCTCTCGGGGGATCGATATCTCGCGCCTAATTCGCCGACTGGCGGCCTTTTTCTCATTCCAGCGGGGCCACGTGACGTCTCGCGAGCGCGCCCAGCTAATTAACTCGCTCGCGGGAGGGAAACGCCGCCGCTTCCGTTAGCGCAGTAGCCTGCATAGGGCTAAAAATAGCAGCACGGCGCGCGGAATATCGATATTGTAAGGTATGTAGGCGAGCCTACGTCTTGTGCTTTCGCTCCGATTCTGAGCGCGGCGGCCCATTGAAAGAATTTCAATGAGAGCTTTCGCTACGTCGATACGAGAGCGAGAAAGAGAGAGAGAGAGAGAGTCAATGACGCGGTCAGGTTTTCAGAGCGATTTCGTGGATAATGGCTTTCGTGCTGAATGACTTGGACGAACAATGTTATTCTTCGATTCCGAGCCGAAAACGGGCCTTTGCACCTTCAAGCAGGTCGGCTTGGAAGGGCAAATCGAGGCATTAACCTAATTTAGCTGCCTCCTCGTCGGTCCACTGTTTTTATTAATCAGGTTATAGCAATAAAAGAAGCATTTAAGCGTGCCGAGCCCGTGTGCAAAATGTGCTAAGCGGCTTGAACATTCGCCAAGTCAAGATATGAATAATGCTCCCAAAGTTCTGCCACTGCGAAACTTAAACCCTTTACGACCAATAGGTTTGCAGTAGCTGCACACTGTGCCAGAAACTAAAAAGCTTGGGTTTATCAAAAAATTCACGTCGAAGCAAAGGCGGCCCTACACAAGCCTCCCTTAGACCTTTTCCGCTTTCCTCCGTCAGCTTCGTAAATGCGGCCGCGCAACACTTTTTAACAAAACAAATGTTTCTTTGTAATATTAAAGGGCTCTCGCGCACGTAAGTAAACTGAGGAAAAAGTAAGCTTTACTTTCATCTCCATCCCTTTACCAAGTGTCTATATCAACAATCCCCTCCCCCCCCCCCAAAGCTCCCAAAGCCAGGAAAGAAGTCGCGAGCTGAAAAATGCACTTGAAAATTTTCAGAAAAGTGGAAGTATCTGGGCTCCCCGTGCGACGCCACCTGCAACCCGATGCTCCAGCACGTGTCCTGCGACCCGCGGAGCAAGTTCTGCGAGTGCGAGAAGCTCTACCCGGTTCAGCTCGGACCCACCAAAGGATGTGCCAAACGTACGTGTCCACTTTTAGCTCGAGACTCGCGCGCCCGGCTGCCGCTGCCGCCCTCACACTTCTCTTCTCCCGTCTGTGTTCGCAGCGAAAAAACTGGGCGAGCAGTGCCTGTACAGGGCGACCTGCCTCTACACGGATCCGCACTCGACCTGCACGCAAGTCCAGCACAACGCCGTGTGCGAGTGCGAGGCCGGCTACCATCGCGTCGCGCTGTCCAGGCCGGGCAAGAAGCTCTTTTGCGCAGCAGGTATTGCGTAGGCTTTGATTCTTGTGCGCGCGGCGACCCGCAGCGAGCGACCATCTCAATTCCGCGAGAATTTTCGCGGCTTTCGCGCGCCCCCCGCCTTTTTCTTCGGGAATTTCATTAAGCGAATTTCCGGCCGGGCTCTTAAAAGCTCACGCCCGTCGGCTTTTTCAAGCCGGCCTCCGCGGGCGCGCAGCTTTAAGACCGCCTTGCCGCACCGAGAATTTTCTACTCGGGGCGCGCGACGAGAGTGCTCTCGACGCGTTTGATGAAATTTTAACCGAATTCAACTGCGACGGGCAGCTGGCGCAGTTATCCGACGACAAATGAAATTCTTGTTTACCTCGGACGTTCCTGCTGCATTACGCGAATGTCTTTTGAGGTCAGAATGTAGCCGTCTCCCTCGTGTGTCATCCCTCGCCCGAGTGGCCTTCCATGCCTAACGTCGGGCGCGAAGTTTTATGCGGTTTAATAAGTTTTCGGGATAATGCATAAAGAATCACTTTATCTATTTGGGTCACTGCGCAGGCCGCGAGCCAGATTTTTCTCCAACTTTTTGAATATTTCCTAGCTACAAGTTCGCACTTTCAGAACTTATGACGGGCCATTCTACATGCATAACGTCAACCGACGGTCTGAACGATATTTATTCAGTAAAGAGGCAGTTAACAATTTCGCGATCCAATTTTCAACGATAAAGACCCACTGCGATTCCGGAAGGAAAGTGCAACGCTTTTCACACAAAGCGGACCGACAATCTACAAAGCAGCTTAATAAATCGCGAAAGCGACGCTAAAAAATTACTCCCATCGCCTCTCGGCAAGTCCGACTGTCCCACATACGCTCCGTGATTTCCTGCGCCGACTTCGCATCTAATTCCCACCCCCCGACTGGCCGCGCGAGT
Organism: Ormyrus thymus; assembly: GCA_035582935.1. Lineage (NCBI taxonomy): Eukaryota > Metazoa > Arthropoda > Insecta > Hymenoptera > Ormyridae > Ormyrus > Ormyrus thymus. The sequence goes on along the minus strand of JAWWEM010000054.1, from coordinate 3,392,047 downwards.
GAAGTAAGAAAGAGAAGAAAAAAAAATAAATAAATAAATCAGCAGCGGCACTCGCTCGCGATTATTCTTACCCCCGCGGACGGGCTGCCATTGTCCGCGGAATGAAAGAGCCCCGGGGCCGCGGTCGATCGTCGCGGCCTTCGGGAAAGACGGCGATTGATGTATCGCTCGGTCGCTCGCTCGGGACGGGCTCGCGATCGCGCTGTCGCACGGCCGGCGCGTAAGCGCGAGCGGACGCCCGCGGGCGAGAACGCGGCGCCGGGCTGCTCTCGCTTTTGCGCGCAGCGCCTCGTTCGGTGCGCTTTCGTCGGCAGTTTGGGAGATTAGGCTTGGTGAAAATCGAAGAGTTTAGTTGCGGACGAGCGAACGGAGGGTGGAAATTTTATTAGCACTGGCCGTCAAATGCGGGCGCTTGCGGAGATTAAGATGATGGTTTGTATAAACAGTTCTCATGCTCGATACCCTGCGAAGCTCGAAAGGCTCTGGTGCAAAGTACAGATTTACCCTTGATCCTCGACCAATCCGCCAAAATCGCCCGACAACCCGGTTTATAAAAAGAAATGACGCAGCTTGCCGTTTCACAGCTCTCCGGCACGAGCGGAGTGACTAATCGCACCGAACATTGCTTCAGATCTGGTGCTGATAGCGACGGACCTGCCGACTCTACTCGGCGTCGCCTCCGGGATAGCGGTGATCACGGGCTTGATCTGCTTCGTGCTGAGGCTGTTCAGCCGGGCGCGCTACACGAGGCCCCGACACTACGCCAACGCTGGCCATCCCTCTCCTATGATATTCTCTAGCGACACAGGTAATGGGCTTCACTCGATTTGCCGCCCTTGCCGGCGAGACGGGACGGCTAATTGGTTGAAAGCTGCGGGGGGCAGCTTTGTCTGCGAGCAAACGATTTTTTACCAATGATCATTTTCTGACTCGTTTGAGGACGACGCTTTCGCAAAGGCGCGCAATGTTGATTTAAGCGTTAATTAGGATTTTAACGTCAATTAGAATTTTAGGACCGACTATGTACGGGCGGGATTTCGGTTGAGTGGCAGGCGGGGAATTCAAGTTTTAAATGCATTAAATCGTACGTCGAGCCGAAAGTTGAGAGTGAAAATAAAGGTTCCGTTAAAAAGGCACGATAATCCCGGAAATTTGAAAAAGTTGTGTAGTTTTAATGTGACATTCGCGTATTCTTTCTTTTCCGTATAAACAGAAATATTTTTAAAAGGAAAGTAAAAAAAGGTTAACATGCTTTTTTCATCAAATTTTTCGTTCATTTTCTTGTAAATATGTATAAATAGTAAACGATTGGACAAGCTGCATTGATTTGTCGTCAGTGCCGCGCAGCAATCTCGCGTCTCGGCCTTTTAAAACTCAAACTGCATCAAGAAGATTCCGTCTCAAATTTCACGCCCGGTAGCGGAACTCCTCTAAAAGTCGTCTTAAAGAATTTTTCCTTGATTGCAGCTTTCAACGAGTTTTATGACGTTTTATGAATTTCAATGTACTGCCTAATGCAATAAGGCGAAAGATACCTCGGACTGCATCGCTGTTAAAAGTTGCTTAATCTTTTCCTTTGGTCTGACCACACGGCGAGTTTTAAGGTGGTCCACTTCAACAAGTGTTTATTATACAATGTTTATTTAGATCTGACAAGTTGAGAAATATATGTATGTAACAAAAGTTCCACATATACATTATACAATTATACAATTAAAAAAAGTGTTTGGAAAAAAGTCTCGTAACAAAATGCAGCCGCACTGCGCGTTCACTCGTCAAT
>JAWWEM010000054.1:3364128-3382073 GCA_035582935.1 Ormyrus thymus | reverse complement strand
ACCTCCATTTTCTTACATTTTCGTACGTTTTCGTACGTTTTCGTACCTCTTTCATACATTTTTTATTTCCATTGGGGCGGCTAGCAATTTTGCTTGTTTATTGTTTCTGAACTAAAGATAATCTTTCTTTAGTCTGACAGTGACTACGGTGAATTTACAGTTGATCATTCGTATAAAAAATAAACATTGTCGGTTTATCAAACATGTTTAATCGACCTCTTCGATAGTCGGACCTCCGGCAGGCTGAGCTCCAGGAGCAGCTCCGGGCGCTCCGGCACCTGGTGCACCGCCAGCTTGATAAAGCTTGGTGACAATTGGACTGCAAACGGACTCGAGCTCTTTCTGCTTATCGGCAAATTCCTCCTTCTCAGCCAGCTGATTGGCGTCCAGCCAAGCAATGACCTCGTTGCATTTGGCGAGGACGGCGTTACGATCGGCCTCGCTGATTTTGTCTTTGAGCTTTTCGTCTTCGACGGTGCTCTTCATATTGAAACAATAGGACTCGAGAGCATTTTTCGCGGTGATCTTCTCGCGCTGCTGGTCATCCTCGCTCCTGTATTTCTCGGCCTCGTTGACCATGCGCTCAATGTCCTCTTTCGACAGGCGGCCCTTGTCATTCGTAATGGTGATTTTGTTCTCCTTACCAGTCGATTTCTCAATCGCCGAGACGTTGAGAATACCGTTGGCGTCGATATCGAATGTTACCTCAATCTGAGGAACGCCTCGAGGCGCCGGTGGAATTCCTGTCAGTTCAAACTTTCCAAGCAGATTGTTGTCCTTTGTCATGGCTCGCTCGCCCTCGTACACTTGGATCAATACTCCAGGTTGATTGTCAGAGTAAGTAGTAAATGTCTGCGTCTGTTTCGTCGGAATAGTCGTATTTCGCTTGATAAGGGTTGTCATGACACCGCCAGCCGTCTCGATACCAAGAGACAGCGGAGTCACGTCGAGAAGAAGCAGATCTTGAACTTCCTCCGACTTGTCGCCGTGAAGAATGGCAGCTTGAACGGCGGCTCCGTAGGCCACAGCCTCGTCTGGATTGATGGATTTATTCAGTTCCTTGCCGTTGAAGAAATCCTGCAGTAGCTTTTGAATCTTCGGGATTCTCGTGGAGCCACCGACCAAGACAATGCTGTGTACCTGGCTCTTGTCCATTTTAGCATCTCTCAGCGACTTCTCAACGGGCTCGAGAGTTCCTCTGAACAGATCAGAGCAAAGCTCCTCGAATCTTGCTCGAGTAATCGAAGTGTAGAAATCGATACCCTCAAAGAGCGAGTCAATTTCAATGCTAGCTTGCGTCGAGGAGCTCAGCGTCCTTTTCGCGCGCTCGCAAGCAGTGCGCAGTCGCCTCACGGCTCGTTTGTTGGATATCAAGTCTTTCTTGTACTTGCGGCTGAACTCTTGAATGAAGTGATTAACCATGCGGTTGTCAAAGTCCTCGCCTCCCAGGTGAGTGTCGCCTGCGGTCGACTTGACCTCAAAAATGCCATCCTCGATTGTCAGAATCGACACGTCGAAGGTACCACCGCCCAGATCGAAGATCAGAACATTCTTCTCGCCAGAAGACTTCTTGTCGAGGCCGTAAGCTATCGCGGCGGCGGTCGGCTCGTTAATTATGCGAAGTACGTTCAGTCCGGATATGGTGCCAGCGTCCTTGGTCGCCTGACGTTGGGAATCGTTGAAGTAGGCAGGTACGGTGATTACGGCGTTGGTGACGGTTTTGCCCAGGTAGGCCTCGGCTATTTCCTTCATCTTTACAAGGACCATCGAAGACACCTCCTCGGGAAAGAAGGACTTCACCTCGCCCTTGTAGGTCACCTGGATTTTCGGTTTGCCACCGTCGCTTATGACCGTGAAGGGCCAGTGTTTCATGTCGCTCTGCACAGTTGCGTCTTCGAAGCGACGTCCTATCAGGCGTTTCGCGTCTGAAATAAAGACAGCGAAATGAATAATTATAATTTAGTGTGAAAAAAAATACATAAAGATACAAATGATTTTCGACCGACGGAAAGCAGAAACAATTTTTCTATTAAATAATATCAATTAAATTCAAAATTGCAATAATGTAATACTTCTAAATTGAAGCATGAAAATAGACTTAGGCTAAAAGAATCTCGATAGAAATTTAAGGGAAATATAAATAAGTGCTCGGGTACATATACGTTTACGTAGAAATTTGAGCACGAAAATCGTAAATGCCAAAATGATTCTACAAACTATTATTCTATTTCAATACAGAGAAACATTCTGCATTCTATTTTTTAAGTTGCTTTTTTAATTATTAAACTCTTTTTTAACAAATAACAACACATTTATCTTCTAGTCCACAAGTTTAAGTTATTGAAGGAAAAACAAAAATTTCCATTGTTTGCCAATAGCGTAAGTACTTATAATATACAGCACAAAAGGCCACGTATTGTGTTAAAAATAGAAAATGTCTTGTCATAATTAATTTGAATATTCAATATAAAAGTTATTCATTTATCTTCTAAACAGCACACATCATAAAATGAATATTTAAATACTCAACGCCACGCGACTAAAAATCTCCTTAAATAGCATTTTATTTTGGATCAATTTAAGAAACGCAATATTCTTACCAAAAATAGTGTTGCTCGGGTTCATCGCAACCTGATTCTTGGCTGCATCTCCGACGAGTCGCTCGGTGTCGGTGAAAGCTACGTAACTCGGGGTTGTTCTATTTCCCTGATCATTCGCGATGATCTCCACCTTTCCATGCTGAAAAACGCCCACGCACGAGTACGTGGTCCCAAGGTCGATTCCGATTGCAGGCGCCTTAGTCATTGTGACTGAAAATAAAAGTAAATTCATCTCTTCGCGCTTCGCTCGCGGAAATTCTTATTATCGTCGGAAGCGCATTTCTTTGAGAAGCCAGAGCCTACTTTGTTCCTCGTCAAGCTCATTTTTATTACGGTCTGCGTGCACGTCGCAAAGTATCGAGAAGGAACGCAGCCCCCGATAATAAAGGGGATGATGAAATAATTTCACCACGTGGTGCATCTGAGCAAGGGTTTTTTTTGACCTTAATTAACCTTGAGGCTAAATTACATGAAAAACTTGTTGTTTAAAAGTCATGGAAATTACTAAAGTTTTTTTAATTGTGCAATATCTTCAAGGGATTTTAGTAATTATAATCATCGAGTACACCGCACGTAACTAAAAGCATTAATATCAAACGTGAATAAACGTTTGTTAAAATAACAAAAAATAATTTGCTAAAGCAAAAAGAAAACCTTTTAAAAATTAAAATGAATTTAGCCTGAATTTAAAATTGAACAATTAAACGAAAAAAGATAAATCACGAAATTTTCGCAGCCATCAGCAAGTCAGTTAAAAATAACCGGGCACACTCACCACTTTGTATCCTCTATATCTGTCTCTCGATTACGAAATTCCTGTGCCCGGCTGCTTCGGCTCTCCTCTCGAGATTCGCACTTCGCGAAGTCCGTTCAAACTCTGCGAGGTGCGTGGCTTCGCGCTCGCTTTTATTACTATTGACGATGCCTCTTCGAGAAGATTCGCGCCCCACCGCCGAAAATTCGCGCCACCGCGCCTACACTGCCTTACGCACAACGAGAGAAGAGGCGAATCGAAAACACTGGAATCTCGCTTATTTTTAGCCGAGCGCCGATTTGCGCCTTCTTTTCAGTTCTATCATTCCATTTTTGTGTAGGAACCCGGGCGCGCGCAATGCCGTGCTGATTTATTTTAGACTTCGGTAAAAGAGCTTCGTGCACTTTGAAAAGGATAACGCAGCCATTTTTGCGCTCGCATGTTAATATCAATAATTTCCAACAAATTTTGTATAAAAGTTTTGGGAGTTTATTGTTATACATTTGATTTTCAAGGCATACAAGTAACAATGTTTGCATTTTTCGAGGACTCGATCCGTCTTTACAATGTTCCTTGACTCACAGAAAAAATTCCTCTTACGATAAAAACACTAATATTTACAGTAGATCTACAGATGACAAATACTTTTCAAGTAAGAATCATCGATAAAATTATTATCTTTAGAAAAGATATTACTTGAATGGACTTGCCGACAGCGGCATCAGTTTTCCTTAGGCTTCTTTGTCTGTACAATATATTTTGTTCTGTATAAAAAATTTGATGCATCGCAGCCCTTATTTTTAAGCAAAATATGTCTTTAAACAATTAATTAATGAATATAAAAATTTTGTGCGAATACTGAAACCTAATTTGAATTATTTAAAAATTATGTATTTGTGAAGTAACTTTGATAAAGCATGCCCAATGCTGTAGTAGCAAATAATGTAAAACAAGTCCACCAAGTTGCTAATCCAAAAACTCCTCTGAATACTTCAGTAGTGAATATCTAAAAATAGTAATTCATTTTCAATAATAAAATCTATCAATCTTTTTATCGAACTGAGGCATATAATGTAATGATGAAGTGTCCTTACTTGTTTCATTGAACTCAGAGCTAACTGAAACTCTTGAGCAGTTTCTACAACAGTCTTTTCTGCATCATCGGAGAAAATTTTTGATTCTGGCTGTGGTTGTGGGGCTACGCAAGCCTCAGAATCTAGAGTTTTATACAAACCCTCCCAAGAATAGCCTCCTAAAATTTAATTTTAATTTAAGATCTGTTTAAAAACGAAATTATTAAAATAAAGACAATTTTCGTACCTAAAGTTTTATACATCAATGTACAGTATAAACAAATAATTAATGGTGCAATATACTGCAATGCTACGACACATAAGTAGTAAAATACAGCTGCTATCTGTAAAATATTTATTTTAGAAACAGTTTAGATAAATCATTTTAAAATATCAAAGTAAAGTATTTTTAAATCACAAACCTTTTTCTGAAAATCCTTATTAGATATTCTACCAGCTTCTTTCTTTTGTATTTCTAGCTTCAAGTTAGCCAAATGTAAATATGACTGTAAATATACTGGCATTAACACTAATTTTAGAAGAATAGCAACAATTATAAGAATTAATCTCATACTCTCAAACGCATCAGCTGTCATTCTAAAAAATATATAAATTTTACTTTTTTAATCCTTGGTTGAAAAAAATTCAAATAATTAAGTACCTTAATAAATAACTTACATTGGCTTAGTCATACCAGTAAATATTCTTGCAGTGAGGTAGTCACGACTTATTGGTTTAATCCATAAACAAGTTAATATTAGTGGAGATGCGTAACTAAGATTTGCAAGAATTAGAAGAAGTTTATTGTCTTTGTGATACCTGTAAAATTAAAAAAGTATATTTTACAATTTTTAATTTTCATTTTAAATTAAAGAAATGAATGATTTCTATATACCTTAACGTATCCCAATGCATTTTAGATACTCTAAGTCCTGGAAATGTAAATAAGGAACCAACAAATCCACAAGTAACAGCTAGGAAAAATTTAACAATAAGTTTTGATGCTGGACCACTAAAGGAATAAAAAATATTTTTATTATATGTACACTTTGCACATGAAATTTATAAAAAAGTAATTTATAACATACCTAGATGAAAGACCTTGTTCTTTTAAAAATACAGATGCAGTATGATTAAAACTTGCATAAGCATTATCTAAACCTAATTCAAGAGTATTTTCATCTACTATCAGGACCATCATAGCTATTAGCAGATAAACAAATCCTGTAACAATGCACGTGGACCTCTCTCCGATACTTTCTTCACCTTTAAAGTATTGTATCCAAAGAGTAATCAACACTTTACTATGAAATGTTAAGTACTATATTTTAGGTTTATAAAATAAATTAAATTTCTCTAGAATTTTAAAAATTGTTTTTAAAGGATACAATGCAAATCCTATAACTAAAGTACACCACAGCATACTTAAGTTGATTTCATCTTTAATTGGATACCAATTATTATATGCCTTTGAAAAAAACAAACATTATAATATATATTAAAAGAACTATACTAAAAAAAATTAATTATTATTAAAAAAAGTCTTTAAACAAACTTATAGTAGATGTTGTGAAACATACCTCAGTCATAATGTACACCATTAAACCATAAAGAGAAAAGTCAAATAACCATTGAAAATCTAAGAAGAATTTTAAATGTACAATATCAAGGGAAGTAACAGGAGCAGTCTCAAGTGTAATATCCAAATTTCTTGGTATCTGAAAGACTTCTGAAATTTTTCCATTTTCTGTGTGTTTGCCTTTTTTATGCTTTTCTTTAGGGATCCCGACAAGATTTTTTAATTCTTGATCTGTTGGATAAAGATATCTTATCAATCTGTAATATGAAATAATTTGCTTTGATCATCAATTAAATTCAATAAAGTCTCAAATAACAATCTCCAAAGAATAAAGATTACCCAGTAGAACATAAAATCCATTTTGCTATTGAAAAGTGCGAGCCCAATTTTTGAATTACACTGACCATTATCAGCGTAATAACCAATTGTGCCCCCAATAGAGCCTGAAAATAAAAGAAAAATAGTATCCAAATTAATTGAGGTTATGGTTGGATCACTTGGCATCATTAGTAAATTATCCTTGTAATATACAACTATTCATTCAATACTCAGGCCTGCACAAATGAATCCATTCAAACCATTAATTAAAATTAAACCAATTCAGGCTAAAATTACACTTGACATTGACATAAAATTTGCACAAATGTCAAACTTACCATGGTTAAAAGAATAAATTAACTTTTTCTAAATAATTTGTTAAAATATCACTGAAGCCAATGATCCATAGTCACGTCGACGGATTCTAACCCTCCACTCCGAGATCAAGAGTCGCCGATATTACCTAAGCCATTGCTTTTTTTTGCCCAGGAAAGCGTTAGGCTCAGCTGCAGAAGAATAAGAATCTATGGGCAGCGTACACGTTGCTGACTTTATTAATAGAATGCATGTTCCAAAACTAGCCACCAGCTGACTGCGGCAATGAAACCCACGAGTGTAAGTACCGGACTGATTTAGTCAATTTAGTGAAGTTGCCTGTTCTCGAAGTATCGCTCGAAAAAGGCGGGAAATTCAAACAGTAAGGTAAGCAAGTGGGTTTTTTTCCAAAATTAGTGCCTTATTGAAACTTTTTTTCTTATATATGAAAGTGTGAAATAAAATTATTTATGAATTGTCAATTTTTAACTCGTAATAAGCTAACTAATAAATTACTTTTCAAATTAAAGTATTTTGTATGTAGATTTTCATTTTTATGGATTAGGAAGAAAAGGATAAAAATTAAATAACAATTAAAAGAGTTAATTTAATTACGAAATTTTATTTAATAATATGGTAAGCAAGTTATAAATTCTACAACATGAATATAACTTGATTTTCGTAAATCATAAATAATTTTGAAATAAAAAAATTTTTACAAATAACGCAAAATTTATTTAACAAGCCTTCATGTCATAAAATCCTTGATAGCTTTGTCTCTATTCTGCGAAACGTTTTAATGTTTAATGTATAAAAGTATATAAACTAACTGAATGGAGAAATTAGTTTTCAACTTTGTAGATCCTTGTGCAAACAATATCGTCGACTTTCATCACCTGAAACAAAAAAAAAATCAGTATCAGATAATGAATTTGGTCCTAAGAAATAATAATTTCTTTTTTTTTTAATTTCAATTAAGAGAGATAAAAACTCTTGAATTTACAAGACTTTATCTGAATCTTGCAGTTTCTGTTCATTTTAACTTATCTGTGTCCTTCAAAAACATATGCACACCAAAAATTTTAATTGACATTGGCACAAGATAATGATAAGATATAGATAATTACTAATTATATTATTTAATACGTTTTTTTGCTTGACAAATTAAAAGTAATTGACTTAAACTTAGAATGTACAGATAAAGTGCGTATGATATATAATAAGATTAGTCTTCTCGAAATAAAATTTGGTTTGAAGAACCGATTCAAAAAATGCCGTTATCACACAAACGTAAAAATGTTTTCAATTGAGAACATCGTTTATCAATCATTTTTATTTGATTATCGGATCTCAATACGCGATAAAAACTGGAAGATGTATACTTCTTAACAGTTACATAATTTCTCTCTGGTATGAATCTGTATAAAACAAAAGCAAGGGGGAACAAAAGGAGAGCACATTAAAATCAAAGAACACGACTTACCGCCTTCATTTGCGTGGGGCTGAATTCCCGCTCGATGACGGTTTCCTTATCGCCCTTCTGGACGTGAGTCATTTTGTTGCCGTCGAGGGTGATGACGCTCTTGACTTTGCGACCGTCAGGTGTCTCCTCGTCGAACTCCTCCCCGAGCTTGAATTTAATCTCGGAGTTCTTGAAGGTGCTCTGCGTCTTCATCGTGAATTCGCCGTTGTTTTCCGTGACTTCGACGACGGGGCTGACGGTGGCACCCATTTTGCGGGTGAGAATGCCGACACCTGAAAAGCGCAAGGTAAAGTTTATGTTAATCCTTCGCCCAGGTGACCTTAGGAGTCGAAATCTATTAATGAATAAAAATTTTGGCAAATTCTTTTCTAGCTGGAATTTAACATACAGATTTACTAGTAGAATAACTTACAAGAACAACAATTCAATAAATGTTAAAAGTTTATTAATGCATTGCTAATGTATTTTATTTCATACAAATTAAAAGATAAACATGCTATTGCTTATCATTTGCTGTTGAAAACCAGACTCAACAGTGTCTGCTATGAGAATGAAGCAAAATTATCTTTTGCATGTTTACTAAAATATTCGAGAACTTCGCCACGTAAGTGAGTAAAAAATGATAAGACAAGCATTAATCTCAACTTTGCGCAAAAAAATGTAATTTAAATTTTCTAAAAAATATATATTTATAAACGCTTTTTATACACTCCACGAAACTCAAGCTACAGTTACATAATGAAATTCAAGTTTCGCTATTTTAAAAAAAGATAAAGGAAGACTTTAAGATGTACGGTACCAAAACTTAAAAAGACGGAATATCGCGTATTTTTCTCCCGCCATTAACAGTAAAAATAAAAATTTACAAACAGTTAGAATATTCTAAAAAAATTAGAAGACCGCCGGTTTATCTTTCGCACTCGATCAGTCATACAGACGAAATGTCCAACAAACGTCGCGAAACCGCAATGCTAATTTAAGAAAAAAAAAAAAAAAAAAAAAAAACTGGAGAATCCGCCTCACCAAGGGCTTTCATGTACTCGTCGAACTGCTCGCTGGAGAGGAGCTTGTACTTCTTTCCCAAAAAGCTGGCCATCTCGACGGAACTGCACGCGGAGAGCACGATGTGAGCTTCGATCGACGAGGCGCCGGCAACGAGGCTTCGACGAGGACTGGAAGATGTTGCCGTGCGGCCGAACAATTTATAAGACTCTCTAATCGTCCCCATCGATCTTTTATGTCAATGACATTGAATCGACGAGGCCCGAGAGCCAAGTTTTTCGGAACAAGTGTTTACCGGCCCCCTACTCCCGGGCGTCGAAGCGCGCCGATAGGACAGGCCGATAAAGCGAAAGAGATAGAATTGAGACGGACAGTGTTGAGAGGAGAGTGAAGTTTGACCTGTTGCTTAGCCGCAGGGAAACGTCATTTTATAAATAGAACGATATGATGAGTGTACACGCATAGGCCGAATTATCGGGCTCGGGGAAGGTTGGCGCTGGAGTTTCTCGTCCGCTTCCTGCCAAGTGAAAATAAGACACTTTTTCAGCTTATTCTCTTCCTTTTTTTTATTGCGCGGCTCTTTTTTCGCGATTCTTAAAATGTACTTATGTAAGTAAAGTTAATGACTTTTCGTATAATGTATTTTTAATGCTTTGATCTTGGTAAAATTTTTCAAAATTCTCGCATTATTATTTCAAATTCTAGTCGAATGTTGAAGTTTAGTTTAGAAATTAAAATTTAACGTAGAAATAAAAAAAACGTTACACAATAATTATATAGTTCCTGAAATGTTTTTACATCCATTTGAAGCTGATTATATAAGGTTTGAAACAAATTGCACGAAGATTTCATCCTCTCGAATTCGGAGTCCATCGATATCGCAAAATAATGAAATTTCGCAAAGATCGATAAAGTCGACAACGATCTTCTGCCTCGGCCGGTTTCTCCGAAAATGGGATTATCAAATCAATACCGGCCACTTACATAACGATAATCAAACAATCTAGGCACTCGAGAAGTGGAACTAATTTTATTTTATTACCTCTAATTATAACTTCCAGCAGCCTCAAAATAACTACTGCAAACGGCACTCGTTACGCGGAGCGAGACTCCCGAGTCCAAAGCGGCTTTCGATGCGACTCCGCGCGCTTCTGCCCGAGCCGCGGAGCGCGCCAGAAGAAAATATATAATTTACGGTCCATCAAGATTCCAATGGACAATTTAGCGCGCGTACTCTTGAATTACGTTCGAGCGCGCCCCTCGTTATTCCTCGCCGTTCGGAAGAATGGAATTACCTTACGAGACGTCAAATTGGAGGATCGGCGGGCAAGTCACGCGCTCGCGTGCCAGCGCCGTGTTGGAACGTAAGTTTGTATAACGATGCGCAGGAGTTGCGACAGGCTGTCGTTGTGAAATTGTCAGAAGTACGTTGTTCGCGGGTACGTCGCTTGAAGCAATTTCGGGCGATTCATTGAAAGCCGACGGAAACTCCGTTTGCAGAAAAAGCAGAGTTGTCCGTAGGCATTGAGTCTGTTTTTCGAGTAGAGTTAAAGCTGCAGCGCTTTAAGCATTTTTCGACAAGAAAAAAAAAGAATTCTGCGGTAAATTATAATTAATCCATCCGCAAAATTGTTTTGAAAACGCAAGAAAACGATGAGAATGCCCATTGAACCGATCCAGGTTATAAAAGCGGACACGGGCACACAACGGGCTTGGCATCTGCAATCGCGATTACAATTTATTAATCTCGCTTAGAGATGAATTCAGGGATTAAATTGGCTGACAATTGGTCTGTCTGAGGCAGCAGTGGTGTTGGCGTCGGCGTCGCATCCACGTCGGGTCATTGTACTGCCCGAGCGCTCTTTCTGATAAATTAAAATTGATTCGATTACTCCCTAATTATAATAAATAACGGATTCGTTTATTTAAGACCTGAATTTTAATAACGAATTATATCACTTATGCATCGGCCGGCTTTGAGTAGCTTCCGCACGTTACGTCACTCGAGCCTTTTTTTCATCTTGATTGGGGAGTCTTGGCGGTTTTTTCTCCCTTTTAACACGTCTATAACGTTTCCGTAATGCCTGTTATTACGGCAGTATGTTTGCTTCTTTAAGCGATTATCGGAGGAAAGTAGGTATAATGTTATGAATCCCGAGACGAGCTGCGAAACCGGTTTCTGAAGCCAACATACCTGTATTCAGCGTGTATAAAGTGTGATTGGAACGAGTGTTTCTATAATTAGAACGGAACATTCATTCTAAATTGAAAATCGTAGATACTTGAAGCGCTAATTGAAGCTCGATAAAGCAATTTTTCAAATGCTAAATTTTACATGTACAGCCTAACGTTAAATCTATGTAAATTTTCATTGCGCGTCTCTGCTCAAAAAGTTTAAATGCAAATAAGAAAAAAACTTAGTTTTTGACGTGTAGTTGCGGGACTACTTGCTGAAAACAACGAAATATTTAAAATTATGATTTGTTAAAACATTTCGTCACTGAATTTCATCGCTTTTAATATAAGAGCTATTCGAATATAATAAAGAAAATACTTTCGTTTAAAAATTGTTTCCAGTCCTATTATTGTAGAAAAATAATTTCATAAATTGCACGATTGTTCATTTTATGCTTTCCTTCTAATTCACGCGTTAAAATATTAAAAATAATTTTGAATTTATAGTTCTCGTTAGTCGCCCAGTTGACATTCCTGACCTTTGCTTACTGCTTTGTGCTCTCTTTTGAAACCACGTGTATTTTATGCATACCCACACAAGATGGAGCTCTGGCACCAAGGGTCTGTTTTTGAACGTTGCGATCGATAGAAATAATACAGCTCAATGGGCGATTCGCGGAACAGTATTGCAAGTAGTTTTTAAAAGCTAACATGTCGCTAGCAAAGGCGAATAAGTATTAAAAAGTGAAACATGCCACGGGTGTGCAATTGCACTTTGCACTTATTTGAATTTGGACGCTCTACATTGTAAATACGGTTTTGTTCTGCATAGCAAATTAATCGACTACAACGTATTATCAATTGATAAATTTTTCGCGGTGTAGTGCTACGCCTTTGCGGAATGCTGTTTCCGCCAAAATAGTAAAAACTATATATACACCTACGTGTAGGATTACGCAACTTCCTAAGAAAGCAAAAAAAGATTGCTATTATGTATAAGAAAACCTTTTGAACTCGAGTTTTTCGGTCTCCCGCAAAAAGCGGCGCAAAAAAATAATGCGAGCCCAAGGCGCGACCGCCTTCCTCCCCCGTCCCTCTTCAAAAAAAAGGAACAATATATAGATTTAAAATCGTACCGAGTGCCTTCATCAGCTCGTCGAAGTTCTCGCTGGTAATGAGCTTGTATCTCTTGCCGATGAATTCAGGCATGGCGACGAGAGGCGGCCGAGATCAATATACAACGTAGGCGCGAGGGTAACGGCGGACGTGTTTTTCACGGGCGATCGCTGGCGAACGACTGAACTTGAAACTGAAAATCCTGAACCGGCTCCGCCGCTGTACCGGCGCGCGCGCGCGCAGCTGCCGCCTCGGCTGGCGTCGTGTGCGAGACACCCACACGCCCTCGCTCCTCCGTCTCGGCATCCCTCGCTCCCGGGTTCAATTTCGCACTACTGTACTGATTCCCGCGGCCGGCTCCCCCCTCCCCCTTACCTCTTCTTCGCCCTTCTCCTGGAGCTGCGCGTTTCTCCGCGCTCGCATCGTATACCGTCGCTGCGACATCCCCCTACCACCGGCGAGGCTAGCAAGCTGCCGGCGTGTACTTAATTCATTTATTTTTATTAAACTCGATGCATCCTTTAATTCCTAAGCTCGAGCCCGCCTGGTGCTTGCTTGCGGAGTTCTTCGAATCCCCGGCCGCTCTCGAGCGTCGATTACGACGCCACGCAGAGGGCCGGCACTCGAGGCAGCTTGTGCTCTCGAGCACAGCTGTCGCAGCTGGCTTATCGTCTAAAATCAACACGGATTCCTCGCTTTCCGCGAGCCCCTCTCGTTTCGATTCCTCATCCTGACGTGCTGCAAAATGCATCTGCACGGCCACTTTCCGCCGGAGAAAGGCGTGGGTATTATAGCGCGCATGGAAGCCGGCCTCGGACGACGCTGCAGCTTCGGCTGCGATTGGCCCCGTAGCTCTCCCGCGCCGGTACGGATCGGCCAATGGGCTCCTCGCCTACGAGTCCTATTCAAACGAGTCATTCAGCGTCAGGCTTTAAATAATGAATAATGGCTGGACGGGAAGCGCGATTGAACTTCAAACGAGGACGATTGTGCGCGCCTTTTCGCCCAGCGATTCGTACGAATTGCCATACATTGGGCAGAAATCTAAATTGGCCCTCAATTAAATTATAAAAGAAAGCCATGCGTGTGTGCACGCCGCTCATGTTATAATTAACCGGGAGGCCGGAGAAGAGAGTCCGCTGTCGTTCTTTCTCAAGCGGTCGTTAATAGACGGCTTGCATTCCTCCTCTGCAGACCGCGCCGCTGAATGATGCTTAGTTTTCCGCGTGTAATGCATTCGAAGCTCCGCCGATTAAAGTTTAAAAAGGAAGGCGGACTCGAGATTTTTTTCGGCTGCCGCCGTCAATTTGCAGTCTCTGTATCAATTAAGGGGATCTACTTTGTTCGCACGTTGCGCGTTGATCGAAATTCTTGTGGGAAGTTTTTTTATTAAATACAATCTTTAGTTCTTAATCTTAATTAGCTCAGTGTTTAACACTATTATTATAACAACAAGTTTTAAGACTATGTAATTCTGTAATTTATTTACTTACGAAAGCAAAAAATTTAAGTTTTCAATGCATGAAGCAAAGATACGTTTAGTTAGTTGCGGCTCTTTTACGTGCAAAAATCGTTTGCATCGCTTAAACACTCGTTCTTTTAGCATACGACACTTCGTTCTTATTTCAAAATATTTGGGGTTCCTTCTTATCTTTAGCTAGATTGCCTATAGTAACAATTACTTGAAATAGCAGTGTTAATTTTCCGCGATTTTTTCACTTTGTCAAAAATGCTATTAAGCAATTTCACAGAATCAATTTTCCAGTTCGTAAATCGTAAAACTGTATGTATATCTGTATGTATATACAGAAGTGAAGTTTATAGCAAGACAATAATTTTCTAACAATTATATTACGTAAAAACAGATATTATTTGCTAAAAGTAGCTTCTGGAAAAACCTCAAAAATAAATCAATTATTTACATCATATTTTTTGAAAACTTTAATATTTTACAACATAATAAAGTTAACATTTTTTACTTTCCAATTATTTTTTGTAATCACAATATTGAATAACTAAGTTGTTATAGCTTTCACGACAGATTTTGCTGGCTATTACGCGTCTGATTATTTTAATTTATTTCAAATAAATATAGATTCAATTTTCATTCGGTTATTTCTACGTACAAGCCAAATAACATTATCATCGAGTACCTTGATACTTACTTCTCTTCATTGTATTTACTTATACAGTTTTTTACAGAAAGCGCCTGCATTTTAATTTTGACGTCAATTAGCAATGTACGTTATGTACAGTGTACAGGATTGAAAGCGTTCAAAGTCCAAACGCGACAATTCGGCAACCCCGCAACAGAATTCCGCGCCGCAAGCATTTCGCCGGCCGCAACAACGTAGCACTGTAGCAGCTCCGCAACCGCAGCGCTTTGCTCTCTCTCTCTCTCTCTCTTTCTCTCTCTCTCTCTTCCGCAACTAAGCAAGCGGCGATTGCCCATGATCATGCGTTTCTCCGCAGGAGCAGTGCCGTACCGTTCGCGAAATCCGCAGTGGTAACTTAACCTCATTCCGTACGGCAACATGTTCAATACGGAAAGGTTTATCGAGGAAATTAAGAAGAGGCCAGCAATTTACGATGTCCACTCGGAAGAATACAGCGATAGGATGGCAAAAATGACCGCTTGGGAAGAGGTCTGCGAAATCATGGTACCCAAGTGGAATTCGTTATCTGTCGAAGAACAAAATATCGAAGGTGAGCTGGTGAAGGATTGAGTGATAAGCGCCAATTGGCAATGCGCATGCGCAAAGGAACAACGCGCATGCTTTCCAGCGTGGACTTTAAGAATTTAAAAGCCGTTTTGTTAAATAAATCCATTATTGCATAAAGTACTTTTTAAAATTATTAATAAATTTGATTTATTGAAAGTAAAATCGTCTGCAAATAAATATAATTTATTGAAGACCATCTTTTAAAATGAAGTTATTTATTTTTTTCAGAGAAAATTTTGAGAGGCAAATGGAGGAATATCAGAGATTATTTCATGAAAGAACTAAAGTCGCAAAAATTGAAAAATGGAAATTCAGTCGGAAGAAAAAGAAAAAAATATATGTACTTTAATAAACTGCTTTTTCTTTTGCCAAATGCAGATAAGAAGAATATGTAAGTATTTCCTTAATTTGCTTATTTGCTTAAGTATTTAAAAATAAAACTAACTATAAAACTGACTATAGGGCCGATTTTTTTATTTAGCTTTGTTTTTCGAAATATGGTCATTTATACAACTACTGTTTATAAACAGTAGTTTTGCCATCTGGGAGTAGATAGTTTTGTAATTGATGTCTTAAATAGTTTATTTGAATATTAACCCCCTTGCACATGAGCTAGATAGGAAATCCGTGTATTTATGACGAGATATCTCGTCGTTGAGCGCAAGATACTTAAAAAATCTTCAATTTCAAAAAAGATTTTTTTTTTAAACGATTGATCGAATTAATGTAAATTTTTATGCAATTATCGGCATTGCAACTAAACGTTATTAAATTTTATAAATTGTAATTTAGAAATCGAAATGTAAATGCATAAAAAATATACATACAATTGATATTTTAATGATATAAGTTCTATTTTTAAAAGATAAATGTCATATGTAAGTCCTATATATCATAAAATATGAATTTGCAAACTAAATTACAGCTCAATTAATATTTCAATGTTAAAAATTTAGATTTTAATTTATTTTTTATTGTTTTCTAAAAAAATACAATACTTAACATTTTGATTATACCTAAAATATGAAACAAGTCTTTTTAAATACAATAACATATCTATAAAAAACTTTTGAAAATAAAAGATTATCATTATTATTATTATTATTATTTGTAAATAAAAGATTATTTACATGTCAAAGATAAGACTATGCTCCTAAGTTTTTATCAATCTATTTAGTACATGATTATAAGTTCCACATAATTTTATGAAAAGAAAGATATTTCTTAATTAGTTTTTTCATTCAAGAATATCTTTTTCCGTAATATTCTTTTCATCTTTAAAATTCGATTTTCAAATATTTTTTTTATTTTTATAAACGTTTCTTAATTATTGAATTAATAATTCTCCTATGGTTTAAACATATTGTAACATATACTATCTTATCATTAAACATTTAATACGAATTATATCCACCATTAAATCACTAGACTTTTTTTAAGAATGAATTAATAAATTAATAATTAATTTGTAGAGCTCAGTTAATTTTATCTTACTTGATCAGATATATTTGTTAGAAAAATAAAATAGTTCACTCCTTCATTACTTCACTTCAAAGTTAATCTTTTAAAGAAAGTAATTCGTATTATAATCTTATTTAGTAGGAGTCGTCAATTAAACTCGTCAATTAGAAACAAGAGCAGGAAAAAAGACAAGATTTTCGATGATGAATTTATGATTGAAAATTCCGATATGTCTTTATCTGAAGAAATTCAAGAAAGTATTCCTGATGATTTCAAAGAGTCAGTCGATATTGAAAACAACGAAGGCGATAATCTTACTTACAAATACGTAAGAATGGTACCATTTCCAAAGTTGATGTGCGAGACGACAATGGACGATGATTATCCAGACATAAGGACTGAAAATAACGATTATGACCAGATGTTTCTACTATCATTGTTACCGATCATGCGACGAATACCTGAAGATAAAAAGCTTGATGTCAGAATACAAATGCAACAGGCGCTTGCATCCGCCATCGCAGCTTCCTCAGATTCTACAACTACCGTTTAGGGAAACGCGATGAAGTGTATGATTTATATGAACATTGTTTTTCGATATTAATTTAAAATTTTCTGAAGTATCTCCTTTGTAAATAAAGAGGGAAGGGAATTACAAAGCCATTGAAAAATTTGTTAAAGTTAGATTTAAAACTTTCGAAAACTGCATGCCGATACAGCGGTAATATGTCATTTCCTTAAAAAGCGAGATACTTGATTTTTCTTGTTATAAGACTTTGTAAAAGTTTATAAAGCACTCTATTTTGTAACAGTTGCGAGTCAGCGTTGTTTTTCACGAAAATGGAGCATTAATCGAATTCTTCTTTTCTTTTTGTATCAGTTTAAAGTTATTTTTCTACATTTTTGAATAAGAAAAGGTATGCTTTCTTTCTAGAAATGTTATTAAAATACATTAATGTGAACAGTAAATTTTTTATAAAAAAAGAATTTACATACATCAGTGATATTGCACAGTGATAATAATATTAAGAAAGAGATTACCGTTCGTAGATACACGTAACCAAATCCCATTAGATGTCAGCACGTACACAATATTCATGCGATTACTGAAGGCCACGTGGATTTCAAAATTGGTTTTCACCGGGTGTTCTTGAATTCTCTCGATCGAGTCTGGAAATTGTGTGGTTTTTTTTTAATTTTTTTCTCTTACTTGAGTTCGAAGGCGGGCGAAACAATTTTGTTTGCTACGCCAGTTTAAATTTGTGCTTTAAAAGGTGATCTCTATCAATTTTTTGCCCCCGTCATAACGGGCGGCTTATATCTAACATGGCAGACGATACCGATAA
>JAWWEM010000054.1:3339504-3364028 GCA_035582935.1 Ormyrus thymus | reverse complement strand
TCAGGATAGTGCGAGTTTGTCCTTCGATTACGATAGACTATACTAATTTTTAATCAGGTATTTCTCTCCGTGTATACTAGAATTCTTTCTTACAGTTCTAGATAGATTCTATCTAGCGGATCTATCTGGAATCTAAAATTCTAGCTAGAACTTATCGGAAACTTGCTACCAGAGTGCTTGCTGCAATTATGAAGCGATGATCTTTATTTGCTGCTGCGGAATTATCAGGTTTCGTACAATAAGCTAAACTTAAAACCGGAAGGTTATGTCATTAATTATTTTCTTATGAATTAAATAAAAGGCTTATTAATAATCTCAACCACTCGCTTAATATCCTAAATTCCACCTTCAAGAAAGTAAAAGGATCAAGCTAATTTGAATAAGAAATTTAATGTCGAAAGCATTTCCGGAAAAGGAGAGTTAGTTCGCGAGATAGTAGCAAATAGTCTTCATTTGTTTCGCCGAGAAAATTGCGTTAACGGAAAGTTAGGTGGGCCGAAGATCGACGAACAATTGTTATGCGAGTCGGATCTCACCTCTATTCCACTCTAATCGTTTTAGTAAGATGAACGAGGAGTTTCTTCTTCCTTTTACTTGAACCCTGTATACAAACGTAAGAATGGATGCAAAATTCACCCCCGGGAAAAAAGGATTTTCCTATTTCGCGACCGTCTTTTAACAAGTTTTGTATTTCTACCAATCCTCCCCCCTTTCCCCGCCCCTCTATCCTTTTTGCCACTCGTAAAGAAGAAAATTTACTCCCGCGAATCCTCTGATGAGATGCAAATGATTTTTACTGCGGCTTTAAAACTTTCCGAATACTCGGCAGCTTTTAGCCGCGGATGAAAAAACAAGGTGGGATTTCGAAAGTGCGGAGTAAATAAAATTACCCGCAGCAAATCATTTTGCCATTACGTTTAAAAATTCAACGATGAAAAGGGGTTATTGGAGATACGGATAATACGGCGAAAAATATATCATACTAAAAAATTCATTTGAATATTATTCTGCGGCTGGAATCAGCATAAGTCATCGCGATAAAAAGTGTCATTTCATTAGCCATATATTTCAACGTTTATTTGAATTAATTTATCAGTTACTCCATCAATTTATCAAAATATCCATTATGATCCGACAGAAAATTGCCTTTAATTCAATGACAACATTTTTGATTATCAATACCGCACTGAAATTATACTCCCAGCTATAATAAAATTAGCACTTAAATTAATGAAACATAAAAATGTGTGTAATCGATATGATTTCAGGTGTTCGACAAGCGCAACCGCGGCTACATCACGGCTTCGGATCTCCGGGCAGTGCTGCAATGCTTAGGCGAGGATCTCTCCGAAGAAGAAAGTAAGTCGGCCGTAATCTCCGTTTCACGAACGAAGCTTTGGCTCGAGTCAAAAAGGTGCGCCTCGGATGAATTACGTCCGAGCTGAAGGGAGTTCAAGTCGCCGTTAAACGTCCCGGCCTCGTGGGGACTTTTGCGCGCGACGTTAAAAGTTTGGTCGCTTTAAAGGCGCCGCGCGGGCTTTTTCGTCGTCCTGTTTTATTTTCTCGCGGGATTAACGCGACGCCGATGTGATTCATTCGAGAAACTATTTTCATAATCTCGGCTGGGCGCTTCTTTTATTTTATAAAGTCTTTTTTTTTAGCTTGGTCGTATTTTTATACGACGTTTTAAGTGATATAAACTTTTCGCCGGGTAAAAGCGTTACGAGGCAATTGTGAATTGTTCGTTTTAAATGCAGGACATTCGCGCATTGTAGTAGAAAGTTTACACGCTCTAATTTGAATAATTGAACGAAATAAACAAGCAAATAAAATTTAAAGCTCGTTTCCGTATATAACAATAAACGTTATCTTTCACTTCAGCGATTTACGTATAAGATAATTGTATTGTTACTTTACGGCAATATGATCTTAACTTTCGCATATATTTTCACCCACTATATAAATAAAAAATCGCTCGACTACGAAAACATTTCTCTTAAGAATAAATTAATAATTGGTGTATTATTTCACGGTAATAAATTTATTTTCAAATTCAAATGAGTTGCAAACGTAAATTCATTTACGCTGAACAATCAACCAGAACTATTTTATTTAATTCCCGAAAATTCACAAAATATGCTACAAGTTCATTAAAACAAATTGCGTTACTACAGCAAACGATGTGACTGCGTGTAAATAAATAAAATAAGAAAGCTTCTATCCAAATAAACAAAACAAGTCGGCAAAGCAGCTTGAGCAGCAAAAAATCACACTCCTTTCCGCTCAACCTCCAACAAAGGGAAAAAATAATTCAACGACAACGCGACTTCGCGAAACGCTCGACTTTCCGTTGAAGTGAGAAAGAAGTCGATTGCCAATACGGCTCTCGAGGAGTTTAGCGAGGAGCATCAGCCCGTAAGTACTTTCGTTAAGAGCCCCGATATAAAGTTCGCGGAGAATAAATTCGTCGTTCCGCGCGCGCAACTTTCGAGCCAGCCGGTATCGATTATTCCTTTCCGCTTTTCAACCGAAAAAATTGTCAGGCGCCACTTAAATTGGCACCTGATAGTTCGCGCATCTGACTGCGTGTTTAAACCGCCTATTGAATTTGCAAACTCAATTTCTTCGCAATAAAAAAACTAGTTCAAATTCAAAACTCAGAAAACCGGCGTAAGCTCCGTTCAGTACTCATCGTTCGCTGATCCTCCTTTACTCATCGCTCGATCGTGTCTCTCTAACTTTGCATTTTTAACCTCGTTAAGACTAAATCACGAACGAACGAAGCTCCCCCGCGGTCTTAACGATAATCCCTTTTGCGCTTGCGGCCTTCGCGTGCATGACACTTTTGACTTGCAAATCTCGAAACTACTCGTATCGCGTCGAGATCCGGCTCAAAGTTAAAGGGGGCTAGGTGGCGGATGCATCGAGTGAAAGCTCGGTAATGAAAGGCTCGGGCTTTTTGTCGATTTCTTTTTTTGCCGATTCCATCTGCGTGCGCAATCGCGGAGGTGTGGAGAGCTTTGATTGCTTACAACTGAACAGGAAAGTCCGTGCGACTGCATGAATATGTAAGAAACGGCTTCGAGAATGAATTAATCGCGCGCGTCCACGTTTCTTCTCTTGCGAAGCAGCTGAAAATATCATTTTTTTTCGAAATATCACTTCACGTGCAATTCTAAATTTTTTAATTTTATTTAATTATTGAAGAATTATTTAAAAAGTGTAATCTGAAAAGTTGTTAATACTATATAATTAATATGTAAATAATTAAGTTAATCACGCTGCTATTTTAACCCCTTTTAAAACTCGAATTTTTCATGCTATAACATGAATATAAGCAATTTTATGAAAAAAATGCACACTTTCACGCGGTTATGAAATTACCGCAAAAATTACTTACATATATAGCACACCCGGTTTGCACCCAGTTTTTTTCCTTTTAACGCCTTTTTGGGACATTATAATTAAAAAACAATAAATAAAATTTTATACACAGCTTACACGTGCGTATAAGCCAAGCTAAAAAAATTTTAATTTTAACCAAAATTAAACAAATGTGAATTTCCCAATCCTTAACTCCTTCTTGAATTTCAAGCATCTTCAAGATGAAGATTTTCAGCCTTTTTTTAAACAGACATCGATCAAAAAAGTTCATAAGAAAATAATGCAACACACTGGGTCAGCAAATAAAAAAGTTGCAAAGCTCTCAAGGAAGCAGCTTAAGTCAGAGTTTATTACGAATCTGCAGCAGAGCGTTCGCAGTTATCGCTCTGTAAAGAGCCGTCGGCATTACATCTTGGATGCCTCGTACGTAGCACTCATTTCTCTTCCCCGAGCGCGATAAATTCCGCAGCGAGATAATTGAGGACGCGCCGAGGACGACTCTTTGCTGCCTTCTTTTTTCGCGCGCGCAGACATTTCGTGATGCGAATTAAACGATATTAAGGGCGCGGAAATTGATTTCGCCGCCGCGACTTTTGACGATCGCTGCCGCGTTAAACTTTTATTCGCGCCTTGCCGTGCGAAGCGGAGAGCGTGTAAAAACTTTATTAGATTTCTAATAAACTGTTTGGTCTACAAAATTGCCTTACCGATCAGAGTAATCCGGGAAAAATCGCGAAACTTCTCCCAGTATTGGTCATCATTTTTTATGTTGTTTGCAGAAGTAATGCGAATGAATAATCGGGGCAGTCTTAAATATAACCCGGAAATAGCATCGCGATAAAATAATTACTCAGATTGTTTAATTCTCTGTATTGCAAATCGTTTGATACCTGATCTCTACAAAACTGTTTGCAGAATTCCTTTCGATAAGCGGAATCAGAAGCGGGCACGTGTTTGTATTTATACATTGATTTACCGCTGTATAACTTGACTTTCTTGTTGCAGTCGAGGACATGATCAAGGAGGTGGACGTGGACGGAGACGGTCGAATCGATTTCTATGGTAAGAGAAAATTTCCAACTCGAAAGCTCATTTTCGCGAGTCGACAAGTGTCAGCGCCAATGCCCGGGCTTTGATCTGGAACAAAAATAAATTCTCCTGCGCGCCGAGAACGAAACGAGCTTCGAACTGTCTGCTTTCTTCGTGCGTAGCGAGTTTTCAAAGGGCGGCACGTATTTTTGAAGAGGCGACGCGCGCGCTAATATGTGACGCGCGCTCGGTTTTAATGAAGCCACTTCTCGACTGAAAATAAATGGCAAAGCGGAATTTTCGTGATGTGCTAAATTATTTAACAAAGCCTGCCGTTTGCGGACGAGGTTCTCGGTGTCTAATAGAACGAATATTTTCCAGTTTTCAATTATGAATGCTTTAATCTTTACCGAGTAAACGTTTTCCTGCTGAATTCCAATTAGGAGCCGGAGTTAAATGAATTTGTTAGAAAAAAAATGTTTTCTCCACAGCAAACTCGTTTTATAAAATTTCTGTGTACTAAAACTTTTAATTAATCCCAAATTGAAAGCATGAAAACTAAAATCAGACAATATCATTTTCCAGCTGATAAAGTTTCCAATTATGAAGTTTTATTTTATCAATCAGAGCCGCGAAGCCGAATCCCAGTCGTTAACGACCCGCACTTTCAAATTGAAAGACCCGCCATCGCTCGCCTCGCGAATTCGCTCGTAAAGTCGTAATCGGCGGCGTTATAACGCGCGATTAGTCGATAAAGTCGTCCTCCTTAGTCTCGCACAGTTTATCTCCGGCACGATTACCAGGAAGGCCTCGAGCTCACGAGACAAGACAGGCTGTGTTACGTTGGGCATGATATCGCTGGATATTGCTGCCGTTAACCAGGACTGCCTCAAGGTAATCGCGTCAGGCCTGACTTTAGATAGGAGAAAGAAAAATTTGAGCACCTGCTTTTGAGAAAAATCTAAATGTGACAGTACGATTTCAAAGTAATTATTCTGTCTTTTTGTAAAATAAATTTATAATAAAATGAAAATATTCTACAGGCAATGTGGAAATATATCTTTGACAGTGTGTCGTTATATTTCCATCTCTCGAAAATAGAAAGGAAATCTGATATTCAAAGATTTTAAAACTAAAAGAGATTGAATTTCGAAAGTTACTTTTGGCACCATTTGCAAAATAATAAAACATCATAGCTTGAGGGCTTGCAATAATTTTTTTGTTAACATCTAAGGAACCTAACACTTGTGATTCTAAATCATAGTTAAAACCATTTAATTTTTTATGAATTTTTCCTCGGAAGCTAGAATTGGTGGATGGCACAGATTCTGAATAAGAACTTCTTGATAACTTACTTGGTTCTGTTTTTGAATGAGGTGTTATGAAAATGAATTCTTCCTGCAATTATCAACATAAATCTTATTTTTATAATACAGCATTATTAGTAAAATACTGAGCCTGTATTCTTGTGTAAGCAATGAAGTCCGTTTCACTCACCCAAGGCGCGGAACTCGAAATTTAAAACTCAAACTTTAAAAACTTCGAATTAAGTTTAACGTACAAAGCTTTATTAATCCAACCTAATTTTTAAAGTTAGAAACATTGCACTTTACAGAAATATTCTAAATCTTAGTTTACAATATTGAATGCGCGACAAGCACTTCTAGAATTCGGAATCCGAATGAAAGTCTAGTGATAACTGCCTAATGAACGGAACACACTGTCACGTCGCGGTAGCGTCATTTTTAATACGCGATCAAGACAATTATTTTGACGCGTAGCCTCATTTTGGCCAAACAATTTAATAAATATAACATAATAATTCAGGGAGAGGGAAGGTAATAAGGAAATCAGGAGGGATACACGGACTATCAAATTACACGCCTAGTGTGACAATGAAGAAAAAACCTTCGTTTGGAGTTAGTGCATTATCGCTTATATCACAACTTTCAAACAGTTCTAAAGGATCGCCATCGCTAAAGGATTAATGGATCAACACATCGATTTTATAGAAGAAATACAAAGAGAAGTAATAAACGAAGAAATTAATTATACAAATCTGAAAACTCTTAATAAAAATTTAACTAAAAATGATAATCTTATATTGCATGTGAATATTAGGAGCTTAAATGTTAATCGTAATAAGTTGGAAATTTTCATTAATAGTCTAAAGATCAAACCAAATGCAATTGTATGTACAGAGACTAGGAATTTATTAAATTCTCAATTTTCCCAAATGATAGTAAAATAAATCAAAATGATGGAGTTGCTTATATAAAAGACACTATAACTGAAATAACTGAATCTATTGAAAGTAGTTAGGTTAAAAATTTTGAATTCACGCATAACATTGAACAATAACAGTACTCTAGAAATATCAGCTTTATACAGATGTCATGATCTTCCTTGTCTTGAATTTATTTACTAATCTGCAAGCATATTTAAATAGTAAGAGAAATGTCAAAAACCACATAATAATACATGATTTTAATATTAACATTATGAAAGAAGATATTGTTAGCCAAGAACTACTAAATAATATCCTTGAAAAAGGATACTTCCGCCGATTTATTAATACAACTAGACCAAATGATAACATGAGAAATGGCTCTTGCATTGACAACATGTATATTAAATCCAAATTTTTTGGAACTTTATCTTTTAAATTATCAATTTCATTTACAGATCATTACCCTAAATTTTTAAAATTAAACAAGTCTCCCAGACGAAAGAAAAATATTGTATATCAAAAAGAAAATAAAAAACTAGAATATTAGAGATAGAAAGTACCTATGAAACCATCACTTGTGGTGTATAGTACCACAAGGTACTGCACTTGGACCACTCTTTTTTATAATCTATGTCAATGACCTTCTAATTGATAGAAAAACCCTGATACAACAATCATTTCAACTGATGGTACTTGGAAAAAAGTAGAAGACAAAATGAATGAATATCTTGATAATATAAATAATTAGCTGTCGTTAAATAAATTGTCCTTAAATATTAAGAAAACAGTATCTTTAACTTTTGTCAACTATTGCGATAGCCTTTCAAAAGAAACAAATATACATATACAGAGTACTAAATTAAGTAGAGTGGAATATTGTAAATACTTAGGCATTACTTTTGATTTTAATCTAAGATGGTTCGAACACATTGAATATATTATAAAAAAAATAAAACATATACTACGCAAAAATGCTTTAAATCTGCTTCAAAAAACTCGAAATAGAATATTAAAAATTTGAACAGAATAATCCTCTAAATTTAACTAAAATTTTTGCATTTCAAAGTATTACATATCATTACAATGAACTAAAGAACCTATATATATCGATAGTCGGCAGAGCTAGAAATAAAATTATAAGACCACGTAGGTGTTCAAAAGCTGTTAGTAATAAAAATAATTATATTAGAGCGTTTCAAGTATTTAACGTTTTGCCAAAAAATAATCCTAATTTGAAAACATTAGACATTAGTAAAAGTTATAACAAAACAAAAATTAAAAAATGGATAAATACCAACATATTCCAATTCAAACTAAATTAAATACATAAATATATATTTGTTAAAATGTGTTAAGTTTTGGAAAGGTTTTATATAGATAATGTGCAAAATTATATTTATATTTATAATAATATCCAACATGTTATCATAAAAAAAATTCTGCCTAGATTAAGTTAGATTGTAAGATTCTTCAGACCTATGTACAGGTAGCATTGACTACCTCTGTGGGATGTTTTGCTGCTCCAACTTATTGTATTGTAAGTTTGAAGTAAGCAATAATAACATGTATTACAATATACTCTGGTAAATAAATAAATAAATAATACTTAACTAATTAATATAATACAATACTTAACTAATGAATACAACACAATACTTAACTAATTAATACAATACAATACTTAACTAATTAATACAATATAATACTTAACTAATTAATACAATCGCATAGAATTTTAATAGTTCAAAGTTGTACGACACAAAATATATTATCACAGTTCAAACCACAATACAATAAATAAAAGTTGATTTAAAAAGTCCGCGATTTCACGCAATACCCAAGGCGTGACCATATCCAGCAGGGAAAAGGTCACGCTCCTGCGCCCTTTGATATTTCATCAAAATTAAAGTATTTCGTCCAAAAGTTACTGCTGGACTCATCAATAGGTGACAGTTTAATTGTGAACGATCTACATTTATGTATACTCCCATCTAACAGTAAAAATGGTACGAATTTTTCAGCCAAAGATATTTGCTCGTATTGTCTGTAGAATGTTTTTCTTTTACTTGGTGTTACAACGAGCAGTAGTGTCATTAAAAATTATATAAAATTCATAATTTTATATAATAATTTTATGTGACGTAAATTGCTTAAAAAAGATACTTAAAAGTACTTGCGACTTTAGTCAGGGAAATTATAATAAAGTTGAATTAAAATCTCACGCCTCGCAAAATGACTGAAATTGAAATTTTGAAAGTTTCTATCCAATATCTGATATCTTTTCATTTTTTGAAATCCAGGCTGAGAAACTAAACCATAAACTATATATTTCAGAATTTTATATTTATCCGATTTTACCAGGTTTCAATTCCAGTAGCGGCTTTACAGACAGCAATCCTTCGACCCATAGAAAGCAGCCTAGAATTCCATATCTCTCAAAAAATCAAATATCTGCATTGAAAAATCGTGATATTTTTCTCCCGGCTTCTACTTTACGGCCGCACGCGTACGCGCAATTCTCCGTCGAAAAAAGCCTCGTAAAACTCAGGTCTGTAACTCGGCGAGTGAAGCGATCCACTTTTTTTTTCTCTTTTGTAGAATTCGTGCGCGCTCTGGGCGAGCCCGGAATCGGCGACGACGACGACGACGAGGACGACGAGGAGCAGGAGGAAGGAGCCGTCGGAGGCGTGGAATCGCCAGCGTCACCTTAATCTGCGTATTTCTCCATCATCGAAGAGCGCCGGCCGACGGTCGGCGCAATGATTTACGGCGCGGAGCAGGCAATTTTACGGCGCTCGCGCGTCGTCGCTATTAAGATTTTTTTTTTCGATCGTTTATATATATATATATATATATATCTCACGGCAGGAGTCGGCCTCGTAAAAGGCCCGTATATAAAAGTCAGCGCTGCTTCAACAGCCGCTACTTTTCGTTAAAAATTCTAATGCTGCTCTGGTAGGTGTGAAGATGCGCGCGCACGAGAAACGACGCACTTGGGAGCGATCGCGCGGGTATAAATTATCGAGAACGCGCTGGCCAGCTTTTTCGTTCGCAATTTTTACGGGCCGCTGCTTCTGCTACGTTCTGAAGAAAATGAAAGTTTTCGATGAAGGAAAAGGGAATCGCTCGATCTTGAATTGCGCTTTTTTATTAGGACACGCGACAACTGAACCACTTTGCTCCTTGCTCACATAATCGTAAGAATAGCTTATAATCGTACGCGAATTTTCGAGTAAAATAAACGATTGTTCTGTCGCGGTGCTTATGAATGAACGAATTTCATTATTTATAGAGTATGACAACTTTTATTGCAAAAAAGGCTTACTCGAACTGTCGGCTTTAGGGAAAGGATGGAAGAAGCATTCAAAAGAAAGTTTTCTGAAATAATAAGAGTAGAATCTATCCTTGCGAAGAAAAAATATGTAACAGTGATTGAAAACGTTTTTTTTCACCGGAAAATGATTAGCTGATTAAAAAATTTTCGTGAAAAGTACTTCTAACATAAAACCGCGTTGGACATCAAAATGATTTTGAAAATTTCTAGTTATTCCCTTTTCGAAAATCCTGAAAACTTTAATTTCAAGTCTTCAAACAGATTCTACTCTCAAGCAATTGAAACCATATTGAATAATTTCCGTTTCTAAATGTTAACAACTTAATGATACTCCAGTACATGGCATAAAGAAAACACGTTTAATGAAATATAAAAATAAATAAGATCTTCTTCCTCTTGACGAATTATATAAAGATTTAACTAAATAAATGAAATTTCAGGTAGTATCAAAATCTAAAAACTAATACGATCGATCACCTCGATCGAGCAAATTATTATCTTCAGTGATGCGTAAAGTGAAACTTTCTCTATGAGAAAGTTCATCGCATCTATTATACATATAAACATAAAGTATAAGTATGTTATAAGATATCATCGTTGGATTATCTCTCATTCTAGAAGCTTTAAACGTATTAAAACAATCGATCAAATCGTTTAATCTAAAGGTAAAAGTTGCTAGCCATACTATATCAGTAAACTCACGAATTTCTCAATTTTCGTACACCAAAAAGACTTCGACTATCGCGTGAACGCACATTAAGAAAATAATGAATGTCAAGTACGTCTTAAGCATTTATCAACTCTACTGTTCTTTAAATCGGTAACTACTGATGGCACAATTTTTGAGGAAAGTCTTATTTAAAAAATCTTTTAACTTTTTCCAAAATCTTTCTTCGATAAGCGAGAGTTTAAAAAATATTAAAACATTAAGCTTGAAAACAATGGAAAATCGTATTCACGCAATTTCAGATCCCTCGTTTACTAAAAAAAAGATAACCAAACAATTAAATAGATAATTTTTTGCTTCATACAAAAAGCTCGAACTTAAAATTTTTATTGTATGATTATGCGGAGAATTAATGCTCTACTTAATTTCAATTTTTCACTAGAAAGAAACGTATTAAAATAAATTTGCAATATAAATAAAAGCGATAAAGTTACATTCGCAAAATTAGTCACTACACTCAGCCGATAAGACTCAAACTTTTTTAAGCTTGAGAATCGGCTTTTGCACTGTAAGAAATCATTGTAATTATTCTATTAATATGTATAAAAATGATTTTAATAATGTTAAGATATTTTTAATGTAATTTACGCTTATTGTTTTAATATGTAATTTAAAATCCGAATACTGTAATTAGTAACGAATAATTTGTATTATTCCAATGTATATTTATCAAAATATTTAGCGTTACAACAAATTTTGTATTCCAATGCAGTGCAGACAAACAACTCTATTTCTCTCTCAATAAATATAATAGTCACACTTAATCAAAGTTATCAATATTTACTTCTGCTCTGTTCCGTAAATATGCATATATAAATATAAATATATATTATATATATATATCTATTTTAAGAATTCTATAAATCAATAATAAATTGTAAATCTGCAGGATATATCATTTTTCTTTTTTCCCTTTCTTCCGTCCAATAAATTCCTACCATTCTTTTATATATTAATTTTTATTACTAAAAATTATTAAATTCCATAGTTACTTTTCAATTAAAAATGAATTGCTAATTAATTCGGACGAATTCATTATTTAAATAGTGCTTTCAGTTGTTTTGGAAAATGGATTTTGTTTGTAGGTTTGGCACGAAATAATGAGATGTAAATTTTATTAAGTTCGTTTTTATTAGCGATAAATAAACTTACATATCTATACAATAACAATGTATTACTCTCATAACTCTCAGAAAATATAAGATCTATCCGTAGCAATTCGTAAGTGTATTTTTGTTTTACACATCATCTGGCTTGCCGTGCATCGACGATCCAACGAAGTAGAGCATAAAAGTGTCTCAATAATCACAATTAGATCAATTAATTAATTTACTTACATTTATTTAATATTTAATAATAACATATACAATGTATAATTCCTAATCATCATCTTAATTACTGGAAGGCTTAGTCTTTTTCACTTTTTTCTTGCCTCTTCGTTCGACCGTCCAGCATAACAAGTTCCGCAAAAATACATCGTCTTTTTATCTACTGTTTGATTAAATTATTTTTTCTGTTTTTATACACATATTTTACGTAAAAAGTCACGTGGCCCATTTGGAAAGCAGGTAAGTAGAACAACGTTTACAATGATAAATTACTACTATCCACTTTATATCTCATCAGAATGATCGTGAATTATTTTTTTTTTTCAATAATAAAATACACGGAAGAAAATTCGTTGCTGACATGCATACACTTATATTCGTGATGATTATATTCATGAATTATTTTTACATTAATCGTGTTTGGTCTTTCCTTTTCAGTACATCGTTCAAAAAATTTTACTACATGTTTCTCACCAAATTTTCTTCACAATGTTTGAATAAATTGAGTCTTTTATTTAAGACACAATTGTAACAGCGAAAAATCGTATAAACTATTACAAGCACTCTGATGTTTTACTGATTTTTAAATAATATGAAAAATAAAAAGAGTAAATTATAATAAAAGGCATTAAACACTATATTTGCAAAGATAACGCGATACATTACAAGTTAATATGTATGTATATATATGTATATGTATATGTATATATATAAGTATATTTTAAACATACATGTATATATATACGTATAATTGAAACATCTTTTTTTAAAGTATTTATATAGAATATTTGTTCATTCTTTCGCAATTAAAATTCAAGATCAGGCACTCTCCTGCAAATTCATACGTTCAAGATTAAAAAGGAGAAGAATGACGTTAAAATATAGATTTATATTGATATATATTTATACGTCGAAGCATATAATTAAAGGAAAATAAAACGTTCAATGTGCGCGAGGCTTCTTTTCTATATTATACATAACGCCCTTGCACAGCCGCAGAACACTTAACTTAAACTCGACAAAAAGGCGCGTCTGCCGTCGACGGGGGCAATATTTTCCAACTCGTCATTCTACCGAAGCAAATAAAATTGATTTCCGCTACACCGCAATGTCGAGCTGGCCCCATCGACGGCGGAAACAGAACCTGCGCAGTACATTTTTTGTAAATCATGCTGCAAGCACCATTTATCGAATATATACATTCTATATCAATTAATTAGTTTATCGGCAGACTCTCGCGAGCCTGAATAACGTGCTTTACTAAACCCTGCATCGAAAACGGATTCTCCGTTTTCCTTTGCTTTTTTTTTCATATTTCATAAAAGACATCTTTTTCGATGCCTAGAATACTGTTTTTTTAGTTTGACCACCAACTGACCGCTCGCTTTTTTAACTTTCGATATTGAAACATTGTCCCTTTATCTTTTTTATACGCAGATAAGGGACTTGTATACAAAGAAATCGAAGAAAAAGTGCCTTTCCTGTCTTTGCTGCTTCTGTTAGTCATTGAATACCTGCGTATAGCTAATTTGACAAGTGAATCTGCCCGGCTGCAAAGGATTTATAAAAAACAATAAAACCGGGGGCAAAAGCCTAATAGGATACGAAGTTTTATGCGGCTTCTGCGCCCTTTTTATGGGATTTTATAGGACGTTTGCAACCGGGTGGTTAGTTTTCAACAAAAGGTCGCCATTTTAAAATGACCGCTATAAAATGAGCGACTTTATGAAGAATTATGTCTGGTATTTAAAATAGAATCGTAGCGCTTAAGCCGGCGTTACGAACATATTCAATCAAATTGTTTTATCGCTTTGTTTTGTCTGATTCAGTTTTTTTTTTTTTTTTCAATTTCTGCAATCAGAAAAATCGAACCAAAGAATTAACGAGCCGAAAATGTAAAACTTGGTTCTCTACGCGATTATAAAATTATATATAAAATTGCCTTTTTCATTAAAGGCTTTACGTTTTCCCTTGGAAATCGATTTTTAAAAACGTAAGGGCCTCTGAGACGGGCTTATTGGTGCCGATTCTACTGTAAAAGGAATTCAGACCAGAGTTTAATGTTTTACTCATATCACAAACCTTTTACGTTAAATAACATTTTGTCACTGTCAAGAAATGCTAACGATACTTCGATGTGTTCTCGAAAAACTTACTGTTTTACATTTTTTGCAGCCTTTAAAAATACTAAAAGACGAATTTTGAAGAAGAGCAATAGTTACACAATAGAAAAAGCATTTTCGAAAACTCGCACACGCCGCAAGTCAGGCAGTGTTTTAGTTTTCTTACTTTACAGTTTCGCAAAGTATTACATCACATACCGATGGACAAATGTGTAAGGTCCGCATCGCAGTAACTAAACGAAACAATATAAAGGAAAGAACGTTTCGAAGAGATTTAATGTAATCGACTACATGCCGTAGAAAAAAGTGCATTTCAATTCCTCCTCGCGAAAGTCTTGAAACGGCAACAACATTTGTCATAGAAAAATATAAAAAAGAACATGGCGAATGAAAATTTACAATGAAAGAATATTACTCAGTGGCACGTTTCGACTTCTTTTTCTTAAATCCTTTTCTGACTTTCTTATCAGTAAAGGATAATGAAGTTTTCGCGCCGATTCACTTCTTAAAAGCACCCAACTAATAATCGCCTTCTCGAGCGTCAATCGCGCAAGACCAGACCTGTCATCGAAACCTTCTCTTTAGTCCTTTTCAAATTTTTGGCTTGATTATCTCAAAAATTGAGAAATACAAAATGTACGTTTCGGAGACAATAAACACACGATGGAAGAGATTCTCGTGTTTTTGGCATCTGCTTAGCTTCGATCAGTTTAGCCCATTGATTTCCTGCTGAAAAGAATCTGGAATGTCGACTTGCTCAGTATTGTCGAACGGCGTGACCAAGCCGCTTAGTCGCGAAAAGACTTCGCCTCTTGGAGGTCCAGTCGACCTCGGACGACTTTCACAAAACCGGCTCCTCGTCCGTTTCCTCGCTGTCGTGGTTCTGCTGATTCGAGGAAGACGACGAGCAGGAGGAGAGTGACGTGGAGGAGGACGTGACGAGCGGAACCGCGCTAAACGAGTTTGTGCGCGGTCGTCTGTGCTGCTGGCGCTTCGGCAGTGGCTGTTCGTTCTCGTTGCCGAGGCTCTGAGCGGATATTAAGGGTCGTAGCGCCGAACGCAGGGACCAGTATAGCCGCGGGTAGGACAAGTCTTGTCGGTTCATCATGTCTTCGCTCTTTTTCTGAAAGCAAATCAAGGATTAGCACCTGCAAACGGTAATGCAAATAATTTGCAGACTTTTTAATATGGAGCTTTCGATTTACCTGACCAGTCTCTTCGTTGCCCACCGGCACATCTCCGCAGACGGGAAGCTTCTTGTTTTCTACAAACTGCTTTAGTGCCTTCTCTCGAACGTATACGAACGGCCTTATGACTCTCAAATCCTGCTCCCTGATGTAGTAGTGTGCTTTCATTGTCCTCAGCTTGCCGTTATTGAAAACTGAGCTCAAAAATCCCTCTGTAAGATCATCCAAGTTCTGTCCCAAAGCCAA
Source organism: Ormyrus thymus (assembly GCA_035582935.1). Taxonomy (NCBI): domain Eukaryota; kingdom Metazoa; phylum Arthropoda; class Insecta; order Hymenoptera; family Ormyridae; genus Ormyrus; species Ormyrus thymus. The sequence continues at coordinate 3,348,440 of JAWWEM010000054.1, read as the reverse complement.
AACATTGTAATTGTTTTTCTTCGCCAACGCGTACAGCTTGGCCCGCGTGCTTTTCTCGCAGAAACTCGTGCACGGTCCTGCCGGTTTTGCTCGGCTGCCGGATCCGTCTCCAGCGTCCTCCTCGACTTTGCTGTCCTTATGAAATGCCTCGTAAAACAAAGGAACGTTGAGAGCCTTCAAGTAGCTCGTTAGGCTCGTGAGATCTTGGTTGGCTAGGGTGACGCTTGCGACGCCAATTTCAAAATCGACGCCTTTAGATCTCGCGTAGAATCTGTACTGATGCAGAGTGTGAAGAAGAGTTAAAGAACTCTTGCCGCTTGGCGCGAGGCAGAGCAGAACTCTGTCGTTATCCTTGATCATGTCGAACTCCTGCATTGCCTCGACGGTGGGCTTCCAGATGTTCTTCGGCGGGCAGTGCCACTGACTGCCGGGCTGTCCTTCTCCGCTGCTGTCGCTGCTGGCGTTTTCTGCGCCGCTGTGGAGCTGCTGCTGCGAGGCAGAGAAGAAGATCTCGTCGTCTTCGGAAAGATCGTCGTTGGCCGCTGCTCGATTCTGCTTGCACAACGTAAGCGTGTTCCCGCCCCCGTTGCCAAAACGCGGTCTGCGCAGGCAGCAGCCGTTGGAATTAGATTCTGCGCTGCTGCTGCGACCCAGCTCGGCGACAGAGCCCTCGACCGAACGATCGCTGTCGTGGAAGGACAAGTTAATGCCGCTGTCTTGCGAGCTGACCGAGTTCACGGCCGAGTAGATCTTCGGCAGAGTTTTTTCGGGCTCGCTGTGCTCGCCCTCGTCGTCGTCGTCGGTGTTGTTGCTCTTGCCGGTGATGGTGCGATCGATGCTTGGTGGATTTTCCGAGGTGGGAGTCGGCTTGACCACGCAAATGACCGTCTCGTCGGACGAGCACTCGGATGACATTTTGCTGTCGTGCTGCGAGAGCTCGCTGACCTTGTCGGGACGGGCGTAAGTACGCGGCACCGACGTCGAGGAGCTGTGCTGGCTGGGGAGAATCATGCGACGACGCTCCGCGGGAGAGGCGCATCCGGAGGAGGACTTGTCGTCCGGCGAGTATCTGAAAATTTCGACCTTTTTAGTCACACATTAGTCATTATTTTGAACGAAAACATTGCTGGCGTACGTTTTTTTTTTTTCATTTAAATAAAAAGTGAATTGAGCAAAGTAAAGAAAGTAAGTAGATATTGAAATGTGAAGCAAACGCATAGTCAGGTGTTTAAACTGGTCACACAAGTGCATCGTGTAAATTACTTTGTTTTAATATATCACACAACACCACACGATAAAGTTTTACATTTGCCGAGGGAATTGCATTTGTAAGAGAAAAATTCCTGATTAAATGAATAAAAGGCTTGCAAGTCCCCTTGGCAAATTTTACACCTTATTCGAAGAAAGTAATCACCAATTTCAAAGTTCGTCCTAGTTAAACTTCATCGTGGGTAGCACTTGGCATCAAGCACTGAAAACGAACATTGGTTCTTTTATTTTCCTTCTCAGACTTTTCCTTGAATAATCTCTAATTCAAAGTTTAAATTGTCGTATACCATTATAGAAATTCGTAATACTCAAAATAAACCAAAATAAAAACAACAACTGAATCCACCAAAGTAGATTCCCTATATCCAAGAAAAAATAACAACAGCGCCGTACCCTTGACCAAAAAAAACCGGCTTACCTATGCAGACCGTCGACAGAGTTGACCATGCATCTAATTTCGGACTTGACCTCGCTCGCCATTTCTTTGGAAAACTCCATAAGGTACTCGGCAATGTCGCTAGCCGAGAATGAATCGTGGTGCTGCTGTTTTTCAAGTGACCGAGCATGATGAAGACTAGAATCCGTCGCGTTGCTTTCGGAGAGTGCATCGTCAACTTTCGAGATGACCTCTCGTATCTCCGACTTGATCTCGGTCGCGAGCTCCTTGGTGACTTCCTTGAGATAGGCGCGCAAATCGTCCTCCGATCGGTGACTCATGGCGCACATCATCACCGGCGATGAACGTCCCAATTTTGCGTTCATCCCCGAGTCGAAGGAAGAAGAGCAGGAGCCACCTGTGAAACGATAGTGCCGAACTAAATTAAACGTCGTGAATTTTGCCTTCAAGTTGTGAATTCAGACTTAACACAGTTAATAATAAGGAAATCAACTATTATCCACTTGTTTACTTCAAAAGGCCTTCTAATTCTTTATAAGTATCTAGTGCATATGATAAAAAAAATGATCGACATTATATTTATCGCCTTCGACATTATTTTTAGTTTATGCTTTATAAATATAGAACGACTAGATTTTTCCCAAGAGTTTTATATAGAAAATTTCTTATTCCGTTGCCCGTAATTTTATAAAATTTTATTACTGCAAAACACTAATAAACGCTGCTTACTCTTGCCTTAATTAATTCAATTATTTTAATTACATAGACTATAAGAGAAAAAAACGAACAGTCATTATCAAATGTTGAAAAACTCTGCCTAACGCTTCTAAACCTCTCTCAGCTCTGCTAAATGCTATCTAATATTGCTAGTAGTCCGAAATACGTTAGTTAGACGGTATTATGCATTCTTTGGCAAAAATCGGCAGTATTTAACAAAGTTAGGCAAATTTTCTATTTCCACTAGGTCGCAAGTGTAGTTTGTTACAAAGTGCATTTGCTTTTAAGTAAGCGTTAAGCAGCTGCTCTGCGCAGCAACGGCAGACACTCACCAGGCGAAGTGTGGGTGGGTACGTGGCCCAAGGAGGAGGCCGATCTCCCAGGGCTGCTGATCGTCTCGGAGTCGAGCGAGCCGTTAAGGTCCGTCTGGCTGCTGCAGCTGCAGTGCCGGTGCCTCGTCTGCGTGTTCGCCGTGGCGATGCCGAGACTAGCCAGGGTCTGCGGACTCAGCGGTATGGGCACCGGGGACGTGGTGCCGCCGGTGGACGCTGCACTGGCGCGAGCGCGGCAGCTCGAGGAGCTACCCAAAGAGTTGCAGCGCGCCCTCACGTACGAGACTGAGTCCGAGTGGCTGATGCTTGTGCCTGCCTGGTTCTTTTTCGAATCGTTCGGGCTCATCTGTTGCTCGCCGCTGATTAGTCGCACGACTGCGGGACTAGAACCTGCAATTTTTCGATTAAGTATTTTAGTATTGGCGAAGAGGCTTTGGTATTGGTATTGGAGTTTTGGCCTTAAGCGACTACTAACACTGTGCTGTAGTTTAATTTAAAATGTGACAGACGTATGTGTAATAAAAAGACAAGCTGCTCTAGAAAAACGTCATCTGCATACAATGAAGAAATAGGATAATTTACAAGTATGATGCCTCGCAGAGTTATAACTCATAAAACGTTTAACGAAGGTATAAGTTGTTGCCTTTCGTGACAAACAATCCAGGTGCTTTAATTTTATGTAAATACTTTTAGAAAGCTAGTTACGAACCTCTCCAATATTCATAAATAAGACTCGAATCGTCTGACAATGGGCGCAAGCATGTGTAATTTCAGCCCTCCCATTCATAATGAAAATGATGAAAATCTTACCGAGTATGCCGGCGGCGGTGGTGACCGCCTCGCCCACGGCAAACCTGATGGTAGGCATCGGAGAGCCCGGACAAGTAGCAGGTGATTTGTGCCCCAAATTGCCAAGTTCTTCGTCGTCGGTCTCGCCTGCTCGCGTCTTGTTTCGACGGAGGTCCGCCGGACAGGTGAGCGCGGGCAAACTCCGGTGGCGCGGAGAGATGGGAGAGACGGGCGCGTTGCCCGTTCGCGGCACGTCGCTGTTCAGCCTGCGGATACCGAAGCTGGAAACCATTTCATTAGAGTCAGCCTTTTATTTTCAGTTCTATTTCGAGATTTTTCAGTGAATGCAAGAAGGAAGGAATAAGAATGCAATCTCACCAGGATGCTTCCAATAAGGCAATCTTATAGCTCGCAGGATCGAACGGCACGTCGTGCTTGACGTTCTGCGAATGCCCGAGCAGCAAATCCTGCGCCTCGTGCGGCATCATGAACCACCTCAGCGCCTCGCTTTTCTTATCGAAGAAGACGCTCCTGTCGATCTGCGGGTACCTCTGAGCCATCTTCCTCGCCCTGTTGAAGATGTTCCGCGCGGTCTGCAGGCAGTCGCCGTGATTCTGCGGAAAGACGCCAGGCCCGGAGACGCGCCGCTCCGAGGCGCTCATCCGCCCGTCTGTGTAGCGAATCGAGCCGAGCCAGCGGCGATCTTTGAAGACGCTGTTCGTGTGGTGACGCCACTCGCCGGTCTCCGGGTTCAGCACGTATTGGGGTAGCAGCTTCCAGCCCTCCGTGGCGACCATTTTCAAAGCTTCGAGGACGAAGGCAACCTCTGCTTCGGACATGAAGTACGGAAGAGTCAGGCGAGCGAAGCCCGGCCGAAGCGTTTCCGCGTTCGTCTCGTCGCGGGAGCCGCCGTTCTGACAGCTGCAATTATATAAATTCATTTAATTGATTGATTACGGAAATGGAAATTACGATCGGTAGCCAAGCCGCGGAAGTCGATGGCCAGTTAGGTTATGAAAGTGATTGTTCATTAAAAGCAGTGCATAGAAAGTGAAAAATAACAGCAATAATGCAGTCGTTCTAATTCATTAAAATTTTGAACCGAGTCGCTCCGACCGTACAAATGAAATCTCGCCGTGACGAAGCCAAATCCCCATTACGGCACGAGTTAATTAGAGCGTAATGAAAGCGATCGAGTTAATGTCGGAATACAGCGAAGGAATAACCGCTGGCAATCCGCAATCGGATTACAAAGCCGCGTCCCTCGTACCTCTCGAGCAGCAGCGCCTCGTACTCCTTGGCGAGTTTCTCGTCGATGCCCATCAAGGCGTGGGCGTATCGACCGGCGCAGGCGCAGCCGCCCCTCGCCTGCACGCCGAAGACGTCGTTCAGGACGGCGCAGACGAAGTTGTGGTGGAGGTAGGTGCCCCGCGGGTGGCGCACCATGAACGAGAAAGTCGGCAGCCGCTTCACGTTCTGGGAGCTGCAGCCCAGCAGGATCAGCTCCGGGATTGTGCGGACGTGCGACAGCACTTGCCTGTTGACATTCTTGTGTTATCGATTGCTCTCTCATTTTATTCTCGTTCTTTGTTCGGTTATTCGGTTATTCGGGGCAGCGGAATATTTATATTGTTTTTCACTCGTTACAATATCTTCGAGCTTACATTCAATCCTTAAATTCTGGACGGAGAAAAATGTTTGGTAGTTTGGTAAGAGAGTGTAAAAGTGTAGAAAAATTGAAAGCACGGTTTCTCAGAAATTTTTCTTTTCCCTGATACCAAATTACGAAACATTGTGATTTCTTACAGCGAATTTCCCTCCGTCTTTTCACAGTCGGGAGGAAAGAAAACTGGTACCTTAAAATCTTATCCTGCCGCGAGGCAATAGCCTGATGAGTTAGGTTCTCTTTGAGCTGCACAGCGAGTCCGCAGCGAATGGCCTCGACGACGCCCCCGGTGCCGCTCTCGTCTCTGAGCTCGGGGTCCCGGAGGTAGCGGTGCGAGTCGCGCATGTCCTCGGGGCTGATGTCCTCGCCGAGGAGCGACCGCTTGGCCACGAGAACGCCGGGCGATTGGGCGCCGCCGATGAATTTGTGACCCGCGAAGATTATCGCGTCCTTGTGCACCGTCGTCTCGCCCACGCCCGGCAGATTCGGGTTCATCTCTATCTTCACGTAGGGAGCTGTGGAGGCAGATGAGATAACGTTTTTGATAAGTCATTGTTTTCAGGCACGCTTCGAGCCGTAATGAATTTTTAGAATGCACGGAGAAAGGGTTGGAGTAAGAATTACTGTACTTTCTAAGAGCGGGGAAATAGACTTTAAAAAAAATTGTTCTACTGCTGCTTTCAAGAATTTACAACGACTTTGTCAATTGTTATTATGCTCGTAGTAAAAAATTTTAAAATTATTGAAGGAAAGTATAGAGTAATGTTTATTACAAGGATTTTCTCGGCATTATCCAATGAATTAGTTTGGGTTCATTTGAATCAATCGAGGATCTTAATTTTGCCGATCGATCTTCGGCACTCCTCACCTGCCGACGTGTAATCCCAAATGCTCAATGCTCCGTGCTGCCTGAGCAGAAGCGTCGTGGCAACGTCGTCGGCGAGCACGCCGGTGATGCAGCTCGCCGCGCTAAAGTAGCCGACCATCTTCGCCGTCGGATTTTCAGCGCGCTCTCGCACGAGCTTGCGCTCGAGATCGTTCAGGTCCAGAAATCCCTCGCGCGTCTCGTCTATCCGCACGAACTGTCGGGGGCAGAGAGAAATCGCGCGGTCAATATTGAGGAAGTGGATCGAGTAAACAAGCTGATTAATTTGAATTTCATGCTTTAATGCTGGCGGTGATAAAGTTGCCGAGTGATAAGATTCGGCCTGCGGAGGCTGACTTTCAAATATTTAGAATATCGAGTTTGAAATTTCTAGAGCAGGAAAATTAAATTTAAATAAAAAGATAAAAGGATAGTTTATTGGAAATAACATTTAAAGAAACGAGCAATTTTACGAATCTTGAACGCCATAGCCATGCGTTAAATTAAGTGAAATTTCCTTTGGTATTTTGGGTGAAATGCATCTTTTCACAATATATTTTCGCGCCAGTTACACAATTTTTGACAATAATATATTTTGAAAATTATGATTATATTTCAAAGTTTAAACATATATAGAAGTTTCTTAAGTCCTCGGGTAAAGAGAAAAAAAGTTGTAAATTATTCGATTTGAGAATCTAATACCAAATCGGAATTAAGAGAGATTTATTTAATGACTTTTTGGCGCTGTAACAAGAATATCTACTACTATTTTTTACCTGGTCATTCGAAATAAGCGAAAACGAAAATTCAAACAGTAAATCCCTCATAAATTTCCGTCAACCAGTTACAAAAATACTAGATACTTTATTAAATTCTTTCTCTGACTCACCCCAATTACAATTTTTTAAAAAGACTGCGAGTTCTAGTACTCGTGAATTCTCATGGAAGTACTACAACTTTGCGTGACGTAATTGCCCGATACTATTAAGTAAGTCACGTAAATGCGCACAGTGCTTATGAAAAATATAAAGAAATTTTCTCGATCTTTGCGCATTTTACATGTATTCAGAGCTAACCTCCTTCCCGCGAAAAAAAGCTTCAAAAATTATTTACCTTGATAAAAAAAGAACTTGGTTTAGTTATTGATATCGTATCATGATTATACGTAGTATGATTTTATTCCCGAGACTGGAAGATCGAGGAGAAAAAAAAATGACCATCACCGAAGTTTTACATTCGTTCTAGGTGTGCAGATTTGAGTAAAAATTGACATTTGTGACTTGTGTCATTCCAGGATGGACAATTTTCATCAAAGCAAAGCCGTATAATGTTCATCAGCGCCAAAAATATTTTCACACGGGGATGCCTCGTTGAAAAGGCATCTCTGCACTCACCGTGACCCCCTGCTCCCTCCAGGGCCTGAGATTAGCGTGGTGCTCGAAGGGCCCCACGAAGACGACGGTCGGCAGGCTGAGGTCCAGGTGCCTGAGGAGGGTCCTGAGGGCTCCAGCGGTGCCCTGCCCGGTGAACAGCACCGCGTCCTGCTCGCCGGCACCCACTGCGTGCCGCACGATGTCTCTGGCTTCGTGCCTGCAACAGAGAGAGAGAGCGCGCGAGGATCGGCGCGTTAACTGACAGGTCCAATTACGGAAAGGTGGAGCGCAGTTTATTGCCGCCGATGCTCCCTTTAAGAAAGTAGACTAAGCGAGAGGGGACTTGCTCGGGAGGCTGCACTTGGCAGTGGAAATTGACTCGATTTTTCTTTTCCCCGTCGTGCATCGCGCTTTATCGAGGGCTTAGACTATCGTCATTTTTATATTAGTGTTTTGTAGCATTGCGTTATTTTGCAATATAAAACTTTGTTTGAATGCGGTAAGTGAAACGTAAGTCGTTCAACTTTATAAGCCTACGGTTTGACTAACCCACATTTTCACCTGCAAGATCTGTTTCGATCGCGGTGCTATTTTTTCTAAACCCAATTATGCAATAACTAGCAAGTAGCAAAACCGTACGGACCAGTCTATACCTTAGATCTGATAACCGACCGCGCACACACGAAACGAAGCCCTACGTCAAACCAATAGCTTTAAGAAAATAGCTCGCCGGCAATATCGCGCGCCGAACTGTTTAAATTTTCAATCTAATGTCAATCGATCCCGTCCCAGAAGTGCGCACTTAATCGAAAATAGAATAAATATCCGCGTGCGCTGCTCGGCGTATAGCTAGAGCAGCTCTACGAGCTTTGCACACGACGATGGCGGAACAAGGAGGATACCCGCACAAAGAAAAGCGAGCCGATGCACCTTTTCCCCCTCGCGTCGGTCCTTTGTCCTGCGGCGAGTTTTCCCGCGGTGCTCTCCTCGGGCGCGCGCGCAGCCTCTGCGCACCGATCGCGGGAAATAGGTCAGCGCGCACGCTCCCGCTACGTAATCAACGCGCTCGACTCTAAATTTATACCGCGGTGGCGGCTGCGGCGGCTTACGAAGCGGCGTATATCAAGCTAGAGGGAGCAATCGATAGATACGTGCACGCGGTGCCCCTTTTTTCGGAAGCGTCGCGCGATATATATCGATCGAGAGCGGACCTACATACGCGCCGGGTCTTCCTCTCTTTGTTCCTGTGTCTGAGCTACCGCTGGCGCGTCTACTGCCGTTGGCCGACATTTGCGGAGCATTCTTTCGAGCCGAGGTAAGGGTTAATATTCGTTACGCGATCGGTTTGCCGCTTCGATAACTTGCTAATTACTGCTTAATGAGCTTCTGGTAATTTCGAGCTCGTGCGATCTTGGAATTTACGTCTAATAACGTAGCATCAGACATTTTCAAGTGCAAGGTAATAATATAATAATACATTTTTTAAACGCGTTAAAAACAGATTATTAAACTTTTGAAAAATGTTCTA
>JAWWEM010000054.1:3308351-3323052 GCA_035582935.1 Ormyrus thymus | reverse complement strand
GGAATCAGCGACCTCAAAAACATAAGGTATATATGGTCTGGTCCGTGGGTTTTGACATTTTTTTTTTTTGTGTGGCTGTGTAATAGTTCCTTATCTCTCCTCCAATTCCTCAGGTCGGAAGAGACACCCGCTCTTCTTCCGAACTGCCGTGCGCCCGCTCGGTCGCCGGTGCGATCAGTGCGGCGCCGATATCCGGCGAAATAATAAAGTATTTGTGCGTGGTGATCGGGTTCCAATTACGTCACAATACTATTTCAAGCATCTTGATAGATATTAAAAAAAAAACTTTCAAGCTTTGTTGTTGAAAGTTTTAATTCAGTTTTTGGACAAATGTTTGCAGGCTCGAATTACAAATTTAGGCTTGTTTATTTTATTACTATCTAATTATTTGATTATTTATAGTTTCAAAGGTTCAATGTCTGTGAAATTGGAAAAAAAAAATTAATTGTAACAATAAATTATCTGTTTGTTTGATATTAATACGCATGAATTTAGCAGCAACTGCATCGGTAATTGATCATTCATTTGAGTTTTGAACAATGATTTGTGGGCCGTTGAAATCTTTCCCGAATGCAGCTTATGCCTGTGGCCTTTGTTTACAATCGCGCGGCCAGTTTTTTCTTGTCGCCTCGTGGCTCGCTTACGGTTACCTCTCCGCGGCTCTCTCTCTCTCTCTCTCTCGCGGCTCGCGAGAGCGAACGCCGTGGCCTAACCCCGCCTCACGCGAGTTCTTTAAATTTTCGAAGCTATCTTTGTTTATCATCCCGCTTCTCGTCCTATCTTGACGTGCTTAGCGAAGGAGCCTTGCCTTATGTCGATAGTCGCACGCTCATTGGTTTTATCTTTAATCAACATTTACTAAAAAACAGAACTCTATGATGTTAGTGATTTTCAATTACATTTATACAATACACGGCGATATCTGGGCATCTGAGCCTAGATATTCAGAGCTATATCTGGGTATTTGCGGCATAATTTTCCTATTCCTATTTAAAATAGACCCTGGGGCTGCTCATATCATCTCTATATGTGCCATCGATGAGTCTCTATGAGTTTCAAGTGAATTCATTACGCAAATATTCATGACGTCTATCAAGTATAGCGAATCCACTATATAAGGCCACAATCTTAAGTAGGCTATATAATTTGTTGCTAATTTGTTGCTAATTTGTGCCACCAAAAAAAAATTTGTATCTATAGCCAAATCAAAGAAACAATGGATACGCTAGTTTGAGTCTGAAGGTAGCATGGCCACCCTTCGTGCCTTGGGAATCAAACAAACGATTGAAATGCAGTCAGTCGCAAAATTTGTTGCTAATTTGCTGCTACAAGATATACCTAGAGAGGTACATCAAATAAACAGTATACTCGGGAATTTTAACTCGGGAGGAAACCCTAAGAAAAAATTAAAAGCAGTCTAAGTCTCGAAAAAAGGCATATCTTCGTAAATTGGGTACTCAATCTACTAAAAGTAAAGCTAAGATTGGCTTAAAAATTGTGTGTATTCGTGGTTTACCTCTATATAGGTAATACTAAGAATTTCATCGAGAATTTCTACGAATAAGCTCGAGAAACAAATCTGTACTGACGTAGTTGCACGAAGGTCTGGTGTACACATATGTGGACAGACGTTAATTACCTTGCAAATGCTTAAGATTGACTTTTTTGACATCGGTCTTGGGCTAAATGTTATTTCTACTTAAGCATTACCAAAATAGTATAATACGAGATTTTTCAAGCTAATAAATATTTTTTTATAGCACTTTTAATTTAATAACGGTCGCAACAGATTTTTCTTCCGACTGCAATTATAAGAGGCAAAAATTAATTTTTAATTAAATAACGTGATCGCTTGTCGTAGAATTTTATTCAAAGTAATTAAGGCTACCGGCAATTTCATAAAAAAAAAAATTCTTTAGCACGTCCCAATCGTAAATTCAATATTTGTCCACATATGTGGATTCGGTCAGAAGAGGTTAAAGACAGCTTTTGGATGGACATTGGATGTCTTTTACCTTACTGGGCGGGGCTAATCGTGTGGGGGCTAGTTTTAGGCTCATGAAGTTGTTTGACATGGCTACTTATTGTTTCAAGTATTTATAATCTTTAAAGAATCCCCCGGGTTTCGTGGTTGTTAGCCGTACTTATGTATTGTACCTCGGCTTCGCCTCGGGCATCATGTCGCGCTGTGCAGCAATTTTAATCTTTCTGCCCTTGTATACTATTACAATATTGTTATTAAAACTATAATTTACATATTTAATATATAAATACATTTGTTGACTATGTATCGTTATTTTCTTTTATACCACTTTAACCTCAAAATCACGATTTTAACATTATTTTACGGTGCTCGTGGTATAAAATAATGTTTGATACTAGTAGTATCTAAGTTAATAATCAATTTCCGTACCCGTGTCGAAAAGCACTATTCTGTTATTAATTTATTTTTTTTTTTTTTAGGTTACACAGGCTCTCTTTCTTCTCTTGCTTCTTTTTCTTTGCCCAAGGGATACAGAAAATATATTTGCTCATCATGTCCGAAAAAAAAGGTGTTTATGATCGTCCGCAATTTATGGGCGTGTATGACATTGTTAACCGAAGAATAGAGAAGAAATTGTTACCACTGAATACTGCTGCTCCTACTGACAGGATAGGTTTAGCATCAGTAATTGAAGGCAATAAGCCCCGGCTTCTGCCCATCGCAAACAAAGAGCCAGATGCAGCTGCTGTTGCTGCTGCTGATGCTGTTCCTGCTGGTCGTTCTAGCGGTAAGAAAAAAAATCAGCTTAATAAAAAAAGAAGATTAAAAAAAAGAGCGTACTTTGAAGCTTGCCGACGATGTGAGAATGGCAGCGGATTGAATTTTTACGAAGAGCGGAGTAAGGTATGTATAAATATAAATATAAAAAATTATATAAATATATTTAACTAATTTTAAGTCTAACAAGCTTAATTACGCTTGTTGACGCAATCCTTAGCTAAGCTACATTCAGGATTATTCAAATTAAATAAATAATTAAAAATACAGTATTTTCATTAAATGTTTTTGATTTTCCTCTATTACAATTAAATTGATCAGCCGAAACTTAAACAAAATAAAATCACGAAGTATCAATTTTTTAATTTATAAATTTAATTTATTTTTTTACTAAAGAAGTATACTTACCTGAATAAAAGTTTATTCTTCTTATATTATAGCATACATAAACTCCTTGTTGCTTCCTTCAACGTTGTGCTAAACTACAAATAATAATTAAAAATTTAAGAAGTTTTTACTTATTCACTTCATGTTTTAATCTGTCAGCTGCATCTTTCTATCTCTTTCTCTCTAACCGGAAGCGAAGACAGTAGCGCTTGAAATACCATAAGTATATGGTCTGTGAATCAACTGTACGACTCAATCGACATACTTTATAATATTTAAAACACTATCTTCACTTCAGTACAGAGAGAAAGAGATAGAAAGTTGCAGCTGATAGATGACAACGCGAAGTGAATAAGTAAAAACTTCTTAAACTTTTAATTATTATTTGTAGTTTAGCACAACGTTCAAGGAAGCAGGAAAGAGTTTATGTATGCTGTAATATAAGAAGAATAAATTTTTCTTCAGGTAAGTATACTTCTTTAGTAAAAAAAATAAATTAAATTTATAAATTAAATTTATAAATTAGAACATTGGTACTTTGTGATTTTATATTGTTTAAGTTTCAGCTGATCAATTTAATTGTAGCAGAGGAAAATCAAATACATTTAATGAAAGGTTATTATTTATTTCATTTGAATAACGCTGAATGTAGCTTAGCTAAGGATTACGCTAAAAAAATTATTTTTTAGCATAATCTTAATACGTCAATACGCTTAAATAAGCTTGTTATACATAAAATTAGTCATTTGTAAGTATGTACATTTTTAAATTATTACAATATGTCTTATGTTTGTAGGTGCGAAAAATCTTGGAAGACCTAGAGGCGAGAAAACGGGGCAAGCCGCTGGTTCAGGACTCTGATGAAAGTATCCAACAATTTTTTACTTGCGTCGTCTGTAAGCTATATGTAATGCCTTCCCCCTTTTCATGTGACAATGGTCATACGCTTTGCTCCAAATGTGCGCTTCAAAGTGGATGTAAGCCTTGCCCGCTCTGCAGTTCCTCCCGTTTTTCTCCGAATACCGAGCTGGCAAATTTTGGTAAAAGGTTTAGATACCGTTGCCTGAACGAAGGATGCGACGAAATTTTAGATTTCGAAGATATTCAAAATCACCAGCTGAATTGTATCCACGATCGTGACAATCAATTTCGCAATGATCCTCAGCGTGTTAGTCAACAAATTGATGCGGATCGTCGTGAAAGTAGAAAACACGTTGATATGACATCCACTACTGCACACGAAGGCCCTGCATACGAAAGAGCGTATGAGATCCCTGCGGTGATTCCACAGGCGCCCATAGTTTTTGACGCGGAGCTGGCAGCCACGCGAGCTATGGAGCCAATGGAAATCGATTGCAGCCTACCACCCCGTGGCCAAACTACACGATATGAAGGAAACATCCTACCTGCTGGGGCTGAGCCTGACCCAATGTAACTTAAGTTTATAATGTAACGTTTTTGCAAATATAGAATGCAACGAGGGGGTAAAACTACCCCTAAAATGTTAAAAGATTACAATAATTAAAGATACAATAAAACGAAGAGAGTTATCCCTTTTTTTCCACGGCTTATTGAATGAAATATAAAATTACATATTTTAAATGTTTTTGGTCAAAATCGGAGATCAGGAACTACCCCAACGAAACATGTTAAGGGTGGAAAATCGGTTTTATTTTTAGTACGCGATAACGAAGGGAGTTATCCCTTTTTTCTCGACGGATTATCGAACGAAATTTAAAATAACATACTTTAAATTTTTTTGAGCGAAATCGGAGATCAGGAACTATCCCAACGATCCACGTTAAGGGCGGAAAAACGGTTTCATTTTTAGTACGAGAAAACGAAGGCAGCTACCCCTTTTTTCTCGCGGATGAACGCAGTTTTGCACAATATGACATAAGTGGGATTTAAAAGTTTATTCGTTCTATGTCGATTAACAAAATAAAGAATAATTTATTGTTTCGGCACCGAGTTTCCATCGACGTAAATCTTGGGTTAGCCCTAACTTAGGGCGTATTGGCGGGTGTTCACTGTTCATCGAGATTCCCATCTACGTTGGTTTTCAATTTATGACCCAGCATTGTCACCAACAATAAAGAAAAATAATATGCCGGGTGTTTAAATCTCAGTAGGCGGACGGACGAAAAAGAAACGATAAAATCCTATAAGCTTATAATAAAATGGTACAGATGCATACACATAAAAATCGATAAAATGTACTATCAATTTTATCAATTTTTATAAATTTTCGGTGGAATGTATGTAATCAAGTCATTGGAATTGCAAGTGCATTTAAAATTTAATTATACACTTGAAATAAACACAACGTAAATTTGATCGTTTTTTTTAATTGAAAAATTTATTGCAGCAATAACAATATCAATTTATGAATTTATGAACAATATCAATTACGGAAAAACGTAAAAACAAATTATATATTTCAATCTTGTTGCAAATTTATCTGTAAAAAATCAAAACAACAAAATTTCATTTGTTACCCCACCCCCAAAGTCCTTTAACCAATCCGGCAAGGCCTCCCTTTTCGCCACCCTTTTTATCTTGTTCTTGTAATTTATCCGATAAATCAGGAAATTCGATCATATTGAATGCCAAATCGAAAAATAGTGGTTTACAAGGAATACTTTCCATTGGAGGTGGTAATTTACAAACATTTGGTTGTTTAGTTAACAGAGCTGTATCTTCTACATATTCGTGTAATCTCTCTGAAAGCATTTTTTTACTCTTTATTTGTTTATTGATACCTATGTCTTCTTCTTGGCCTTCTTCTAAAACACTGTGCGCATGAGCTGCACATTGTGCACCTTCAATTGCCGATTCTAATTTAACTAAATCATTTTTCAAAGTAGTGGGTAGAAGAGTTTTATGTTCCATTGCATCTTTGACGTGTTGTAACGACCTTTGATATAAAGCCATCGCGTCGCGCCATCGATGTAGATTAGCTAAAGACTTAGCCATATAAAAACAGCGAAATGCTCGGTATCCTTTAGTCTTAGCATCGCATTCTTGTAAATAAGATTCATCATCTTGCAACTGAGACATCTCAACGAGATTATGAAGCGCGGCTTCATATAAACGGACGATGTCTTGTGATTTTGCTTTTTCAGATTCTTCTGCTATTTTCACTAAAAGTAAATTTCTTTCTAGAGTTCTAGAAAGTCTAATGTACTGCAAATATGAAATCAGATGTTGAGGAGTTTTGTCAGTATCTTTCTTTAATTCAATTCTGAATTCTTCACGAACAGCAGCAATAGCATCTTTGCAATCTATCAAATGAGCTTCAAGAATTTCAACCTTAGCTTGAATTTTATCAGCTTTATTTAATGTACTGTTTAATCTAGAATCTGCAATCAACAAAGCTGCAGCTTTTGGTGGAGCAGTACCACAAGATTTTCCACGCCATGTAACTTCTTCAGTACTGGCCTGTTTCTCACGTGTTTGAGTTATCAGCGAATCCAAATTACTTAGTAAATCTCCACTTAATTTACCTCTCATTTGCATGAGATCGTCATAAGCAGTTGTATCACCTATATTATAAGCACAGTATCTTAGATTTGGTGCTAATTCTTCAACACGAGCCTTATAAATAAGTTGTTCATGCTCTGGCAGAGCTTTTGCAAGATTTTCATAGACAACTTGAGCTTTTTTGAAATTTTCCATTGCTGGTCCCCAAGATTGCAGTTCAAAATTAATAGATCCTTGAATACATGCAACATATGCTTGGGCTTCCAATTTTGTTCTTGGATCACACTCAACACTCTACAAAATTCAAATAAATTTAATATAAATTATAATATAAATTTTTTGAAAAATGATATTTTAAGCAGTACAAGTAAAGAAAAGCAATTAACTTTTAAGAATTAATTTTTAATATTAACAAACTTACTTCAATCAATTGCTCGAGTTCTAATGCATAAGCTCCAGCTTTTCTCAATCTGGAAACTAAATGAAACTTCTTTCGAGGTTCAGTGTTTGATTCCTGTCGCAACTGCATGGCATGACTCCAAGCACGCTCAGCGAGTGTTAAAGGTATTTGTAAAAACTTATCATCAGTGACCATGGCTGCTACTACATCGCGTCGTTTAAAGTGTCTTCTATCACCTTGAGGAACCTTAAGAACTTTACGAAGACGTCGCAGACGTCTGGAACAGTAACCTCTATACCTCTGGTAGTCACCATGTCTCAAACCATGCTGCTGCTGAGCCTCTTTGATAATTTTCAATACTAAAATTTAAGAGATAATAAAAAAAATAAGTAAACCTTCCATTATAATTTAAGATTCGTAACGACATATGGAAAAGGATTCATCCTTTTTGGAGGTTAAAGAAAGTTATCGGTGAAATTCTATTACTCACTTTCCAAAGAGTAAGTCTTCTGTTCTGGCAACGCAACGTTCTCTTGCTCTGCATCGCTACTCTCTTTAGGCACCATTGTTGATTTCGTAGCCTCGCAAAAAACAGATGAAATCAGAAATTTAATTGTATGTCAACATACGGGACCTTTAACTCCTCATATTCTGTACAAGTTTGTCTGTAACTACTAACTTTGTAGCCTATATTTTTTAAACTCCGTTAGGTTTGTAAGCACTGCTTTTAGACGCATGCGCATAGAAACAACTATTTTTCAAGTTTCATAACAAGACGTACGACGGTACAACTGTACGTGTGTGCGCGTCTTCAAACACGTGTAACAAGAATATATATATGCAAGAGAAAAGCGCCCTTGCGACCCCGGTATCTTTTCTTGCCGGCGATAAAGTGCACCGATCTGGTTAGTATTTCTTGCTTGACTACATTCCATTACACTATACATATTAACCTATTTTATAAATTTGTTAACGATTTCATTCGATCTATATATATTTGATAAACTTTAATTAATTTTAATTTTGCTCTCAGGAAAAAATTGAACGAATTTTGTAAACTTTATTTGAGGTTACAATCATGTCAAGTTTTCTCATATCCAGAAGCTTAAATTCTTTGAAAACTTTAAAAAATCTGTCACAATTTGGAATTGTTCCTGTTAGAAAACTAAATTTATTGGAGTATCAAAGCAAAGAGTTATTACGAGATTGTGGTGTCTCTGTGCAAAACTTTGCTATAGTTGATGATACACAAAAAACTCCTCAAGCTTTGGAAAAATTAAGTGAGTTATAAATTATAATTTAAAAATAATAATAAAAAATAAAAACAAGGATAAATAATGTACAGCATTGATTATAGGAAAGATTGGTAACTTATTTTATTGATTTTTATTATTATTATTATATAATTTTAGAGACAGATGAATATGTAGTTAAGGCTCAAGTTTTGGCTGGAGGTAGAGGAAAGGGTTGGTTTGATAATGGCTTCAAAGGTGGAGTTCAAATTACAAAAGAGTGAGTAATAAAATTTGTTGATTAATCTTCATTAAAATTATTAAATAAATAAATTAGTTTTTAATTTATCTACTTTACTTTATTTTCTTTTTTTTTAGTCCTAAAGCTGTAGCAGAATATGTCAAACAAATGTTGGGTCATCGATTAATAACAAAACAAACATCAAAGGATGGTACATTGGTACAGAAAATAATGATTGCAGAGTCTGTAGATATTTCTAGAGAAACATATGTTTGTATACTTATGGACAGAACACACAATGGTCCTGTATTAATAGCTTCCCCTGCTGGCGGTATGGATATTGAAGCTGTTGCAGAAAAAACTCCAGAAAAAATAAAAACTATACCTTTAGATATATATTATGGAATTGATGATGAAATTGCAACAGATGTAGCACAGTTTTTAGGTTTTAAAGAAGAAAAGATTAAAAGTAAAGCAGTTCACGAATTAAAAAATTTGTGGAAATTATTTGTTGATATAGATGCACTTCAGGTAGAAATTAATCCACTTGTTGAAACTAAAGATGGAGAAGTTGTTGCTGTAGACGCTAAAATATCATTTGATGACAATGCAGAATTTAGGCAGAAGGATATCTTTGCTTTAGAAGATACTAGTGAAAAAGATCCACGTGAAGTAGATGCTTCGAAGTTCAACTTGAACTATATTGGAATGGATGGAAACATTGGATGCTTAGGTATTAGGAATGTTTTTGTAGTTTTTGCACAGAATTGTATAAATATTCTTTAAGCTATAACTTTTTTAAGTTCTTCATTTCTAATCATTTCTGTTTTATTTTGATTTTATTTATTTAATTAATAGTAAATGGAGCTGGGCTTGCCATGGCTACAATGGATATAATTAAACTTAATGGTGGAACACCAGCAAATTTCTTGGATGTTGGTGGCAGTGTGAAAGAGGATCAAGTTTTTCAAGCATTTAGAATTCTTACAGAAGGTTAGTTAAAGTGGTTTCTTTTTTTTTTAATCAATAATTGTAATGATTAAAATTACAGATCCAAAAGTGAAATCAATTCTTGTCAATGTTTTCGGTGGCATTGTAAACTGCGCAACGATTGCCAAAGGAATCATTAGTGCTTCTCGAAATTTAGGTCTTAAGATACCACTAGTTGTTAGATTAGAAGGTGAGCAGCATTAAAGTGAAAATATTTAAAATTTAAAAAAGAATCAATCTGAAAAAATGTCTGTATTTTCAGGCACAAATGTAGAGGAAGCTAAAAAACTTTTGGCTGAATCCGGTCTGCCAATTTTGACCGCTAACGATCTTGACGAGGCAGCAAAGAAAGCAGTTGCTTCTATACAAAAGTGATTATAAACACTTTGTCGGATAAAAACATATAAGATATTTTTATACGTTTTGTTTTAATTGTTCCAACGATCTTTTACAGATCGGAAAATGATGAAGAGCACAAAGATGTGAAATTTCAAATGGCACAATAGTTTTAAACCGTTTTTTAATATGCTCGACAAAAGACTGGCCCATCATTTCCGCTCATCAATCATTCATTAAAAGATGCAATAATTACCAGTGACATTATAATCAGAATCACCCATTTTTACCAGACAGACTTTTCGGACTTCAGATTAATGACGTGCGTGAATCATTGTTATTAGATGCTCAAAGCAAGTTTAGTTTTTTTGAAAATAAATGTTTTCTTATAAAAATTACAATTTATAAATGGCAAACTATTACTCATGTCACTGCAAGATTTTGTAAGCAGATAAATATCTATTTAAGTGTATCAATACATGTTGAAAATAAAGTTTCTTTATTTTTCGAAAAATCCAATGCGTTGCAAGAATCTGCAGTTTCCTGACTGATAAAGTTGCCACGAAAAGCATGTTTTTCTCCCTGCAGATACTCTGGAAAATGAGCTCGACGCAGTGTCCGGCAGATCTTTTCTAGCTCTCGACATTGGTTTTATCACGCAGAAAAACACACTCACCGGGAGATCGGCGGCGAGCATTGGAACAGAAATGGGTAAACAGGAGGCCGAAGTGTACGGTCAGCTCTTTAGCCGCTTATGGTCTTCCCCGGTAGGCGCTTGGATGTATACACAAGCAAGCCGCAGAGGTGAGGCCAAGTGTATTAAAACTCGGGTACACGCGCCGGAGCGGGACGGAGCTACGCTCGATCAAAGCGCGCGCGGCCATATACGGTGCTTGATTTTCAGCTCACTTTCGCACGCGTATGGGAGGGAGAAGGGCTTTCTTAGTGGGCCAGCAGGTCGCGGGGGATTACGTGGAGAATCTCTTTAAAAAGCGAGCGGCCTCGCTTTTTGGCGCGAGCGCGAAAGGGAAGAGGAGCGTAGGTGCGAGCGAGCGAACGAATGCGCCTGAACAATAATAGGCACCCGGAGAAAGAGAAAATGGCCCACTGAGCGAAATTCCTCCGGCTGACGAAAAATGACGCGGAGGAAAGTCGACCGCGGCGCCTATTTTTTCAGCTCCGCCCGCACCGGCTCCCCTTTTACACAACTCCCCTCGCCCACGAGTTATGAAAGTGCTTTGTTTTGTCGCCATTAAAGTGATTACTTTTCCGAATTTTTATTTTTGGCCGGCGATTATTTGAACTTTGATAAGTACGATGATTGCATCGAACAGCTTGATAGCGATACGAAATTTTAAGAATCAGTGCTCTGATACAAAGTAGCCGATGCTACATTTGTCAATTTTAATAAATAAAAAATATGTCTTTTAATATATATATATTTTTTTAATAAATTAATAGACACTTATAATACTAAATAAACACCAATTTGAATTCTATGAATAATCAATTTTAAAAATTTTGCCCATTTTGCGTATTTTGTTATACATGGAAAGACAAATTTGATCGAATAGTGTAGGTGTATATCTATAGAGGCAAGGCTTGCAAAACCAGACCCGTTCTACTTAATGTATATAAATATATACTGTCCACGTGTCTGTCTAACCATGTTTCATCCGTTTTACAGGTTTTTACTCGAAATTCCTCGCGTAAAGTATTTTTATTTTCTAATTTATGTTGGTTGTCGTCAAAGTAAGCAGCAACGACTAGCTTCCTAATACCTATTTTCTATATCTGTATACCTATTATTTACGGAAAATTACAAAGCATTACATTTGTACTGCTTAGACCAACAAACAGCTTGAACTTTGTTTTACTTTGAAAATGTTAAACTGTTAGAAACGTATACTTAGTATAAATTTAAGAAGCTTTAAGAAATTCATTTATTTCAACGGAACAAGTGCAAGTCGTTGATTTTATAGTTAACGTACGTTTTTTTTTTTTTTTTCGAAAAATGAATACTTTAGTTCCTATCATAGAGTAATGGAAAACGCACCTGACACTCTTAAACGAACCAAAGATTAAATCCGAAACTAATTCGTAGCGTTTAAAATGGGAAGAGAATAAAAAAAAGTGCGTCAATCCGCGAGCGAAAAGTGCATTCGAAAAAAATTCGGTCGGTCCGGTACAGCAACCACTCCTACGAAGGCTGCTCCCATGGCCAAAGGACACTGGGCCCTCCTCTCCTCGGCCTCTCTTTTTTCCGCGTTCGGCGTTTTGGAGTGGCGTCGCGTACACGAAACCCCCGGTGGCTCCTAACGCCTGTGTGCGTGCGCGCGTGTATATATAGACCGGTCCTCTCTCTCTCTCTCTCTCCCTCTTTCTCTCTGGCGGTCGCTCTTCCTCGGGGGCGAAGCGCGAACTATTCTTGGAGAACTTCAGTCAGAGTCGCATTCGCCTTCGCATCGGCGACAACGACGACGACGAGACGCGGCCAGCCGATTTTTCGTTTGCTCGCTTTTGACGCGCTGTCGCCGCCACCCTCCACGGCAGTGTTTGCTTTCTCTTCTTCTGTGCGCCTCCTCTCCGTGTGCACTCGGGCAATTTCTTCCGCCGAGAGAGGACTTTTGTGAGAAAGCCGGCTTTTTCAGAGTGCATCGTAGCCCTCAGTGCAAGATTCTTCACTGGCCGGACGAGTGCTTTCTCGAGGTATACGACTGAGAGCTTCTTCGCTACGTCGCGGACGCTAGGCTTAAGAAATTCCTGCTTTTTGTCGCGAGCCCGCTAACTAAAAGATTTCGCAATCAGTGTCCTTTCTGCATAATACAATGTGAATCTGCTCAAAGTAAGCCAGAGAGATGCTCAATAAAACTGTGAGTGTCGAAAGAAATTCAAATATCTGCAGATAAGGGTAGAGCTGCGGCTTTCGCTGGTCGGTACAGCGACGCGCTAATTAGCTTGTTAACCGATTCTTTTATTTCAATCTCGAGCGATCGTTCACTCTTTAAGCTTTCCGCGCTTTTCAGGTCGCGAGAGAGTTGACGCTACTGTGAAGTTTCGTAGCTTTGTGCCAAGAACTATTACGTTTTATCAAAAATTTCTATTTTCACGCGAAGCTATTATTCAGCTACACAACAGGTTTGACGCCGACGAGCGAGAATCTGAAAATTCGGCTCGCGATTCGGACTCGGTTATATGGACGATAGTGAGACAGGCGCCTGTATATATTTATACCCCATGTCTCGAAAGGCGCGCAAAAGTTGCTCAATAATTCTCATAACGTATAATGCATTTCTTCGCCAGTCTTTTTCGTCAGATCCGCGCGTTATTTTCAGCGCGAAAATTAATTGCGCTTAATGGCACCGAGCCAATGCTGAATAATATTCTTTTATTTTTTTTCTCGCATCTTCGCCAGTCGAAGATTTACAGCTGAGACTCTAATGCTTTGCCGTCCGGTCCTAAAGCAGCTCTGCGGTTTCGAATTTTCAAGCCGGTGATGCATCGCGAGGATAAAGTCGTTTCCTTTTTAGCCACCGACTCATCGCGCCGCGATAGACAGGAAAAACGTACAAACACTTGTAGAGTATTTCGGCGATCGACGACAAATGTTTTTACCCGAAATTCACGCTGCCCTATTTATTTCTTTGCTGCAGTATAATAAATGTCTTACTAATTAAATAGTTGAGCAATTTCAAAACATTGCCCCTCGTGGAATATTATATAGAATAGATTTAACTCCGGAGTCCGTTGCTGACCTTAACATCCGCGCGGTGATAAAAATACATCGTTTCTGGGTAAACAGCAAAATTTCCAATAACTCAGCCTTCACGGTTAAACGAGCTTTGGAATTTCGGCTATTTAGTGTTTTTTCTTTTTTTCTTTCGAACTGCGTGAAAAATCTCGAATGTTTACGGTGAAACTGAGGCGTCATAAGCGAAAATAAAGAAAACATTAATATCCGATTACACGGCATCGGGGTGATCTAAGAGAAAAAAGATGCAACTGAAACGTGCAGTTTTTTTATAGCACTGTCCCGAGTCGGTCGTAGCGGCTTTCAATTTCAAATTTAAAATCATCGCGGAAAAGCCGAAGACAAATTTATAATTCATAAATTTATCAAACCCATAAAATCACTGGTAATTAATTCACATTGCACGTTATAGGTGGAGGCGAAATTCTTGTTTGCGATTACAGCCCGGAAGCATGCTTGCCGATGACTATAGATTAATCTTGCCGAGCTTATCTGCTCGTTCCTCTTTGGCTACTGAAGGATTTGCTCAAATCTGTGCGTACACAGAAATGCGAGGGGTAGACTGATTCTTCGTGACGTTGCGTGACGTCATTTCTGATGTCCGCGGAAATTTGAAATTAAAGATGTAAAGATGAAAGTAAAGAAATAAGGAGCGATTTAAGATCTATTCTTTAACTACCAATCTTGCATTAGAAACGTGCGATGAATAAACGCATTATTATATGAAAAACTTTGTGCTATACAAACGATCGATTCAGCATCTACAAAACGTAATAAGCAAAAAATATTATATAAAGAAGCTTAAAGTTTAACGAGAGTATGACATCATATTAAAAGGAAAAACATTACAGTCACACGGCGTGCGTCAAGTGTATAATAGTGAAGGATTACATGCTCAGCGTCATAAACAAGGAAAATTCAATTGAGCGAGTACTTTCGCTCGGCCACCTAAAATTTGCCTGATTATCGAAAAAAAAACGCTGTAAAAATCCGTGCCGCTTCCCTCGCAGCCTCTTATCGCTTCTGATTCCCTTTCAGAGATTGGCGGCGCCTGGAGCGAAGCAACCACCAGTACGGGAGCGTCGAAGCGTTCGCCCGCACTCACACGGGAAGAGAGCTG
>JAWWEM010000054.1:3282859-3302097 GCA_035582935.1 Ormyrus thymus | reverse complement strand
TGTATAAATAGAAAACTTTTGATTTCAAACCATCTGTGTAAAAATTTAATTGACTAAAGAAAACTTTATTGAAGGTTTTCGGGATCGGTTCCAAAAATAAAAGGAGTTATAGCCTGTAACGCCCTCTTTTACTCCCAAATGCAATTCTTCCGACCTGGATATTTGATATTCCCTTACGATCTTACGAAAGTATCAATTAAGAATACCACCTCTCCCGTCCTTTAATAACTTTCAACAACTAAGAAGAGCGTGTACTAAAAGAAAAAAAACTGAACCATCCTTCCAGATTCATCGGACATCGTCGACTGCAAACTAAAGCTGATCCTCGGCCTAATATGGACCCTGATCCTGCACTACTCGATCTCGATGCCGATGTGGGAGGGCGAGGACGGCGAGGGCCCGGACAAGGGCGCGACCCCGAAGCAGCGCCTCCTCCACTGGATCCAGTCGAAGATACCGGAGCTGCCGATCTCGAACTTCACCTCGGACTGGAACGACGGCCGGGCCGTCGGCGCCCTCGTCGACGCCGTCGCGCCGGGCCTCTGTCCCGACTGGCAGTCCTGGAATCCGAAGGATGCCGCGCAGAACGCCAGCGAGGCCATGGGTCTGGCCGATGACTGGCTCAACATACCGCAGGTAGAGGCTCGAATGCCGCCCGGAATGTCGGCTTTTTCGTTGCGCGGCTGCGCTGCTGTTTTTTCGCATAACGAGAGCTGCTTCTTTAATAGCTGTCCGATGAAGTCATTTGCAGCTTCGACTATTTAAGAGTACGGCGATTGTTGTCGTAAACTGGTCGGAGGTGCGGTTAGTCAAGGATTAAATGTATTATAACTCTGTAGATTGTCTTATTAATCACGATCTTATTAGAGAATTACCGAGAATCTATTATTTTGCCAAGAAGCGTTTGTAGCTTGCGTGACAAATCACTCGGCCTGCTGATTCATTTAATTTTGAATGAGTGAGTAATCTTTGAAACATTTGCTTTCGACAAATTTTGCAGACTGAAAAAATATTTCAGTCGATAAGCGACAGAAAGTGTTTGTAGATGTTTTTTTAATCAAGCTTTTAAAAATATAAGCCTATACTTCGACTAGTACATAAATTTTGCATTTTATACAAGTTTTATTTATATTTGTTGCTCAGCTTATCAAACCAGAGGAGATGGTGAATCCAAACATCGACGAAATGTCCATGATGACGTACCTCTCACAATACCCGAACGCAAAGCTCAAGCCTGGAGCACCAATCCGTCCACGAACAAATCCCAACAGGTAACAAAATGCAAATTCATCAACGTCAAAGCCACTCTCTACATATCTGTAATATGCACGATAGATTCTTCATACCTATATAGCTTTACAGACAATTGTGTCTCCTGAATGTCCATAAGTCTCTATTTCTGTATCTGTAAAAATGAAATTAGTTCTAAATTAAGTAGTTTTAAATTAAGGCGTAGGTGCTGGATAAAGTTGAATAATTCATAAATTTATTTCATGCCACGAACGCAGCGTGCCGCCACCGCGGTAAGTCATCCAACGCGTATCGCTTACGTATACACTCATATATACATAATACATAACTCTAGTGTTTGCCCAATTGGGTTTTTGCCTTTCTCACATAATTGTTTTTTTTTTCTTTTTGATTTGGCGCACATTAATATGTTTGCCATGCGCTGGCTGTTGTTCCATATTCGAGGCAGGCATTCCGTTGGCGCCTCGAATAAGACGCCGGTCCAATTAACATATCTATATTATTTGTAGTATCGAAAGCAGCTTTATTTAAAACACATCCGATGTATCTAGCCTGACATAATTGACCGGAAATGCGCAACGATACCTTGCGCACATGAGCGATTAATGCGAAATTTATTTAAATGTGCAGCTTTAATCTCGCATTAACGCAACTTTGAATACCGATGTAACTTTTAGTTTTTTTGACTTTGGTGCTTGGCGCATATTGATTATTTTTCTTTTTTTTTTTCTTTCGATTTACTGACTTGATTACCGTAACTCATTAGTTCACTAGTGGTGGTTGAGGTTTAAGCGGGAGTATGTAGAATGACGGAGGGTTTTGCAGGGTGCGAGCTTACGGTCCCGGTATCGAACCGACGGGCCCGATTACCGGAGCCCCGACCCACTTCACCGTCGAGACGTTTTCCGCTGGCAAGGGAAACGTCGACGTCACCGTCGACGATCCCAAGGGTGTTAAGTTGCCGGTAAGAACTTTTTACTTTTTCGCTATCTGCCTCCCCGTCCTGTAGCTCTCCAAACTCCTTTATAACACTTTTTTATTCTAATCGATCTCTCCCGTTTTATTCCCGTTTTATTGTTTTCCTTCAAGTGCCATTAGTGAACAATTTTTTTTCATGCGGGACAGTCGCTCTAAATTAGGCAGTAAAAGTTTTACAATTTCAGTGGGGGATTCAACGAAATATTATTCATTAAAACGTCTTTTCTTTTTAATTTAATCATTCCTGAATAATCATTTAGGATTAAATCATTCCTGAGTCATTAGTAAAATATAAACTTGGCCATAATTCGATTTTTGTTTTGTTTCAAATAAATAAAGAAACAAAAAGTTTGATTGTTGGTTTATTCAACCGTTTAATTCCGTTTTTAGCAAGTGTTATGTGTCTTTTTTCAGTCCCATTTAACGTCTAATTCAGAACGACAAAGTACCCTAGTCTTCTGATATTTTGAAAAATGAAGTTTTAATCAACCTTAGAAGCTGAAACTTTCTCAAATTTAATCTCATTGAACATTTATTTGGAAAAGAATGTCTTTTGTAAGTTTCCGATGTAGGTAAAAAAAAGACGTCCACCCAAGGTAAAGTATGCGTAACGAATTATCCACTACATATACATTTTGACAAAACCGAGTTTGCCACTTACTGATAACCAAAATTTTTTTGACAATTAACCCACTGCATAACCCAATGAGCGAACGAACACGTTTTGTCCCCGCCCAGTCGAAGCGCCGAAATTCATCATGCCGCCTTGGCTCCCGGGGCTTTTCCAGGTCGACATCCGCTTCAACAAGGACCGCAACCTCACCTACTCGGTCTCGTACACGCCGATCAACGAGGGCCAGCACAAGGTGCGCGTCCAGTTCGCCGGCAGGGAGATCCCGAAGAGCCCGTACTCGGTCATGGTCGAGGGCCACGCCGGGGACCCGAGCAAGGTGACGGCGAGCGGGCCCGGCCTGCAGCCCGACGGCGTGGTCGTAAACAGGCCCACCTTCTTCGACATATTCACCAAGGACGCGGGAAGGGGTGTGCCCGAAGTCATAATTCTCGACCCGCAGGTATGCGCGCCGCTTCTTGGCACGTCTGCCGAGATTCTTCTCCTCTCTCTCTCTCTCTCGCGCGCGCTTTCTTTCTTTTCTGTTTGTTCGGTACAAAGCTGCGCGCCGCGCAGAGCCGACGCCGGACTCTCAGCGGAAGCTCTTTCGAGATGCGCTTCAATGCAAAGTCCTCCTCAAAGTCTGAAGGGAAAAGTAAAAATAAACAGGCTGATTGATAGCGCGGGGGCGTCAATTTTTTCGCCAGCTAGAAGAACAGTTTACGTTGATCTTTTATTCCCATTGATTGGCTATGGCGGATATAAATACGCTGGGCTCCATGTGAAAAAATATTATTTTAGAGCTGAAATCTTAATAACATATATTTAGTGCGACCTAAATATTCGTGGAAACATTTTTAGACCTCATTTCAAAGGTTTAGCTTTATACTGGCTCCTGACTTGCATATGAATTGTGATATATTTATAGATTTCTACGCCTTCAGTAATAAATTATCATTTTCTGTTTATCTTCGGCGAAATTTATATATTTTTTTCTCCGGCAGAGCTGATTTACCGATGATAATTTTTATTCAAAGGCTTATATTTACAGAAAGAGCCTACATGAATATTAATTGAGCACGTAAATCTGCCCATTAACAAAACAATTTTTCAGTCGATGAAAACTAAAAATAATTTTTAATTTCACACATTAAATCGACCATTTCTAAATTTGACACTAACAAAAGCGAATCTCCCTTAGGGCAACAAAACGACAGTGCCGGTGAAGCTGCGCCAGACCTCGCCGGACGTTTGGCGCTGCGAGTACGTCTCGCCGATAATCGGCCTGCACTCGGTGAACATCTTCTTCGCGGGCAAGCTGATCCCGAACAATCCGATCGGCGTGCGCGTCGCTCCGGTCTCGGACGCCAAGAAGTGCCGAGCCTACGGGAGAGGACTCCTCGCGAACGGCGTCCGCGTCAAGGACGACGCCGACTTCAAGATCGTCACCGCCGGAGCGGGAGAGGGGAAGGCCGACGTCAGGATCATCGCGCCTGGTGGCGTCAATCTGCCCGCAAAGTACGGCTTGACATTTCTTTTCAGATTTATCGACGAGTTCTTTTTATGCTTCAAGTTTAATAGCAAGAATGTCGCGGATAATGCTTCGTTTTATGCGGTAGAATAAATTTTAGATGTTTACACGGTAAACAATGAGTGCACTGCTCCTTTTAAAACAACATAAATTTTAATATGATTAATTAAGAAAATACCGTTCGATGCAGCAAATGTTTAACTCGTGACATCGCTTTCAGGCTTACGAAAATCGACGACACAACATACGAGTGCCATTACTTCCCGGTGAAAGACGGCCGACACGTGATAATGGTGAGCTACGGAGGCAAAGAAATTCCCAAGTCGCCCTTCGAGGTGAACGTCGGCCCGTACAAAGAATCCGCAATCCGCGTCTTCGGTCCCGGACTTCATGGAGGTGTCGTCGGGCAGCCTGCCAGATTCACCGTCGATACGAACGGAGAGACCGGTGCTCTCGGATTCTCGATCGAAGGCCCCTCCAAAGCTAAGATCGACTGCGTCGATCACGGCGACGGCACTGCCGACGTCTCCTACTTGCCGACCGCACCGGGACCCTACGCCGTGCACGTTTTGTGCGACAACGAGGATATTCCAAAGTCACCTTACATCGCGAATATCGTGCCCAAAGGAGAATTCGATCCTGACAAGGTTTGCTGTTGTTTCATTAAATAACGAGCAATTGGCTCAGGTGGTTTATTTATTGTTATTTGAAATGTTTAGGTGGAGGTTCATGGCCCTGGCATACAACCAGAAGGAGTAGTAAGCGACAAACCAACAAATTTCACAGTTGACGTAAGAAAAGCAGGACAAGCTCCGTTAGAAGTGGCTATTCAGGATGCCTTTGGCAGGGACGTGCCAATTAAACTAGACGATAAACGCGATGGAACTATTCAAGCTAGTTACAAGCCGACGTCTGGTTCTCAGCACATCGTTCAAGTGCGTGACAGTACATTAATCATTTATAACGATTCTAGAAATAAGTGTAAAATAAACTTTTTTTATGGACAGGTCAACTACGGAGGCGTGGCCACGAAGAAATCGCCGTACAGAGTGAAAGTCGAAGCACCTCTCAACCCAGCCTTAGTGCAAGCTTTCGGTCCTGGACTCGATAAGAACGTAAAGACAAATACGCCGACGCACTTCAACGTCAATTGCCGCGAGGCTGGTCCCGGGGAGTTGACGGCTGACATTAAAACACCCGATGGTCACGACCTGCCCATATCGCTGACCGACAACGAAGACGGCACCTACACTGTCGATTACGTCGCACCCGATCCTGGCACGTACACCGTTAATCTTAACTACGGTGGCCTAAAAGTACCCCAGTGTCCGTTGAAGGTTAACGTCCAGCCGCATGTCGATGTTTCGAAGGTTAAAGTCGACGGCTTATCGCCCAGTAAGTGTTTTTATTTCCTCGAAGACTTAGTGTCACGCGTCTTGGATTAAATACGACGAAGAAGCAATTTTTTCGGTGGAACTTGGATAACCAATTTAGAGAGGTATTCAGATAAATCAACAGAGATTATTCAACAGAAATAGCTTCGAACGAAAAATAAGTGCAAAGGCACGTCGACTACTCCCAAGTCAAGCACCATCTTAAAGGTCGCTTCTTCACCCAGATTTGACTGCCTAGGCTCACACTCTCAAGCATATCAGTCAAAGTCAAAAATTTGCCAGTCTCCACCGGCTCGACGAATGTATTACGACGATACGCTAAATGTAAATATAGCCATCCTTCTCTCTCTCTTTCTCTTTCACCGGATGAGCATCTCTACGCGCATAGATGTAAATGCGCGCGTGGATTCCAGCGCGGAATCCGTGACGAACACGCGAGTCTATTCTCGTCCGTAAAACGAAGAGAACTCGTCTAAATTTAGCCTCGACGAGCTTCCCTAGCAAAATTTTCTAGAAACAATTTGTATCTCTGCGTTCGTCGAGCCCCTGGAGGCTCCTTGATCCGCGATCTCGTACAGTTCGCTCGATCGCGAGGAATCGCCAGCGAATCTTACGTCTACCACGTGCTTTTATAATTATATTATATATAAACATTGTCAATAACCGCTTTACGCTGACTTACGCAAAAGCTGCCAGGTTTCGCTCCTGCTGTAACTCAATCTGCAGAGGCTTCAGCAGCATTTCGATATGACCGGAGAGCAAATTCTCCTACACGATCGCTTTAAACCCTATCCGAACATAGCCAAATGAACAAAAAAAAACACAGCCACATCCGTATAGAGTAAATGACAAAAAGAAAAGCAATATAACACGCGGCTGGCCCTTAGCCGCACCCGTGAACAGTCTCCAGCAGTTTCGCGTGCTGACGCAGGAGGCCGGCAGGCCCGCGGACATCCAGGTCTCGATCACGGCGCCCTCGGGCACTCGGTGCAAAGCTCACGTCCTGCCCACCCACGAGGGCTACCTAGTCAACTTTACGCCGACGGAGCTCGGCGAGTACCTCCTGGGCATTAGCTTCGGCGGCGAGCCCGTTCAGGGCTACCCGCACCGACAGACCTGCGTGCCCAACAGCGAGCCGACCAGAGTCCGAGCTCACGGGCCCGGCCTCAGCGCCGGCCTCGTCGACGAGCCCGCCGAGTTTATCATCGACACTCGAGGCGCCGGACAGGGAGGCTTGGGGGTGACGGTCGAGGGTCCCTGCGAGGCCACCATCAATTGTCGGGATAACGGCGACGGGACCTGCTCGATGGCTTACCTGCCCACCGAGGAAGGCGATTACTCCATCAATATCACCTTCAACGACCAGCACATTCCAGGCTCGCCCTTCCAGGCCATCATCGACGAGAAGCCCGACTTGAGCAAGATCAAGGTCACGGGCAGCGGTGTTAAACCACATGGTCAGCTGAGATTCGAGACTCTGCACACCTTTATATTGTCGTTGTTGATTTCTGCATTTTATAGAGATGAGGGCCGAGAGCGGGACGACACGTCGCAGACGTTGAATGTTTTCTTTTTCTTTTTTTTCCTTTTGATGATTTTTTTTTATTGCGATCCTGCACCGTAGATGATATGGCTAATGCACTCGGATTTTAGATTATTGCCTTATATCGACATACGCAGAAACACACCTTGTTTGTGCTGGCTTTTTGTGCTGCTCGTTCCTCTGGTTTGCTAGCATGTGTCGTTTGTCAGTTGAGCGTCCGCATGTACTTCTTATTGATAAGAATTTGATTGCGATAAACTTTTTTTTCTGTTTTTTTTTAAACGGTCAGCAATCCAGAACACACTAAATGGTTTAATACTGTCGCACTGAGATTTTAATGAATGTGTGCATTACAACCCCTACAGTTTTAAAAACTATATTTCTTAACTTTACCATATTTACGTTTAACGTTTTGTTTTCAATGATTTGACAAAAACGTTTTTATTTTACAACACTAATAAATTTGAAAGTAATCTACGTAAACTGAAAACTTGAAACTATTTCATTGCAGACGTATAAATGAAAATGACAAAGTAAAAATAAGCCGATTATCCACAACTTTCAGGCTTGAACATATACCAGCCGACTGAGTTCACCATCGACACTCGAGCTGTGGGCAAACCGAAAACCGAGAGCGAAAAGATCGGCTGCTCGATCAACAACCCAAGCGGCGGCGTCACGGAGAAGGTCATCACTCCTCAGGCCGACGGAACCTACCGCGTCAGCTACACTCCGTTCGAAGAAGGTCACCACACCATCGACATCTTGTACGACAACATCCCGGTGCCAGGATCGCCGTTCAGCGTGAACGTTAAGCGCGTGAGTGACGCCGGGAAATGCAGAGCTTACGGACCTGGCTTGCAGAAAGGCATTATCAACAAGCCCAACAAGTTCACTGTCGAGACTAAAGGTAAGTAATGGCCGTTATTAAGGAGAGACGTACGGCTTGAAAAGAATTTCTGGTTATTTACGAGTGCTTAAAACTGTAGATGCCGGAACTGGCGGTCTTGGACTGGCCATTGAAGGTCCCAGCGAAGCTGTCGTATCTTGCAAAGACAATTGCGATGGATCGTGCAGCGTTGAATACCTGCCAACCGAACCTGGCGACTACGACATTAGCATCAAATTCGCCGACCAGCATATTCCCGGCTCGCCCTTCAGAGTACAAGCCGATAAGGAGCCACAGGTAGGGCACGGCACCATTAGCCGACTTTCTTCTCGAGTCACTGCTCATTTTGGCAATTGTTTCGTGCCAGCAGAACAAGTCGAACGTGGTGGCTAGCGGTCCAGGCCTGCAGCCGCAAATGGTGCGCGAGGGAGTGCCGGCAACCTTCACGGTCGACTCCACCAAAGTGTCCAACGCCGCCCTGGACGTAAAAGTGAAGACCGACCGCGGAAGCGTCGGCAAGCCCGAAATCAAGAGGCTCCGCGACGGCGTGCACGAGGTCACGTACATGCCCTCCCAGGCCGGCAGTACTGTTCAAGTTGACGTCAACTACGGCGGCCAACCGGTTCAGAACAGCCCGTTCAAAGTCAAAGTCGAGCCGGCCTGCGAACCCAGCAAGGTCGTACTCTCTGGACCGGGAGTCTCGCCTGTTACTACTGCGTCCTTCCCCGCCGACTTTACCATTGACACTTCCAAGGCTGGATTCGGCGATTTGGAAGTTCAAGTCTTGGTAGGTTGAAATGCGTTGGGCGCCCAAATGCGAAAATTGCTTAGAATTTCAAGCCTACTAATAAACTGAACTTTTTCGTTCTTTCCAGGGCCCAGACCAAACACCCAGAAAAGTCGGCATCCAAAATCTTGGGGATGGTAAATACAAGGCGAACTACCTGCCGGACGACTGTGGCCGCTACAAGGTAAACGTGAAGTACGGCGGCAAGGACGTTCCCAACAGTCCCGTGAGCGTGCAGAGCGTATCGACCGGTAAAGCTGACGCGGTCAAAATCAAAGAAGGCGTCCACCGCACGCTCGCTCAGGGCGAAGAGTACTGCATTACCGTCGACACCGAGAACGCCGGCCGCGGCGCCGTCACTTGTCGCATCCGCTCTACCTCCGGAAGGTAAGTAGCGAGCGAATTTTCCATTTGCGAGTCAAAGCTTTCGGCAGAAAATCTGCGGGCCGGCTTCAGATCTTCATCTAAGAGCTTTTTGAATTATTAGACATTTATCGCGGTGAAATGTGTTTTATTGATATCAACCGAAAAATACTCTTTGAAAGTATGGAACAATTAGGCTTGCAAAAGAGTTGAAACAATTCCAACGAGTTATGATTTATTTTTCCCAGACAATGTCTTAAATCAAGAAATTAAGATATTTCATCACTGTACTTTACGAGGCGTGTAGAATATGTTATTTTGATCGTTAAAACTGCGGAATTTCATTATTAACATTGCAAAAATTATTGCAACATTTAGAAAATTTTAAATTACAAACTTTTTTAATTCCAAAATATTTAGCGTGTTCAACACTTTTATTTTTATAGTTAGTTAAATGTGCACGGCACAAATTGTTTTTTTTAAACTTAAAGTTTTATTTACTAATCAAAGAAAAAAAATTCAAATTTGTGTTTAATTGTGAAGAAAAACATTATTTTTAGCACGAAAATCGAAAAAAAAACTTTTATTAAGAGAATATACACCAAACGAGAAGATTTTTATATTCGTATTTCATTCCCTCCAACTATCTATTTTCTGTAGCCAACGAAACGTAACACCAAAATGTCGCTCGAATGTAACAAAAGTTTGGCAAAGAGCTGAATCGTGGGCCCGACTGCCGTGCACCTGCATGTCTCATTATAAAGTACTGCAGTATTACATGTACAACAGCGCTGTTTCCACTCATTGTACAGCTTGTCAGCTCGCAATAAACTAGCGGCCAGTAACAATTCTACCATGCCATTAATAGATTTTTCGACGAGCAATTAGGCGAAGCCTATTAGCAATCTGGCAACTCTTTCCCGGTCTACGCCCGAATGCCCAATCTTCGCGTGCTTGCTCCGAGGCATGAAATCAGTCCGAATAACTTGAAAGCGAGAGCGTCTGTTGCGAAAAAAATCGCTCGCACCGTTAAAAAGCAGTGCCAGAGACGCCGGTGGTTACGTCTATTTTGAGTCTAGTGTTATTGTACAGCGTTGCAGCAAGGCGGTCGTATGTCGGCACGGGATATCGTCTGTACGGGCCAAATCTGCTCTCTGCAGTTTAATCTCTTGTGTATCCGCCGTGGCATTAAGCCATTTGTATTGCAGCTCCGTATTCGACCCCTATCCTGCACCCAAGTATACTCCTTTCGAGTTCAGATGTGGCCGCTGCTTTGCTTAGTTTTTTTTTTAGATTTTTTGAAAATGAAAAGGGTTTCGAAAGTTTCGAAGGCGGTTTTTTTAGCTGAAATCTTTTGACTCTGAATTTAATTTCAAATGAATATTTTATAAGTTATAGTATAATATTTAATACACAAAAATATTATCAATATGAAAATTTACAAATAAAATGGAAAATATGAAATGATATACGTATTTTATTAAAGGAATTTTGGGATTAAAAGAGACTACGCGGAAAAACATATTTAGGGCAAATTATTATACTGTCTAGTAAAACCGTCACAGACTGTCAAGATCAAAGAAATCGCCATATTTTGTTGTAAACTTTATTGAAAAATTTATTTTTTAATAAATTAATATAATTTTGTGCATTAAATTTTTATAAATTTAAAACGTATAGTAATTTTGACTGAACTATTTGCAATCTTTCCTGAAACATATAGACTATTGAAATTTTTCACTGTTTATTGTTCACCTTTTTCAACATAATCCTATTTTAAGTAAACGTCAAAGCTGGAAGCAATAGCTTTATTCATTTTGAAGTTATGGGAGTCGCCGTGCATGAAAATATACAATTTCGAGGAAAATAGCTCTAAAGTTTTGAGTTAACACACACCAGCTGTGTATTTGCTGCCACATTTTCTTATAGACAGTGTACTTCGTAAAATTATGAAATCCAGACTTTCGTTGTTTTATAACTTGCGAGATGGGTAGCATTTATATATATTTTTATTAAAAACGGATTAAGGAGTAGAAAATTTGACTACGTCTAGAGAAAAATTGATAAAACCTTTGGTCTAAACCAACAATACTTTGCGCTAACTAGACTTGATTGTATCTGCTTACAGTGAAGACGTCGATATAGACATTGAGGACAATGCTGATGGCACAGTAGATGTCTACTACACTGTGGCCAATGAAGGGGAGTACACCTTGAGCATCAAATTCGGTGGCCAACCCATTCCGAATGGAATGTACACCTTTACCGTAAGCTTACTCTCCTTTATATTTTAACGAGAAATACTTATTTGTTGCTACACCAATTTTAACTAACATATTGGTTAACATTTGTTATTTGAAATTCGAAACGAAGATGACTCTTAAGTAGTTTCTTAGTGGCAATCAACACCTCGGGTCAGTTTCTCGCAGCAGCTCACCATCGAGCACTCGAGTAACGTTTTGAAATGTATATTTACGTTTTATCGTGCGTGAAAAGCGAGTGCGCCTTCCCAGAAATATTCTACAGTCACGCTAATTAAATACGCGAAAACGCGACAAAAGACACGACTCTATTTTCAATCTGAACTTCACTTTGAAAAACGGGCTTTCTCGAGAAAAAGAAAAAAGAAGCGGGCGCCGAGCTGGTCGTTTTCCCCTCTCGCTCCAAAATTAGTCAGCCGGCGCGATCAGAATCCCGCTTCCGCGGCGAAGGGATCGTCGAAGCTTCGGCTCGTCGCTCGATTCCGCGAGCGCCTCCCGTCACCCGTCATCGGCGTCCGCGCTGGCCGGCGTGCCCCCTCGAAAATATCCACGATCGGGGATCGGGGCGTGGGTGGGGGGCGAGCGCGGGGCTAACTATAGAGGCGGCCGATCAGGATATCGTCGCGAAGCCTCCAGAGCCGGGCGACACAGTTCACTCCGAAGGCTCATCGGCTAAGCGTCACCGGCGGCCTCTCCTCCTGCACGTAAGTTCCGTCTCTTCGGCGTCGTCGCGTTTCGCCAATCGGAGGGGGCGGCTTTAAATATATGGAGCGCGGCCCCGCGCGGGCCGATATATAAACTCCCACTCTCCCGTGCTCTGGCTCCGATCTAAAATTCGCCGAAAGATCGCGGCGCGCCGGCCAAAGCGGCTGCTGCCGCTGTCACTCCCGCTTCTCGCTCTTTCGCGCGATGATTGTGCTTGAAAGCTGGCGGCCAGGTGAAAATTAATGGCCGAGGGCTCGGCGGGAAGCTGCAATTCGAGCCGTGCTCGAACCTCATTTATACGACTGTCGGCTCTTGTTCGATCTCCTCTTTAATTGGGGAAGCGTGCTTTTTGCAAATATGTTGCAATAACCTTACTTGAGCGCGGGACGTTAGAAGAACCCTAGCACCCCTAGCCGTCACCGAAATGTAGACGCGGTAATCCGGGTTAAGCAACCTTCGCCGAGCGAATTTCGCGAAAGGCAGTTAATCGGCAGCTTTAAAGCCACCTCCGCGCATCCGCCATCACGCTCGACTCCAGAAGCAGGCGTCCGTCGTCGGCGGAGCGACAGGGGCTCCCGCGCGCCTAGGCGCTCGGGCTCGTAAACTTAAAATTAGAAATAAAGAAAAAGCAGGCGGCGCGTGACGACGCTGCAAGGGGAAATGGTCGGCGCTGGTCAGACCGGCCCGGCAAGTGGAAACGGTCGAGCGACGCTCGGACGCGGACGGTCCTCCGCTCGAGCGTCTAAATATACACCCCGGAGGAGGCGCATTGTCAATTAAACGGCCCATGTAGAGCGTTTTCGCGCGGCTTAATCGCCGGCCATTAAAGATCTTGTCGCGCGAGGTTGTTTTGAAATACAATCCGCGTGCGGCTCGAGGCGCCCTCGTCGACTATTTTAAGTGCGAGTCGGGCTTTCCCAAATTTATAAGCGAGGGAGAGAGAGAGGAGTGGGTGGAGGCTGAGGCGCTCGGCTATGAATTAATGTCTTCGGTTAAATTAAACGACGCACCTCGATTCACGGCGGCAAGTGCCTGCTTTCGCGAAAAACCAGTCGCATTTAGCGCACGCGATGCGGTCCTCTGCTTTAGGGCAAACAAAGGCGTCGCTGAATGTCAATAAAAATTTGTTGATACATAAAGTTCCGAGGGGGCGATTGAGTTTTATAATATTTTTCAACGCTCGTCCATTACCTTTTCCCGTTTCCAAAAACATTTTACATTTTTTTCTTTCGAGCAAACTCACCCTTTTTAATTGAAAACTGAAAATTGAAGGAAATAAGGCGGATTTTTGGAGCACTAATTAACAAGAGGCATCGAAAAGCAAAAGTCCCATTACCCGCCCGAGCCAAGGCCGTAAAAGGCGCAAAGGAGAGCCGAAATAATTGGACGTAAGCAACGATCTCGCGTCCAGGCGTTCTCCGCGTCCGTCCGTTGGAATGTCCCGAAGACTTACTGTCGCGGCAGCTGCATCGTCCGAAATTTTCAAAAATAGCCTCCCTCCCCGCCTGCCCCGCTCTCGCTCCGTCTCTCTCTCTCGCTCTCCTCTCTTTTCCAAATAATATCTGATCGATACGCTCCGTCCATTCCTCCCCCTCTTAGTTTCGCGTAACAAAGCCGGCCGTATCATCGCGCGAGAGGGCCGCTTGGAATTCGCGGCCGGCGAATGTATCAAATCGCTCGCGATATATAATCATCGGCACTAAATCACCGGGAATAATTCGCGCTCCCGCGCGCGCATATAAAATAATCGTTTCGATGGCTCCGCTGACAAATTAACTATATATCGGGCCGATTTCAAAGGCTCTCCGATATCGCAAAAGGCGCGCCTACTTGCACGCAGCGCGACTGATTATTCCGCGGCCGGGTATTTTCGGCCCGATCCATTCTTCCTGACAAGCTCCCACCGCCGCCTCCGCGCGGCACAATCGACCGCTTCAAGATGCGATCTATACAGGTGGTGGGGGCGGAGGAAGAGAGTGGAGATCGCGACGGGCGAAAACTATTATAGCCCACCTACGAGCGGCCGTTTTGCATTGTCGTGGTTCGCGCAAAAGGCCCGCATCAGTAATGCAGTCAGTATTGTAGTCGCGACTCTGCCGCCAGCCGCCTCCTCTTCTTGCGCTTTCACCTCGAGTTTTCGTGGCGGGTAAGTTCGCCGATCGACCAGTGCGCCCGATAATTTAGTGCGAGGATCGAGCGGTCCTCGGGACGACCTGCCCGAATCCGATGCAGCGAAGCCAGTGCTTGTGTGCCAAGTGAGTTCGCCGGGAGAGAAAAGTGCACCTGGACGTACCGGTCCATCGAGCCGCTGACACGAAGGCGCAGGTGTCGGAGCCTCTCCAAGTGACGCGTGCAAGGATTTCGCGCGAGTCGCGCCCTGCTTAGGCGTTACGTAAGCCGTCGAGGGAGAGAGAGGCTCTCTGGCCCGGGACCAGGCCCGCGCGTAATACGTACATTCCAATTAAATGAGCTGTCGCTCGCCAATTAGTCCAACGACTCTATCGGAGCGCACTGGGAGTTCGACCTCCTCGGGAGGCTACTCCCTCCAGGCTCGCTTGTAACCCGTTCGTTGCGTCGCTCTCGCTCTGCTTCTCGCTCAACGGGAACTAGGCTTATTCTTTTCTTACTTGCGCGTCTATAAAAATCCAGACAGCGGCCTGATTCGCACGTCCGTGAAAAAGTAATCATGTCATTGGTCAATGTCAAACTCGGCGGCTGACAAATACTTCTTTTGTTGTGCGCGCGCCTCTCGTGGACTAAATAAACAGGACGTCCATTTGAAATAGTGAAAACTATTTTGAAATCAAATGTGGCTTTTATTCGAAGTTTAAATTATTTTTGGTATACTTGGCAGATCTGTTTGATGTGTTTTTCTTTTTTATCGAATCTGCGTTCTTGTACTGTTCCTTGAGAGAGCCTCGTAAATCATCGCGCGATGAAAAATTCTGCGGAATCCAACTCTCAGATGTTGGAAAAATAACGCACTCGAAGAAATCTCGGCAATTAATTCAGCCGCCGCGCTCGCTTCGCCTTTAATTTTCGAGCTCTCTTTCGCAATCTCCTCGCGCGCTTTTTTTTTTCTTTCTCAAATTATTTACTATCCACGACGGAGGGGCAAAAATAGCGCAGATTTATCGAACTAATCCGAATTCCTTTTAAATGGCCTGAAAATATAAGCAGAAGCGAGCCTCTGCCAAATTAACTTGTGTACGGACGAGCGCGGGAAAGTGAATTTCTTTTTTATCGCGTCGTTAACACCTTAAAATAAGCACGACTCCGCTTCGACGCGAACCCCCTTGTCCCTTGTTAAAGCGAGGAAATAGATTTACGATGTAAGTACGGCATAAATCAAAACTATTAGGATCAATAAAGTCGGACAAATAGTCAGTTGCGTGATTGACAGCTTCATTCTTTTACGTGGAGAAAATAATTTGACAAGTCTGTCAAGTCTGTGATAGGTCACGGTTTTGCTCGGAACAATCTCATTAAAAGATTTTTTAATTTTTAAAATAGTCGAAAAAAATTTCAACTAAACTAGTGGTTAAAGCTCCAAATACAATTGATAGAGAACATTATTTATAAACGCAAATTCAAAACTCGCTAAACAAACAGAATTCTAAATTTGTATTTTCAGTTAGACCTTAAAATATATGTCGTCGAATAAAATAAACACATATTTTAGATTCTACATCGAAACGTGACTAAGCCTCGACCTTCGATTTTAGCCCTTGGAAAAAAAACTGATACTAGAATAGAATATCTAACCCTCGCGGAAAGATTCCATAAAAAAAATACAAGTTCTGCATCGACGTGAATAAACTGTGTTTTAGGCGTCGGAGGAATACAGGGAGCAGACGACCAGTCATAAAACTCGACGGGGCAAAAGGACTACAGTCGAAAAGCACAGCTCGAGCGTACAAGAAACCAGCTCGACATATACCACCAAACGCAGCACCACCAAGCAGCAAGAAACTAAGAATTTCAACGTTATCCGACTGAACGGAATTCCTGTACCAGTGACTACTGGCGGAAAAATCACTTGTAAGTGCATAATTGTATTAAAACTAGAACGGGAACTGATATGATATTTTAATTATCTTATTTTTAAAGAAGACGTTAATACTGGGAATTTGCATAACTTTTAATTATTTGACAATTTTCCGCATCGCATTAATTAAAATGGGACGCGTACAAATGTACGACTCAACGATCAACGATTATTATTTAGCGGTTTGTTTTATGCGGTATGTTAACAAACTCGAGTGAGTTGCTAACGTACTTGGCACTTCTCTTACCGCGGATTCGCAAATCTTGTTCAACAGGAAACGTAATAATAATGCCAGTCGAAAATATTGCTGCGCCGCTGCTTAGACGCAGCGAAGCTGCCTGAGGCCTAAAATTTCATCCCAGCGAATTAAACGACCGGCGTCTCGCTCCTTCCGCTTCGCCGCGTGCTTTTCATTGTCCTGCTATTGCGCGCATTAATATCAAAGCGAGTGTAAATTATATTAAAATTTATTTATGAAACAATGCCAACAGCCGAGAAAAGAAGGATTCCGCTTAATTCTCGTCTGCTAACTATATAGTTTTGCGCGTGTTATTTATTATTTTCGGTCTAAAATAATTTCACTTGAAAAACTGCCCGAAATTTATAACTTGTTTATGTAAAAGTTTTCATCAAAACTTTAATCCTGCCGTTTCTCGTTTATTCGAAGAAAGAAAAATTTGCAGTGAAACGTGTAAAATGCAGAAAAATTACTATACACTGAGAAAAATGGCAAAATAAAAATGACTATTTTTTGTGGTAACCGAGGGACAAACTCAAATTATGGAGAATTTTACGATAATAATAGAAGAAATTCCTATGTAACATAGTAATTTTTAAAACAGTCATAATAATTTTTCTATTCGAAATATTAATTTTTTCTATTATTATTGTAAAATTGGCCATAGTTTGAGTCTATCCTTCGGTTACCACAAAAAATGGCAATTTTTATTTTGTTATTTTTCTCAGTGTAGTCTCTGTGAATTCTAGAAAAAAATATGAAAACATCCGCGCAATTTCGACTGTAACCCTTTTTCTCCGTGCGCAACTCCTCTAAACTCGAAGCAAACACCTCATTAGCGGCCTCGAAGCAAGCGAAAAAGGAGCAAAGCCGAGAAGAAGAAGAAGAAGCGCTCGGAATCGGGCCGCGCGTAAAAGCAACCTCGATAAAATATAGGCGCTGCGCTCGCTCGAGGCCAGCCGAATGGATCTCTCGCGGCTCCCTCGCGAGTCAATGAAAATCAGCAGCTAGAAGGAGGCTGCAGCGACGGCCTAAGCGCATAGCTCGGTAGGCCATTAATCATAACCCGCGCCGCCGCGGCTCTTTTTCTCGTGTTTCACTTGGCCGCGGAGTCCGCGAGCGCGATTTCCTGTCGCGAGCGACAGACGAGCGCCGCCGCGCTGCCGTTATTAGTCGGTGTCCGAGGCTCGCGCCAACATTCCCCCCCTCGTGGGGGGCTCTGACGTTTTTCTTCATTTTCCCCGGGATTAAGATGCGGAAATGAGCGCCGGCTCTCGGCTGGAAATTTAATTGAACGCCGATGCACTTTTTGCTTGCCGAAGCGGAACGCTTTTAGCGACAATGAGATTTGTCTTTGAGCTGACGCGGCCAGCTAAAGTATCAAAACCGATACGTCGAGTCAGTTACGTTGTGACAGAGTTTAAAGCAGTTTCCGATATCAATCACAAAGACAAATTGTTCTGTTCAGTTTACACTCGAGAATCATATTTCGAGCAGGGCTCTTGCAAAGGCAAAGAATGCGTCGACCCGTCCCTTTCGGTATTGCGTTACTCATTATTGCTCGAATTAAGCAGTTATTAAATGCTCAAAAAGGCGCCGGTCAAGTCTTTCAGTCGCGTATTTCTATACGGGCTCCTCTGCCGGCAGTTGATACCCAGAGTATCGAAAACCCACTTTGAACATTTTGCGGAATAAAAATAAAATCCGCGCCTCTCTCTCTATCAGCCGCCCAATCCATATCAATATACCAGATGTACAGGTCGCCTATCGCGTATACGCGGGATATCGATGTTTACAAAACTTTCTCTGCAAAAAGTGGATAGTCGAGTCCGTCACTCTTATACCAAAAGCAAACAGCTCTCCTTCCACCGCCCAGAGCTCTGCTCGGTGCGGGCTCGAAAAGAGGAAAAAAAGCGCATCGGCGGCGCGCGCGATCGACGTCCCCTTTCCAGGCCAAAGCGGCCGCGGCATCACGAATAAACTCGAACCTAAGCCAAGGCGCGCTCCTAATAAACATAAGCCCGGCTCTGATGTATCTCTCTCTCTCTCTCTCTCTGCTCTCGCGCACACGCGCCTACACTCGCTCGAGCTCGAGTCTGGAAAAAAGAAGCGAATAAATCCCGAGAGCGAGAAAGAGAGAGAGAGAGGAGAGGGCGGTTGACGGCACCGCCGCCGCCACCGCCGCCGCTATCTTAGAGGCGTCTCACTCCTCAGTTCGGCCGGAGATGCGCCCAAGAGTGGTATCAGCCACGTAGTTAGCGACTCCTTCCTCCTGCCCCGAGTCATGTAATCCGCGAGTTCGCCGGCGAGAGATCGTACACCGCGCGGGATAAGAGGCCGAATAAGCTTAGCTCAGTCCTCGAGGGAGATAGAGAGAGAGAGAGAGAGAGAGAAAGGGGGCGATGTCGGGACCGGAAGCCGACGCCTGGCACTACCTTTCCGTCTTCTACAAGGGTCTGCTGAAGAAAGTCACGTACAGCGACTTGGACCGACCGGAGCGGGGACCGATCTGCTACGCGCTCACCTCGCCACTCGATCGGGAGGACGAAGCCAAGCAAGTCCAGCCCGAGTTCGGACTCGACTTTCTGCCGCTCATTTTTCAGAGCCTGTTTTACGTGCGCACGCGAGCAGGTCGGCATG
>JAWWEM010000054.1:3264886-3282759 GCA_035582935.1 Ormyrus thymus | reverse complement strand
GTGTGTGTGTGTGTGTGGAATCGGGCTTGCTTCCGAGAAAGCCGCGGGTTTTTAGCGCCGAACGACGATTTATTAGTGATATAGTTTTCGGTTTATTGACTCAACGTCGGAGATCGTAAGCGATCGCGCGACTCGCGTTACGTAAATGCGGCTTATGTTTGGCGGTTCAAAGTTTTGATAGGTCACGGCTTACATTCGCGTAAGGTCGATGGAAATATAGTGGAGAATTATTATACGACTAGCTCGCTTTTTTCACCAGTTTCTTTTATCCATTTCACTAATAGTTGATCAAATTTAGCCAATCTGCAAAAAATTCATCAAAAATTGACCAAATAATAGCGAAAACTTCCGACAGGTTCCTGCCGATCTTAATTATTAAAGAAATTTTTCAACGCTCGAGAAAAAGGAAAGTAGGATCCCCGTGGATTAATGGCAAGCCACTCTCGGACTATCGAACTATCGTTTTCCGGCATTAATTTTTGGTTCAAAATAAAGTTCTTGAAGGGCTCTAAATAGCGGTGAACGCTGCTTACGTTCTTCGACGTTTTCCCACTTTTTGATCGCGAGGGTATTTCCATGCGAGAAGCAGAGATCCTTCTTTAAATATTAATTAAAGAAAATCTTAATCGTCTCCGATTATTGCGCAGAAATTATTAGGAATAATACCGCGCGGTCGCTTCTATTTTTAGCAGCAGATACCGTTTGACGATCTACTAAATATAAAGCAGGCAGATGTGACATAAAATTGAATTTATTACATAAAAAAGAGAGAGCGGAATCTGATGTTGTAATTTTCATAAAAGGGAGGCCCTTATCTCCTTAATCACGACTTATAAATCATTGTAAATATCTTTTCAATGCGTATCCTTCGTAAATAATTCGCTATCGCGAGGCGTATCTTTCATATAAGCCAGCTAATTTATTCACGGCTTAACACAAGCATATATTGCACTACACGGCTCAATCCTTCCCAATGAAGCTAAAGGCAATCGAAAAAGGCGATCGAGCGCGGCTCAATTTTATAATTAAAACACGCTCCCCGCACGCCGAGAGAGCAGCGGATCCGGCTACAACCCGAACACGTGGCGGCCAAAGGACCCGCTCGATTCGCCCCGCGAGCTTCTTCCACGCGCACTTTTCTCCACCTCCCCGGCCAGCTTGCGACATCGAAAGCCCGCGGTCCGGGCGGCAGCGCCGCTACTCTTTTTTGGCGATCGTTCAAAAATGTCGTCGAGTCGCCTCGTGGAGCGAGCCCCTTTTCGCCTAATCCTTGCCATCGCGTTCCCTCTCTCGCCCTGGGAAGATCGCCCGACGTCGAGGCGGCCGTAAAATCGCTAAGCGACGCGCGCGCTGACATTATAAGTGGGCCCGCATCGTAAATCCTTCCCGCGCGCGACCATTTTTTCCTCCCCCCACCGCGGATATTTACTCTTTTTCTATTTTCGACCTGCGCCCCCCGACATTTTTATCTCCCGGCGATTTATAAAATCTTTCTTAAAATAAAGGAGGGCTCGAGTTGTTAACCGCTCTCTTCTGTCTGGCTAATTTTAGCGGAAGTTAAGATGCCCAGCGGAAACGTCGATAAGCCCGTGATCGAGGATAATCGCGACGGCACCG
This sequence comes from Ormyrus thymus, assembly GCA_035582935.1. Classification (NCBI taxonomy): domain Eukaryota; kingdom Metazoa; phylum Arthropoda; class Insecta; order Hymenoptera; family Ormyridae; genus Ormyrus; species Ormyrus thymus. Next base: position 3,281,142 of record JAWWEM010000054.1, on the reverse strand, counting down.
TCTCGATCAAGTACGAGCCGAGAGAGGAAGGACTCCACGAGGTGTACGTCAAGTACAATGGAGAACACGTTCAAGGTAAAAAATTCGCATCGCTTAAAAATCAAAGCATTTATTTTGCACTACGTATTTTTACCTCTGTGCAGAATGAAATTTATAAAATGACAGATTAGCTTGAAATCGGAGACTAAGCAGCTGCGAGATGATTATTACATAATAGACTCTAATGCTCGCAACTTTGTTGTTAAAACGCTAATGATTTGAACGAGCGAGCTGTAGTGTTGCGCACTCGTAAGTGGCTTTCTGTGCCGCCATTTATAAGCCAGCGCGGCGCGCAGTTGCACATCCGTATCACAGTGGAAAATATGGCTGTCCCATTTTACCAATTTGTTTCGCGCTCCTTTTCTTTTCTTTTGTACAAAATCACAGCTTTAAATAGAAGCGCAGCTTAAGCTCGAATGAAATTTTCTCACGCTCGCCGCGTACAGAATTTGTCAACAAATTCTTTGACAAATGTTTAACGGCTATATTTAGAGCAAACGTGGGTGCTCGGAAAAGTAGGCCGCAGCGCAAAAAGCAGCCCGCAGTACCGCGGCGCATTTACTCGCGGCTCAGTCCCGAACGAAAGATTGAAAAAATCGAATGGAACAGGTTCGCCGTTCAAATTCCACGTGGACTCGCTGGCCAGCGGCTACGTGACGGCCTACGGCCCGGGTCTGATCTACGGCGTCTGCGGCGAGCCCGGCGTCTTCACGATCTCGACGAAGGGCGCCGGCGCCGGCGGCCTGAGCCTCGCGGTCGAGGGCCCGAGCAAGGCCGACATCTCCTGCCACGACAACAAGGACGGCACCGTCTCCGTCTCGTACTTGCCCACCGCCCCGGGCGAGTATAAGATATCCGTCAAATTTGGTGATAAGCACATCAAGGGTAGCCCCTACAATGCTAAAATTACTGGTGAGTTGCTCGTCTATTATCCACGCCCGCTCGACCCTTTGTTTACCCGATCTTCCGTGCTCTAAAGTCACCCCCTTGGCCCTTTATCTGCTTATTTTTCTAGTCGGGAAAAAAGAACTTGTGATTAAAAGACTATCATTCTTGCCCCTTACCCTCGTCTTCATTTTCTACAGTATATTCTATCTTTAAAAAGTTATTTCATTTCAAATTAAAATGTCATTCTTTCATTGTAACTTTTGAATCGTACATTTATTCGATTTTTTATAATAAATCAATGATAGCAGTACCTTAAAATTTGCCATTTAGCCGGTAAACAAAGGGTTGATTAGAAAACTATTTCTGGCTGTTGTTTATAAATAAGTTGGAGAAAATCCTCGGAATTAGATTCCGAGATAAATCTGATATGGTGGCCACGACGATACATTTTTTTTTTGTCTGATTATTTTTCGCAGCGAAGCCAAAGTAGGACCGATAATACAGGAGTTTTTTCAGGAGGTTGTATTGCAACGTAGCTAGTCAAATCAGCAACCGCAACGATTATTATTATCATTTTCCTTTTATTTAAGAATAGACCTTAAGTTCACATTTCAGATGCTATTAAAAAAATATGTTGTTCTCTAGAAAATTTAAGATTTATCTTATTTATTGTTAAAACCGATATGTACTCTTGGTTATTAACCGAATAAAGAGATTTAAATGTTAATTAAATTTTATTCTTTAACGAAAATCGACGCTTTTCAAAGTTTAAAAGTGAATTTTAAAGGTAAGGTTGCCCACGTTGATTTAGCTAGCACGTGAAATTAAAAAAAGTTTTTGCGAAAGATAAAAGCTTTTTTTACATAACTCATTTGGATCTAATGACAGTAACTCTTTTATGCTTCTCTAATGATTATTAACGAGAAAGATGTTATTTTCCCGCCACATACGGAAAGCCAAAATAATATTTCAAGCAAATCGGGGTCAGAATAATATTTGCCGCGACCGCGAGCTCCCTTTCGCTGCTCGATCGCGCTTCAAAGTAAGACCCCGAAGCAGTTTAAATATCTGAAAGCTCAGCAGTTTTTCCTTCATTCCTCGTACGTGGTGCGAAAATAAATCTGCGATATCTCGACTGAATAACCAGCCGCAGTTTGTTTGGTAACCCAAGTCTTTTGTCTAAAAGTGTAATGAGCAAGCCCTTAGCCGAGAGCCCAAAGTCTAACCCCGCCCGTAAAACTCTAGGCGAAGGTCGCAAGCGCAACCAAATCTCGGTGGGCTCGTCCTCCGAGGTGCAGCTGCCGGGTAAGGTGAGCGACGCGGACATCCGCTCGTTGAACGCCTCCATAACGGCGCCGAGCGGCCTCGAGGAGCCCTGCTTCCTCAAGAAGATGCCCAGCGGCAACATCTGCGTCTCGTTCACGCCCCGCGAGTCCGGCCAGCACGAGGTGGCGGTCAAGCGGATGGGCAAGCACATCGCCAACTCGCCCTTCAAGATCGACGTGACGGACCGCGAGGTCGGCGACGCGAAGAAGGTCAAGGTGTCGGGGGCGGCGCTCCGCGACGGCAAGACCCACGTCGACAACTCCTTCGCCATCGACACGCGCAACGCCGGCTACGGCGGACTCTCCCTGTCCATGGAGGGCCCGAGCAAGGCGGAGATCCAGTGCAAGGACAACGAGGACGGGACGCTCAACATCTCCTACAAGCCCTCCGAGCCCGGCTACTACATCATGAATCTCAAGTTCGCCGACCACCACGTCGAGGGCTCGCCCTTCACGGTCAAGATCACCGGCGAGGGCAGCAACCGCCAGAGGGAGAAGATCCAGCGGCGCCGCGAGGCTGGTACGTCAAGCAAAAGGTCGCGAGGCCTGCCCCCCGCCGTGCTCACCGAGGCCCCTTTCCTTTTCCAGTCCCAATCACCGAGGTCGGCAGCCAGTGCAAGCTGACCTTCAAGATGCCGGGCATCACGTCGTTCGATCTGGCCGCGACGGTCACCTCCCCCGGCGGAGTCACCGAGGACGCCGAGGTCAAGGAGATCGAGGACGGACTCTACGCCGTCGCCTTCGTGCCCAAGGTAGAAAGTCGACCGCGAGGGCGCTCGCCCGAGTCGCAGGCAAATAATCCAGCCGAATTCGACAGGAGCTCGGCGTCCACACCGTCTCCGTGCGCTACAAGGACATCCACATCCCGGGCTCTCCGTTCCAGTTCACGGTGGGACCGCTGAGGGACGGCGGGGCCCACCGAGTCCACGCGGGCGGCCCCGGCCTGGAGCGCGGCGAGCAGGGCGAGCCCTGCGAGTTCAACATCTGGACGAGGGAGGCCGGCGCCGGCACCCTGGCCGTCTCCGTCGAGGGCCCGAGCAAGGCCCAGATCGACTTTAAGGATCGCAAGGACGGCAGCTGCTACGTCAGCTACGTCGTCACCGAGCCTGGTGAGTTATCTCAGTCATGCGTCACTGATTCGGGTTCGAAATTTAATATCCAGCAGAGCTCCGACCGATGTATATTTAGAATTCTTCTTCCCGTTCGTCGCTCGTTATTTCGACATTCCCTTAGTCACCGATCCGCGTAGCTGTCTCTCCCCGCCGGAGTAAGAAAAAGCGTCGCGATAGCTAATTGTTTACTCGCGGCCCGTAAAATAGCTCTCCATCGGCGTGCCGTTTCTTTCCCGCTCGATGCGCGACGTAAAAGAGCGGCGCGGCTCTCCCGAAATACCGGCGTCTATATTTGTTGAGCCGGCATTCATATTTTCGCCGCGGGCACGAGCTCGATCGGTTATATTTGGGACGGAGACGAGGATGCTAGATCGCCGCGGTTTGAGTATCTTCCTCCTCCCGCTCCCGATGCGGATTTTTTCCGTCTTTTTTTTCTTCTTTTCTGCACCGCGCCGAGAGGGACGTGCACGCGGGCCCGTGGCGTCGAGACTCTCGCGCGAATGGACGATTGTTGATGAAGGTTCAGTGCTACGGTGAGTCAGTTTGTTTGGTAAACAATACCTGACGCGCATTCTTTATTACAGCTGGTGCTTTCTAGACCGAGGAGGGAGTTATACGATTGAAATAAAGCTTCGACGGTGGAAGATATCATTGGATTAAAAACCCATGCTATTTAATTAATTATCACGAGATTAATTTGATAAGATACTTTATTAATTCAACAGCCCTGTTTGCTCCATCGATTCAACTCGATTTTGAAAAGGTCGAAAAAGTCCTTAATCCGGAAGTAAAGTCCTCGTCCGCGGACGAATCTACCCACGGAAGCTGAGCTGAATACCAATGTAACGTTTGACTGCTTCCAGGCGAATACAGGGTGGGAATAAAGTTTAACGACCAGCACATCCCGGACTCGCCGCACAAGCTGTACATCTCCCCGGCGATGGGCGACGCGCACAAGCTCGAGGTCGCGCAGTTCCCCGAGGGCGACATCCAGCCGGACAAGCCCTACACATTCCTCGTTCGCAAGAACGGCGCGAAGGGCGAACTGGACGGCAAGGTAACGACGCTTGCGTAATTAAATCGATCGAGTCGACGAGGTAACCAGTCTTGGATTCGCCGAGGGTTCACAAGCAGTGAGTCACTCGCGGCCACGTGACTTGCATTCCGCTCGGAAATAAACGAACTGCTCTAGTGGAGCCATTAGCGATTTGTGTATTTCGCGACACTAGTTATTCCGCGAAAATAACCGAAAGCCGCGTGGGTGACGCCGCGGCAAAGTATTCCGCGATGCCAAGTCCAACAGACTCTCTCGCGTTTGTTTATTCGCGCGCATCCGAGCGAAAAAATGAAAAGTTTATTTTCGCAAAAATTTTGCAGATCGTCTCGCCGAGCGGCATCGAGGACGACTGCTTCATCCAGTCGATCGACTCGGAGGAGTACTCGGTGCGATTCATGCCCCGCGAGAACGGCGTCCACAACATCCACCTCAAGTACAACGGGGTCCACATAAACGGCAGCCCCTACCCCGTCAAGGTGGGCAAGGTCGACGCCGATCCGGCGGCCATCCACGCCTCGGGCAACGGCCTCAAGGACATAAAGACCGGCCAGAAGACGGACTTCATCATCGACACGTGCAACGCCGGCGCCGGAGCCCTCGGGGTGACGGTCGACGGGCCCAGCAAGGTCGCCATGGACTGCACCGAGGTCGAGGAGGGCTACAAGGTCAGGTATACGCCCCTCGTGCCCGGGGACTACTACATCAGCGTCAAGTACAACGGCTACCACATCGCCGGCTCGCCCTACAAAGTCACCGCCACCGGTAGGCCCGTCGTCGTCGCTATTAATGTATGCCCTATATCAATGATGCTTATCTGGCTTTTCAGGTCAGAACCTGGCTGAGAGGGGCGCGCAGGAGACGAGCTCCATCGTCGTCGAGACGGTGCAAAAGTTCTCGAAATCGAAGCAAACGGGCCCCACCCTGCCCCGCTTCAAGTCGGACGCCAGCAAAGTCACGAGCAAGGGTATGGGCCTCAAGAAGGCCTACCTGGGAAAGCAGAATCAGTTCTCCGTCAATGCAGGCGATGCCGGTGCGTTCTGTCAATTGGCATTATTTCAGCTTCACTCTCCTTCTTCTGCGCACAATTCACCTGTAACGCCTCTGATTTCAGGCAACAACATCCTGTTCGTCGGCGTGCACGGGCCGAAGGGGCCCTGCGAGGAGGTGTACGTCAAGCACACGGGTCGCAACAGCTACAACGTCAGCTATTTAGTGCGCGAACGAGGGGAGTACATCGTGATTGTCAAGTGGGGCGACGACCACATTCCTGGCTCGCCCTTCAAAGTCGACGTCTAAATCAATCGTCGGGACGTTGTCGTCGCATCGACACCTTCTTCTTCCTCCGCTGATTCACGCATGCGCGAAGACAGACTTTGTACGAGTCGACGTCGACCGACCAAAGTCGACCTCGATGATGTGTTTCTTTCTCGATAGAGTTTTTTTTTCCTTTTACCAGTATGATAATTAATATATTGTGGATCAATGTGTACAGGACGGACTACTCATCGGCCCCCCCCGCGAGAGTATAAGAGAGGCGTGCGGGCACCTTCAGAGCTCTACTACGTCTTAACTATATGATTGTTGTATTGATATTGATATTATCCCATCCCTCATCCTTCCACGCGTTTTCCACTCTTACGAGAGTCAATTATTGTCGCGCATGCCATAATGGAAAATTGATCGATTGCGTCAGGCGCACAAAACGACGGGCGCGTCGGAAATAATGAAATGTGTGTTTCGCCAAAAGGAAAGTGCCTTATTATTATTATTATTATTATTATTATTATATGTGTAATAAAGTAAGATGTAAGGGAAAGAGAGCAATCTTGAAATCTCACCTAAGGCCATAATCTGTAAGCGAGATGAAGCTAAATTAGTTTTCTTATGAGAAACCTTATATGAAAATGACCCGCAAAATGATTGTTTATTTTATCGATTATCACGCATAGATTATAATGATACTGCATATTGTTTATGATATTATGATATAGTAATAAAGGTAATATATTTATTAAAGAAAGTAAGCGAGTGCGCTTGTTGTCCAATTCTTTAAAGCCCCTGTCTCATCTGCATCGAGAGCTGTAGCAGCCACATATAGTAATCCTTTTGACGCAGCCGCAGAGAGAGAGAGAGAGAGAGAGAGAGACGTACATGCGGCGCCTTTCGAGCTCTTTCATTTGAGCATTTGCCTTTCCTCCCTCGCCTCCCCGGGCTGGTTTTACTTTTCATTTTATTGCATTTGTCTCGTGGGCCGGCTTTCTCATCCATCAGACTCTCCTCTCTGCCCCCGGAGCGAGAGATTTTCCGGGAGGGAGAGAGAGCCGTTAGCCGGAAGTGCGCGGGCGTGCGCGAAGGAAAAGGCGTTTTGTGCAGTATACAGAGGCGAAAAGAGAGAGGAGTGAGGGAGAGAGGGCGCCTCCTTCTCCTTGGGGAGAGGGGGGAGGGCGCAAGGTGGTGGAGAACGACCGGTGCGCCGATAGGACGGTGGGCGGCGCCAAGGACCAGGCTCACCTTCCCAGTCGTTCTGCCGCTGCCCACTGCTAAACGAGCGCTTTCTCAGCCAAACACGCCCCCGCGCACTAAAAGCTTTTAATAGTCGCGACAGCGACGCGCGACCTCGCGGACGCGCCGGGACAACGGCCCGTCTCGTGTCTTGCGCGCGGATGACGTCCTTCGCCGCGAGAGAGGATGCCCGCCGCTGCTGTATAGCTTTACGACCGAGGGAACGGCGTGGCGCGGGGCTCTTTATACTCCCCCCCCCCCTACGAGCTAAGGACTTTCCTCTTTTAATGTGCTACTTTTTGCGAGTTGACACTCTTTTTAGTATTGACTTTCTGGAATCTTGATTTTCGCAACGGGAATTTTATTTTGCGAACGTGCGCGCCAGTCGCTTGTATTTATATGATTTTTACAAGCGAAAGCTTGGGAGACGAAGGTTATTTATTCATTTTTGTTGTTGAAGCGCCGTTCTGCATCAGCAGAAAATTCTTCAAAATAATAAATTAGCATTTATTCAAGGAGGATGTGGCGTCGAATCATAGAAAATTCTATAAACTTGTAGCTTATTCGAACATAAAGTATAATTTTACTCGCGCTTTACTGAATTCAATTTATGTAAATTTTACATTATTTTAAGTCTAGGTAGATTAAAACAAGCTTTTTCAATTTTTTAGTACAAGTGGATAAATGTAAATGAAAGATAATAACATAAAACCAGTGTTATTGTAATGTAATGTTGGTTATAATAATAAATTTCTTGATTTACTTGTTGAAAAACAATTCATGTCATACTTGGTATAAAATCGAAAGCAAAAATTCGTCCTCCGTAGAAAAGCGGATTAGTCCATTTTCGACACAACTATATTAGATGCAATAATATAAATTTTATTTTTTGTTTGACGTAAAAGCAAATCTTGTAGTAAAGTATTAAATCTTTTATTTCATTCTCAATAAGTTTTAACGAAATCCGTGTTTAAATATATAATAAAACGTAGTAAGATCAGAAAATGAATATATATTTAATTCACAATTTTGTTTAAATTAGATAATATTCTTGAATTTGTTACATTTATTTAAAATGTGCAAGTACCCTAGTAGAAATCAAATCATTTTTAATGCTTTGAGATTAAATTTTAGCATCTATTGGCCAATTATGGAGTATTTTTTGGCCATTTATGAAAAACTGGCCAAAAAATGCTCTGAAAATGTTTTTAATTTCTACCAGGATAAGTATATGTGGATCTTTGAATAATCAATATTTAAAACACGATTTTATATACTTACTTTTTCGAGAGAGGAACGATATCTTAAAATAATCTTACTCTTAAATATAATGTAATATAATGTAATTTGTATTTTAATTTCAAAGTTTTAACTAAAATAAATAGTTACGTCATAATTTTTGCCTATCGCTTATTATTGGGAGTAACGCTCTTTTATATTTGTTCAGACAGCGCGAACATTTTAAACACGAAACATATTAAATGCATTCGGATTTTCATGTTGCTGATTGGATTAAACTTTGACGGTGCAATTGAATAGAATCCTGTATATAAGTATTTATAGGCAGCTTATTCTGTACGTACCATTAACCGTTTCAAAGTTTAAAATAATTATGCAGAAATATGAAAACTCTGGTTATTTATTGACCCATAGGAGTATTTCAGTAAAACAATTTGAAAGAAAGATTAAAACGTTGTAAACGTCGTACTTTCCATATCTTTTAATTAAATTTACGCCACGAGCATTAAAGCCTTCATCTTTCCCCATTAAACTTTAACACTTTTCAGAAATATCAGAGCGTCGTTTAATCACGATTTGGAAAAAATGTCGAGTCCAGGTTAACTGTAAGCAGAGCTCACTATCTCGCGGACGGCATAAATTATTTCTTTCCTCGCGGAAAATTGCCGCTTTCCCGGATCGCATCTCCGGCGCTCTCCGCTCGATGAAGCTGCACTGCACCGTTCCTCCTCCTCCTCCTCTGTCGGAGCTTTTTTCATTTTTATACTAGGTCATGATCTAAGAATAAAATTGTTCCTCCGCCAGCGACAGAGCCGAGAGCACACAGCCGTGCCCTTCCGGGGCTCGAGCTCGCCGATTCGCTAAATCGCGTTTTCCGCGAGTCCGTGGACTTGCAGACGAGTCGTTTCGCGCCGTCGCGCGGATAGGCGGAGCTTTCCTTCCTTGGCCCCACCACCGACGCCGAGCGGAGAACGCCTCCTACCACTCTATATACACCCGCCACCTGCGCTTCACCTTTTGACGCCGCGCCGCCGCTGGATACAGCCTCCAAGGATTTTCCCTCGCCATTTTCTTCTGCTTTTCCCGTTGCTTTTATTCCGCCCTCTCCCCTCCCCGCCCCGAGCCCTCATTTTCCCGAGATAAATTCATCCCCGCGCCTTCTGTTTTCCAAACATAATCCCGGGACTGTCAAGGCCCCCGTTCGATAAGAAATCCGTCTCTGTCCTTTGTCCCTACGGGTCTTTCCACGTACGCGAGGGGCGCCATTTTGCAGCGAGGCTCGCTTTAATTAGGGGAGCCCGGCTTTATGCTGCCGACCGAAGAAGATAAGCAGAGTCGCGATAGTCCAGGAAATTAAAGGTAGCAAGCTGCTCCTCGGCGGCTTTTGTCCAGTGTCGTCGTCGCTGCTTTTCTCCATTGTTTTCGCCTTTGCTTGCCCGGCCGTAAAGCATTTTTATTACACTGCCAGGTGAAACGATACGACATCGGTGCGTATACCTACCGCCGCGGCTGAATTTCGAAGAAATACAGGTTTCGTTCTCGTGCGAAAAATGTGGAGGAGAGTCTCGCTGGCTTATGCCCGTTTTCCAGAACTTAGGCGAAGAATTGCGTCGTCAATCCTGCAAAAAAGGGGGGAAGACAGAAGAGAAAATGCATACGATTTACAGTTTCATGATGGTCGTTTTATTTTGATTACAGCACAATTGTTTGTTTTTTTTTCTTTTAATCCTCGGGATTTTACGAACCTGCGCTCGTGTATTTACAATTTTTATAGTCAGTCATTGACGTGTACAGAAAAGTCTTGTGAGCGATCGTTTAATCGCAGTGTTTTCAAAGATACGGAAAAGTTAGCATTTTAATGCAACTTGCGTATCTTTGAAACGCCGCAATACATTAAATTGGATCTATACAAAGTACTACGTAATTTGATTCTTTAAGAAATCATATCGAGAAATCGGCCTGTCTTATTTACTTGTTGAACAAAAAGAGTTTACTTGAACAAACACTGCGTGTTAAAATAAAAAAATTGCTTGAAATTATTAAAGTATCTTTAAAGATTTATTTACAAAAATCGAGAATTCGCATAAATGTAAGTCACAATTATCTAAATTCGTGCGATGTATAATAAGATAAAATAAAAGAGCACTTTTTCACCTTATTACCTACAATCGGAAAAATCTGTAGTTGTTACAAGAAGGGGGGAAGAATTTACTATCTATATGTTCATTCGTGTCTCTCCCACCATCACTTATCTTGCGTAACTTTCTTTTGTTTAAATACTTGATTCTTTTTTATTATGTGCAACGTTTATCGACGAACACAACAATGCAATTTTGGCAGCGGTCAAATTGATATTTACCCATTTATAACATTTTATATAAATGCATGAACAATGATAGGATCATATGAAACGCTGATGCTATAAAAACAATATTTAAAATTATTTAGTACAAGTAAATTGAAAAATTAAACGTTTTAAATACTAATTTTATAGCGTTAGTTCGCGAAATATACTACGTCACAGTGAGAAAACAACTTTAAAGTCTTACAATCTGTTTAGAAAAATGGTAAAAAACCAATAGGATGCTTTATAAAAACTACAAAATAACGTGTAAAAAACTGAAACATATGCATCTAGTTACAGAAAGCATAAATGTAAGTAAAGTATCATCATTGGTAAAAATGTATAAAAATAAATGATGCAAAACAGATAAATAATTACAATAATGAACGACACATATTTTTCCCTCAGCTGTGAGCAGCAAGGCTCGCGCTCGCTACAGAAGTAAAGGCAGCAGAAGAGAGAGAGAGAGAGAGAGAGAGAAGTAGTGCTCGCTGCATCGCAACAAAGTGCGAGAAATCGCGCGAAAAAGAGTACAATTATAATACAGGGCAAACAACGAGATTGTACGAGGTGTTTTTTCTCCTCCTCTTCTCAAGTGGGCTGACAGGGGTGTGTGCTGCCGCTGCTGCTGCCGCTGCTACGGGAGATGATGGCGATACGATAGTCGCGATTACCTATATATATGTATACGATCCGCCCGAGCGGCGTTAAACGCTTCTCTATAGGAGTTAATTTACTATACTGCCATTGAGCTAAATACATAGGGGGGAGAGTGCAGAGAAGGAGGGAGGGATCGATCAGCTTTGCATCGTTAATTTATAAGGTAATTTACAAATGTACAGAGAGGAAACGGGGGAACGTTGTTGGTTACGAAAGAGGGACGACGAGGGCGCTTGTTGTTCTTGCTATTTAGTCGCTTGAGCGTCCTCACATGTAGATCCGTCGCAGGTCCGACGGCGACGTGATCATGTTGCACTGCGGGCACAGCTTCTTGGCCCCCTGCGAACATACGGTCAATTTCCGTGCGTTATACCGCGTTTGCAGATATATTGAAAATGAGCTTTTCCACGGTTTTCATCGGATTGCGAATTTGACTTTTTCTTTCTTTGGCAATAAGTCAAGAGCACTAATTCATTCGGGATAAAAGCCGTTGTTTTTTTTATTTAAAATTCGAAAGTAAACATAAAAAGTAAGCTTACCAGAGTGTGAAGCCAGCATTGCTCGCAATGTACGTGCCAACAGCAAACAGAAGTAACTGGCTTTTTGTATTGTTCCTGAAAGCAAAAAAATAAATAAAAATATATAAAGCTTAGAAGAAAAAAGATTGAAACTTTTGTTATTAAATAGTTGCTCGAGCTATTTAGCACTGAATAATGTCAGATGGTACCGCGGGTACATCGGCTAATACTTTTCATTCTTTTAACGATAAAGTGCATCATTAACGAATCGAATAGTTGGCACTGCGCTGATGGAGAATCGAGCGTGAGAATGAAATATTTTAGCACTCAATACTTTTTCCGCTCGTTCGATCGAATTACGATTCAGTTAGAAAAAAGTTACTCGTCGTTAGCAGTTTCGAGGCTATAAATTTCGCATCTCGACTTGTGAAAAAACTGTCCCAGATCAAGCGGCGAAAAAGCGCTCGTAAAAAAAACGCGCGCTCCCCGCCAGCGGTGGTTAACGATTGACCGAGCGCGCAGTAAAGAACCCGGCGAAAGTTTCCGCTGGATTTTGATAGCGAAGAGCAAACCGACCATGCAGATGAGACACTTGAAGGCCTGTCCGCGCATCTCGGCCTCGAGCTCCCTGATCCGGCCTCTGAGGGCCTCGACGACGGGGGCCTCCGCCTCGCTCTTGGCCTCCTGCATCGTCGAGCCGGGGGAGGAGGAGGTGGCGGCCGCCTCCTCGGACTCGGGCTGCTGCTGGTGCGAGCTCGAGCTCGGGCTGGCCGAGGGCTCGGTCTTGACCTCGACCTGGCTGCTGGAGGCCGAGGGCTGGGCCACCGTGCCGTTGGGCGAGATCACCGCCTCGCGGAGGGCCTCGCGCTCCTTCTGCTCGCGAGCCGAGCCCTCGAGCCTCGGCGTCACCACGTCGGCCTCTGTGTACTGGGACGGGCCGAACTGCGCCGTCTCGTCGCCGTCCACCACCAGGTCCACGTCCTCGTCCTCCTGGTGCGCCTCCGAGCCCCTCGCGCCGTTCGGTCCTGCGGAGCCGCGGCTGGACGTGGCCAAACCTAAGGGCGGGGGATCGTTATTATTCTTTCGTTAAGTGTCCTTGCTGATGGACCACTTTTGTAGGATTCAATTATTCAACGCGAGCTGATTCACTGATCTGCTTTCTCAAAGAGAAAGAAATTTCTGGTAAAACAAATTTTCAACAAAGAAATTTTATTAAATCTCGATGTTTTTAATTGTATACATATTTATATGTGTAACTAAATTTTGGGTCCATCATAACTCTCGAAGGAGGCATATACGGTACTGAAATTTTGCATGCCTCAATTTAGAAGTGTTAAATTTTAGCGCAACTTGGATGATTTGAAGACGTATTTGGATAAAATAACAAGTTTTGAAAAATCTTTTTTTCTAATAATGTTTTTCTTCGATTTGTACTGAGGATGTATAAAATATAGAGCTAAAAATGCACCTGATTTCCTGAAAATTGTGAATTTAAAAGTATCGACTTTTTTGAAAAATGAACTATTTTCATGTATTTTAAATAAAACTATATATAGATTATAAATTATTCTAAAGTTAAATGAAAAATAATGATTTCAAGACTACTTCCAGTTTAATCAAAATAATTTTTTTGAAGAGAACGTAACATCTATGTATTTATTTTTATTTTTTTCCATAGGGGAGAGTCAAGTAAACAAGCATTCATGGAAATGCATAAATGTCTCTCTTAAAAAAATTTCAGATGTTAAAACATGTTTGAGAAAGCATTCTGTTAATTCAGTCGGCAACAATTTGCGTTTTACACCGAGAGAAGAAATATAGTAAAAGTTACAAATAATCTTGACAGACTGTCAAAACCGAAAAAATCACTATACTTTGTAAGAAATTTTGGCAGTATGGTAATTTTTACTAAAGTTTTCTCTCAGTGCACGAGTCCCACTGCCCACCAGCGTGTCTAAAGGCAAAGCTAACCGGAAAAGCCGCCGAGAAGCATGGAGCTCGCGCGGATTCTGCGCTGTCCTGCCCACTCGTACTCCTCGAAGGTCTCGGCGTCGCCCTCGACGTCGACCTCCTCGTCGTCGTGATGCCTGTCGGGGTTGCCGTTTTGCTTGTTCAAGCAGCGCTCGACGTGCTGGTTCAGCTCCTCCGGAGAGCCCGAAAGCCGCTCGCTGCACACCGGACAGGCCGGCTCGTCCGCTTTCCTCTTGCGATTTTTCATGCGAATGCGCGCCTGAAACACGGATTCGTTTCCATCCAGTCAGCAGACGGGCTAATTAATCGTACGGGAATTAAGCAAAGCGGCGACAGATTTCGGGGGAATTTTCGACGAGCTTTCCGTCGCGCCTCGTCTCTTCTTTGTGCTTAATTAAAGGCTTGGGAAATTTCAAGATTTCGAGATTAATGCCGGAGAAGAGTAAAAATCTGATAAATCGGGGAATACTTTTTCTTCATTTGTTTGTGTACATAAGGGAGATAAATTTTATTCTACGAGCTGCGTTAAAGCTCAATGAGCTTAAAGTCTTAGAGGGGGAGGATTAGCCGCGAGAAAGATGTGATATTCGGTATTAAAGATAATGAATAACTTTTAAAAACATTAGAACGGGACAAAAAAAACCTGTCAACTATAATTCCTGCAAAATTGTGTGCAGAAATGAAATACTGCTAGAAATCTGACCGCAGCACGTGTTGCCATCAACACACCGTTCGTTTTCTTTATGGATAAAGAAAGTAATAAAAGCGCGCAATCCATCCTTGAAATTGTGCCTTTTTATTCTAGCAGTTTTTTTTCCTTTTTTTAAACTAAGCATTCAACTTTTACGACAACACGCTCAACGAATATCGGTAACAATTCTGTCAAGTATGAGTATTAATTTGAAAGAAACGGCTTTCTACAAAGTACTTCCTGAAATCGCTTTCATTTGGCCTGCCCACGCGAGAGATGAAAATATCTCGAAGAAAATTTACGGCTTCTTACGCGCGCAGGGTTTATTAAGCAATGCGCGGCGAAAGTATCAATCGACAATAAACTCTCATTAATTTCTTACATCCTGGCCTCTTGCGCGCATTGCGCGGAAGGGAAAAAACTGGCGAAAGCAGAAAAAGTTCGGTGCACTCACCTGTCTATTCGCCTTGATGCGCTTGTAAGTCTCCCATCGTCCGATGGGCGTTCCGTCGGCGGCCGACGGCGTGTGCAGCAGCTGCCCGTGAGGGTGCTCCGGCGCGGAGCTCGGCAGTCCGGGCCTCGGCGGCCTCGGCCGCGACGACGCCGAGGACAGCTTGTAGAGTCGGTCGAGCTCCTGCAGGAAGTGCTGCTCCAGCTCCTGCGGTCTCACCGTCACGCCGCATACCGGACAGCAGGTCGGGTCGGCCGAAAACTTTTTCTTCCCTGCAAGCAGAGAGAGAGGGAGGCGAGGTTAGGTGCCTGTCGGTACTGCTCGAGAATTCCAAGCGAAGCGAATTGCGCAAAGGTGTTGGGTGTTTAGTACACAATTCCAGCTTACATTGGCGAGAGCAGGGTAAATTTAATAAGACAATAGAGCCGTTTGGAAGCCGGGCGAAAATAAGACGACGAGATAAATTCGGGCATTGAAACGTCAGGCGAACGTCGTCCTGATAATGTTTTCATTGTCTAACCGCTCGCGGGAGAGTAAAAACCTCAAGGCGCACTTTAGTATCACAGTTACTTTCAAGTTTCGGTCCTTACCCCACACAAGCGAGCGGCGCACATAACCGAACCCATAAACAATTCCGGCGGGCTACCTGCGGGCAACCGCATAGTGTATCCGTAATTTGTGGCCGAGAGCGACTTTTTTTCTCTTTCCTTCACTCTCCACCCTCGCGCAGCTTCGGCTCCGTTTATTTTCAAAATAGAAACAAAGAAGAGGAACGGCCCATATAATCCCGCTTTGACAGAGGCACATATGCGCGATCGTTTGTTTTCCGAGGGAAAACCGGCGGGAAGAGGGGCAGGAAGCGCCGGAAATCCCCGCGTATTATCGCCTCTCGCTCGTCTATTTTTACAAGCCGCTCTCTTGCACGACGTCTTCTCTCTATCACGCCCGAGGAACGAGGAGCCGCCGCTTTTCAACGCTCGATGGCACTTTGAATTTTTTTTCCTTCGCTCCTCGTCGACGAGACGCGCTGACAGCGAGAGACGAGGGGGCACTTTTTTCTTCCTGTCTTTAGCGTGTTTTGACACCCCGCGGAATTCTGATTTTCGACTTGCGCGACTTTATTTGACGGCTCTGATGGCTCGGGCTTGTAATTTATAGGCGTCTCGTTATTTTTCGAGAAATCCTAGACGTAGGAGGCTTAGGCGTATCTATTTCGCGGCATTTTTAATGGGAGTTTACGCAGGACAATTTACGAATACAGATTAAATTAAGTTTGAATATGAAAAGAAAAAAAATGGCCAAAAGTTGAGTGAAATTTATAGCGGCTTTAAGGATGACAGAATTATAAAATGGCTTTACATTGTTTTGTCGATGCTCCGCGAGTTTGATAAAATCAATGAAACGAAACGGACGAGCCTTTTTGTTTTATAGTTCTCTCTCTCTCTCTCTCTCTCTCTCT
>JAWWEM010000054.1:3247721-3264786 GCA_035582935.1 Ormyrus thymus | reverse complement strand
GTTTGATAAAATCAATGAAACGAAACGGACGAGCCTTTTTGTTTTATAGTTCTCTCTCTCTCTCTCTCTCTCTCTCTTTCTCTTTTTAGTTTTGAAATTTTTACTGTATTTTTTTTTCCGTTTCCAACTTTTTCACGTTAAAAGAGCATTACGAGGGTTACATTTCAACACCAGTTTTATACAGATCAATTTTATGGTTTACTTTGTTACACGTGGTTTTATGGCTTTTTTCTCGTCCAGCTATAATTTGAAATCGACTAGCGAAACTCGAATCACGTGAAAAATTCTCCTTTTATACGAA
Source organism: Ormyrus thymus (assembly GCA_035582935.1). Classification (NCBI taxonomy): domain Eukaryota; kingdom Metazoa; phylum Arthropoda; class Insecta; order Hymenoptera; family Ormyridae; genus Ormyrus; species Ormyrus thymus. Next base: position 3,264,485 of record JAWWEM010000054.1, on the reverse strand, counting down.
TATTGTTTTATGCCATTGAAATAGAGACGAGGCCGGGGCTCTGAAAAATTTTCAAAACATTTTAGAACTTTTAGCGATAATCTAGACAAAGTCGCCTCTTTTATCAGCGCGCCGATAAATACGCCCCCGTATTGCCGAGATTATTACAAAACTTGTATTTATTCAGCTCGTATTTTCCAAAGCTGCATTTTGCCGAAACACGTCGCCGCGGAATGTTTGCGTTTTTTCGTAATTTACAGCGACGAAATCTAAAAAATATATTCGCCGCGCCGTATTTATCTAGCGCCAACCCCCCCGTGCAGGACCGTTCAAGCATAACGCGCGTCGTTTAATAAATACAAGCTCATAAAAAGGAGAAGCCTCGTGCCCCGGACGCGAGGATCGAACAATCGGAGCGGGCCTCGTAAAAAGGCGCTTCTGCCTCTTTGAGCGGCGAGCCTCGGTTTATTTGTCGAATGGAATAGCGAGGCGGCCCGTTTAACATATCCGCGTCGCGCCGCTCTCGGCACGCGTGGGAGTGACTCTCGTCCTTCTTTGTCTGCTGCTGCTGCTTTTCTTTCCCCTTTCAATTAAGTGCCCTTGCGAATTTATGTGAGCGCCCTCTCTCTCTCTCTTCCTCGACGTCGCAGCTCCGATCGAACCCCCGCGGAAGGCCGGCTGGACGCGAAGAAGGAAAAAAAGAAAGAAAACACAGGCCGGCATTCTCGTATTGCAGCGTTATTTCGCCCGAGTAAGTAATCCCCCGATAATAAGAATCAGAGTAGCCGTTTACGGTTTAGGGGGAGTTTATTCCTGCAATTAAAGCGAGAGGGAAGACGAAGCAGGTGGTTAAGCCGCGGGCTCTTTATCTTTTTTTATCTCTCCTCTCCTTCGAGGGCCACTATCGCCCGGCGCGACCATAACGGCTCCCTATCATTTATACGGTTAGTCCGCGGAAAGAAGGAAGCCATTCTTACGTCTGCTCCTTCGGCGAAAGAGATAGAGAGCGGCAATACCCTTCTCTTCTCGCCTTTTTTAATTAAAAACGAAGGGAGATATCTCGATACTTAAAGAGAGAGATATAACGCGGCGACAAGTTCCGGGGCCCTTGCTTTTTCCCCGCTTTATTCCGAGGCGGAGGCAATGAGAGTTCGCTTGTGTATTCGCGCGGCCCACGCGACTCCAGATAAGCGGTGGGAACAATACGCTGCCCCCCGCCTCTTATCTCGCTCTCGACTCTCGATTTCTTCATTACCCGACGATTAACGCCGCGCGCGAGAGGTGCTTTGTCGCGCTCGTTTGTACGTCGGCAGGGGAAGCCGCTCGATCGAGCGGCTGTGAATTTCGCGCGCGAACGGGCCAATAATCGGAAGAGCGGAGGGCAGCGACCGATCGAAGGGCCCCGAAACGCATTCGAGCTGAGGAACAGTAGGCAGACGGGCTTCTGCTTTACGGGCCGCGATTTGGATTCCCGGCGCATCGCTCGACATCCGAATGCCTCTTTGATTTAATAGAGAACATGAAGGCGAGTCGGAGGGCGAGGGGGCGCGAATCGACGCTTGCTCCCTTTGTGCTCGGGCGGCCCCCTCCCTAATTAATTTCCGCGCGAGTTATGAAAATCGAAGGAGCATCGCCTTCTGCGGATTCCGATCTTTAAAGATACGCCGTGCCGCTCCGCGCCGAGAGCCAGAGAGCGGAGGAAAAAGGAGAGCGACGCGCGCGGGCCTTTCGGCAATTAGCCGCACGACGCCCCCGGCGATATTTATGCCGGCGCGTTAATCCGAATAAAGCAATTAGCCGGGATATTGACGAGCGACTCGTGCTCGGGCGCGCTTGATTTCTTTTAGTGGCGGGCGTATTTCTTGCCCGGGCCCTCGAGATAAGCTGTTTCTTTTATCGATATACCGAGGCCGGACACGCATTGGATTTAATTTTTATGTTACTGCTGTGATAATGGCGCAAGAGAGAGAGAGAGAGGGCCTTTTCCACAACAAGCGTCCGGCAGTTGTTGCTCTCGGCTCCTTCCTCGACTCGCGGCAAAAAGGGGAAAATCGACGGGAACGTAGGTGGCGGCGAGATATGCAGAGCAGCGCCGCTGCTGGCACGTACGAACGCCCCGGGAACTTTCGTATAATCCGGTTTTAATTAAATAACCAGCGGGAGCGACGGGAGTAGTGCTGCTGCCGTCGCCGCCACGAGGAAAGAGTTGCTCTCTCCCTCTCTCTCCCATTTAAGCGCCAGGCATTTAACCACAACTGTCGTCTTCCGATTGCCTGAGTTATGGCGACGAGCGAGATTTCGAGCAGCTTTTAATCGCGCAGCCCCGCGCTCTCGCCTTTAACGGCCCGAGTCCAAGTGCGGGGCGAGGCAGCAGCTCTCCCTCTCTCTGTCTCTCTCTCTCCAAGGTGCTCAGAGGGGCTAATAAAGAACGGGGAAACACCCTCATTATTGGAACGTTTGCCGGCTGATGGGGAGTAACGATATTGTTTATAGTGCCATCGAGACTTTTTTCGGGGCTCTATTAATTCTACTTTCAATTCGGGAAAGTAATTAAATCAATAACGGCTACTTTGCTGGGCAGACGGGACGGGATTTAATTATTGGTAAACATCGTTTGAATTGCAAAATTTAGAATTTTCCAGCTATAAGAGCAGGTTTTAATGCGGCCCCGCTGTAATTAAAATGCAGCCACAATATGGCAATAGTATTAATGTTACTCGGTTAATGATTTGCATGTTAAACGTAAAACATTTACATCGGCGATGTACTTTATTAAAATTATCTCGATGAATGTATGCGAGCGGAATGAAAAATTCGTAGAAACGTAGAGGGCCCCGCAGCCGCCAATCCGAAATATGCACGATTTGCACATCAAACCCGCAGTTTATATTCACTCGGCGGCAGGGGCCGCCGCGCGCTGCATATGTTTTGCACTTTTAAAACGGAGAGCGCGAAATATAATTCAATTTAAGAAGGTGTAATTTGCTCGGAATAAAGCCAGAGACAGGGCCGCGGGGGGATTTTTTCGCGATTCGCTCCGAGGCAGAAATCAGCCGGCAGTGGCTTACCGGGCGAAAATCCGCCGGCACTCGCGGGACTAAAGTTTTATGGAATGCCGGGGGATTATACAGGCGGCCGTAACGGTCGAAGGGGGGCAGCCCGCCGACGACGAGCTAAAACGGCCGTTTTATTAATAACTTAAGCCCGAGAAAACAATAGAGCCGGGGCATTCTTAACAATTATACGGGCTCAAGTGCGTGCAGCGCCGCGATTTACAGTAACGACTCGCGGCGGCGTTTGCATCTCGGCTGCGGCTCGTTTAATTGCGCGCTCGTAAAGAATATTTTCGCTCGCCGCGCGGCCGTGTCGTTGCGCAAGATTTCCGTTGAAAGATTCATTTCGCGGGACGCGTCGTCGAACGAACGAGGGAATTTTCCGCGCCGATCACATTCTCGAGCGTCCGCCGTCTCTCTCGGCGGGCAAATTGCCCTGCGGGGCTCGGCATTAAAGATTTCGCTCGGCGGCGCACTAAAGCCGCAGGCCCGGGTGTAACAAAAGGATTTAGTGCGCAATGATTTTTTCAGACCGCGCCGCCACTCGTCTCGATTATATTAATTTGCCGGGGCGTAAAAAGGGCGAGACGATCGCCTAAGCGTAACGCGCTCTCCGGGATATAACGTAATAATTTGGAAAATTGGGCGGAATCCTCGGGGCGGCTTTGAGACGCGAGGTCGCGAGCCGACGGGGGGAGGGAGGAGGGAGGCCATGAAAGCAAGATGCTCGCCAGTTAAGTTAGCTACCTTGGGCATAAGTTCGGCAGTTAAGGATATAAGGAGGCGCCCGTGTCGGGAGTGGAGTCTGCTCTCGAGACTGCGGCTTTAGTTTGCGCTTCCGAGCAGCTCCTTTCATGCATACCGGAGCAGTTGCTCCTCCGTCGAGGGGGGGATCTATTTCTCTATTTAATTTCCCATCTCGTTCGGGCGCTCGAGAGAGCGTTTGTTCATCTCGTCAGCGGCGGCTAAGGCGGAGGTGCTCTCCTCGGTATCTCCGGGCCCTGCTTTCCGGGCGTAGATTTACGGCATACGTGAGAGCGAGAGGCTGCCTTTTTTCTTTCTAAGGGGATCGAGCCACCTAATTCGCCTTTACAGCCCCGCCGCCGGTCGGAGAGGGAAAGCGGCGGGAGAGAGGAGCGCGCGTATAAAACGGCGCGGCTCTCACCTGCGACCTAATAGGAAAAATGAGGCGCCGTCGGCAGCCGGAGCAAACTCGGCTCTCCTCCTTTTTTCTCGAGAATTTTCATTCGACGGAATATCATCGGATCGGGGCTTCGGCGATGCGACGGCGGCGGGGGCTGAATATTCACTGGGCAGAACTTCAGGCGGCGTCGAATCGCCGGCGCGAGAGCTGCGCTTCGGAAAGAAAGGAGAGTCTCGGACTGCGTTGATACACTAACGACGAGAGGAGTCGCGCGGCTAATAACGTCGGAAGTAGAACGTTTGATGCCCGACTCGGATCGGTTGGCTGCGCCGGGAAGCTCGAGCCCGCCTCGTCGACTAATATGAGAGTCGGGAAGCCACGGCTCGGCTGCTTTTCCTGCCGGTTAAAAAGGGCCCTAATCTCTTTCTCGGCTTTTAGCGATGTGCAGCATCACGCGTCAGCGCTTTTCTCCCTCTCATATAGACATTCCGATCTGCTCGGCTTCTTTCTTTCAACTCGGCGGCTGCTGCTGCTGCGGAGGAGGGGGAGGAAATCCTAGGCAGCGTCGCGCTCTCGTCGCCAGCCTTAAATCACGGCCTCTTTGTAATTAAGTGAATGAATGGCCTGTATCGCCGAGTTAATATTTGCGACATGACGTATGACGCGGAGTGCGGCGGTGGCGGGACAAATCCCTTATATATCATCGCTGCCGGCTCGAGTAGGTCCTTCTCGCTTCTCTCGGCTGCTGATGAGCGCCTCTCTCTGCCTCCTTCTTCGGCGGCGGCGGCAGCAGAAGCAACCGTGCCAATATTCATAAACACGTCGAGGCCTCGGCAATATCTTACTCGCCGACGCTATAAAGACGCCTTCGCGCTTTGCCGGAGCCTTATACACCGGGGCGTCGATGTCGATGAGTTTTTTTCCGTAAAAATCCCCGAGCCTGCCTTCGCCCGGCGCATCATCGATATGAGCGCGCATAAACATACGGGAGAGGGCATTCTCGTGTTTCAGGCCTGAAACAAGGTTGCGCTCGTGTCGGAGAGAGAGAGAGAGAGAGCGAGGCGAATAAACCCGGGGCTCCGGATAAGAAAGATAAATACGGCGCGCGCCGGCCGACCGGCTTTCGCGCGTTTTCGCGCTGCAGCAGCAGCAGCGGCGGCGGCTACTTTATGAAGTGGACCGAGCCTGCGCCCCTCTGTACCTTATTACATTATCATTTTTTCCCAGTCGTCATTCGAACTCCTCTCTCCCTCCCTCTCTCTCTCTCCTTCGTTATTCCCTGCTTTATTTGCCTTTCGCAGCTGCGCGGATAATTGGACGGCGGGCCCCGAGCTGCGAGGCGAATAAGGAATCCCGCTTTATCTCGCTAATAAATACAAGCGGCTACCGTGCGCCCTAATAAATACGTTTAAACGAATAATTGCAGCGCGCCGCGCCACTTTGACAAACGGCGAAGAAACCGAGTAGAACAATTATCGGACGGGCCGCCGCGACCGCGACAAAACAACAAACGCGCGCGGACCGTCGGCAGGGGGAGAGGCAGCAATTAGTTCGCGGCAGAGCGACGATGACGATCGGGAAGGGACGCGATCGCGCGGCCGGGCTTCTTTGATACCGCTCGAGCGTGAGGACGTTTTGGCGGACGGTTATGATTGTGATATTACGGCCGGGCGCAGAGGAATGCGCGGTGCGCGCATAGCCCGGAGGGGGCGAGCTAATTAAACGCGCGCGCGGCCCCGTTTATTAATTAAAGCCGCCGGAGCGCGAGAAAGCTCGCGACTGCTCGCCGTCGCCCACGCAATTAAGCGGAATCAGATGCGATTTCGATAAATTTCGAGAGCCGATAAGAGGCCGCCGTCGAGCTTATCCGCGCGAGATTGCGCCGCCCGACGCGGCCTCTATTAAATTACAATCAGAGCCGGCCGCAAGGAGGCTCGCCGGAGGTGTTGCGGAACGGCCGATAGCGCCCGGGGAGTATATTGTGCGAGATTTTTAATTGAAGGAATAGCCGCGAGAGGCGAGTGCGTAAAGTGCGAGTAGCGCAGTTTTATCTCGGGAATTATTATTGCAGGAAACGCCGGGGTTCCCGATAGAGAGCGGCGGCCCGAGGCGAGCGAGAGCCGAGAAAAAAGGAGGCGGACGATAACTCGCCGGACGGCGGCCCTAATTCAGTTCTCTCGCATCGCGCGGAGCGGAGAGAGAGGTGGGAGTAGTAGCGTCTTCATTCCGGCGCGACACGCATTTCGCCTCTTCCTCGGGAGTCACGCGGCGCTCGCGGGCTGCGATGTCGCGCCGCGGGGGGAATCCCCGTCGCCTACTGCTGCGAGGCGCTTACACTCTCTTATATAGATGTCAGATTTTCAAAGTTATAAACGGTTATATAGCTGCTCGTCGGGCCGTAAAGTCGGCCCCTTTGATTGGGACGTAGGTGCGCGCGCTTTATGCCACCCCGTCGTAAATACCTGCGGACTCTCTCTCTCTCTCTCTCTCGGAGATATCAGTCTCTTTGTGATGTCACCGGGATCGCGTTAATTACGTACCGTCGTCGAAGGCTGCCGCCTCGTGCAGCTTGCCGAAGGCCGCGAGGCTCCAGAAGAGGGCGGCGTTCAGCGGATGCGGCTGCTGGTACATGGACATGCTCTCTCGGGTCGCACACTGCAGGCGGAGGACGCGCTCGACGCTGCCGCGCGCCATCCAAATTCGAAACTGAGCCCGCTGCCGCCGACACTGCCGCTGACACTGCCGCTGACACCGCCGCTGCAGTTCCCGCGGCCGGGCGGGGGGGACGGGAGAGAGGGGGACACTCGCACCCTTCTTTAGCCGCCTGAATCATCATCCCCTAAGTCGACGAGCGGCTGTCCCTCTCTCTCTCCTGAATGCCGGCAGTGACACAACTGCGCAGCGGGCGACGATTTTTAGCCGAGCCGAGGATCGATTTACTGCCGGTTATTGAGATCGCCGATCGGTCTGTTCGACAGGTTTTTTCTCCTCGGGAAAAGCAGAGCTTCCTGCCGCCTGCCTGCCTGCCTGCCTGCCTCGTGTAATTGCCTTTTCATTCCTAATTTATTCGCTGCCTTTGGAAAGACGCCTCGTGGGATGTTTACGAGCGAGTTTATATCTTAATTAGTGAATTACGAGGCGACGCGCAATTCTTTTTTATTTCTCAGCGCGCGCTTTTAGCGCCTACTATTATCGCATTGTTCAGCGGCCGCCGACGAAAGAATGAAAAGCATTGAGTTTCGCGCCGGCTACGCTTTTGAATCCCCGCGAGACATTTATTACCCCGTTTACGCCGAAGGCGTATTTATCGAGCGGCATCTTGAATGGCGAGTGACGCGTTTTTTGCCCGATAACGGAGAGTGAAAAGCAAAAGCTCATCAATCACTCGAGCTGGCCGAGGTCTCGCGGCGGAAAAATTCCCGAGCCCGAATTGTCGCTCCGGCCGCGAATCGCCGTTTCATCAGCTTGTAAAAATAGAGTCGTCGAGGATTTGCGCGGCAGGAAAAAAAAGAACGATAGCCGGCCGAGTTACGGAGAGAGAGAGAGAGAGAGAGAGAGAGAGAGAGAGACGAGCATCTGTTGCAGGAGAGCTGGGACCCCTGATTATCCGTAAACGAGGATCAACACCGACTGACTTGACTCCTGACGTCGCCACAAAGAGCGGCTTTCCCAGCCTGCCTCCAGATTAGTGAACTCGCCGGCACGGAACGTCACGCACACACTTGGGCCCGCGCCGCTCGCCGACGCTTCACGCGTCCGTGCGTGAATGCCTCCACAATGGAGTCTTTATGCATATTAGAAGAAAAAAGGAGCGGAGGGGAATTAGCGATATAATTTTCGGGCAGCGCCGTGTCCTCGCCTCGTAAGCACACCTATACAGTATCGAGAGAGATCTTTGTGTGCGCCGCGCTGGGGATCTCTCCCTCCCCTCTCTCGCTCTTTCTCTCTTTCTCTGTGCCTAATCGCGCTAATACAGATGTCAGCAGTTTGCGCGACACTTTGCCGCACTGCTACGTGTGTGTACAGCTGCCAGTTGCGAGAGCCGAACTTGTTTCGCTTTCCTCCTTTTTTTCGACGCCTAATTGACGCCGGGAAAGGGAGGTTTTATTGCCCCCCCGAACGGTCTACTTTATCGGACGATTATTACAGTCCTTTCCAACGGACTAATGCAGATCGGCCCGATTTGCGTGCTCTCCGCTGTTCTCTTTTTACTTTTCCGATTAAATTGATGATTCTCGAACAGATGTCGACGCGGTCGCTTCGAGGTCGCGCCTGGCCCATCCAGCCGCTCGTCGATAATGAATTACAAACTCCTTTTTTTCCTCGAAAGCACCGGGGGGAAAAGAAGAGGAAAAAGAAAGTGAAAATACTCCTCCCGACGGCCCTGGATTCGAGAGCGCGAAAGCGCAGCCGAGCAAGCAGCTAAACACAAAGAAGCGCGCATATTTATGCGCATTAGAAGACGCCCGGCTCGTCAGTCGTAGGTGATGTATGCCCGCCGCGCGCAAGTCCGCGCAAGCGGCAACAATGATAGCCGCGTTTTGTCCGAGGGCAGTCTTGCGCGCCACGGGATTCACAGCAGCAGCCTGCGCAGCCGCGGCGTCCAGTCAGGCGAGCGGCTCCCTGCCGCCCCGCGTCGTCTTCGGGAGCAGGAGGGCCGCCGGAGCGTTAAAACGCGCGCGCCGCCGCGGATTCACCCCCGCGCCGTTAAAGCCGAAGGGGCCGAGTTTCGGGATCGGGAGTACGTCCCACGCGTGTCCAGTTGCCGAAGACGTGACTCACCCGGCGAGTGCTCGGCGCGTCGATTTGCACCGCCGTTCGGGTTACGACTGCCTCGAATTCGATATCGGCGAGCGGCGATAACGCGATCTACCTATTGTGCCTCTGGACGCGCAGTCGTCGAGCTGCACGGGCTCGCGGCCGGGCGAGAATCGCGTCCTCGTTCTTTCGCGTTTTTCCCCTCCCCCGGGGGGCCGTTAACGCTTAATTATCAAATGATTACCGCCGGGACGGAAAACGAGTGAGGACGCAGACATTAAAATGTACATAACAATCGGCCGGTCGGGTAATGAGAAAGTGATAGATTTATTCATAACCGCAGATAAATATCGTACGAGCCATTAACTAATGTCCGTAACTGCCTGCGGGATATTCGTTTTCGGTAGTAAAAAAAGGCACAGCCTCGAACTTAATTCATTTGGTTCGAAAATTAAACCGAGAACGGCGTGTTTAACGTTGGATTCGGATTGCCGGGCGGCTCGATCGCGGTGCATATTTGATGCTTCTCATCAGCGCCTCACTTCCAAAATAAATACCCGCTCTCTCTCTCTCGCGTTTAATTAATCATCCGAAAGCTGCCGTCGTTAAGCTCCGATTCGAATCCCTCGCCTCATTGACATCGCGCGGCGGCGGTGACGATCGCGTGCAGTTCTTACGCATTACACCGACGACGGCGGAGCGAGCACCAAGAAAGCACATTCACGTATCGCGGGGGGCTATTAATCACCGGCGGAGGAAAAATCACGTACGAACGAGTTTGTCGACGAAGATATTATGTAGGAAGAAAGCTGTGAGAGGAAGCCGTTTAGAAATTTTGATTTACGTCCCGAGCGATTTGTCGGCACGTCCTGCCCGCGCGCGTGTGTCTGTGCGCGCGCGCGATTATACCTGAGCCTCGAAAAGAGCAGCTCGTGTGTGTATACACTGCGGAGCCTGAAGGGGACAGCGGAGCCGGTCTCTTTCTCGCTTTCACAAAGATCCCTTCTCAATGGCAGCAGCCGAAAAGGCCCGGAGTAGGATTATACAGTCAAAAGTCATAGTTTGAATTTCTCGGTCCATTGACTCTCCTCTCTCTCTCACTCTCGCGCGCGCGCTCAGCTTTTAAAAAGGCTTCCGGTTTTCAGGGAACACCTGCCTGTCACTGCAGGCGATCAGCGCTCTGTGTGCCTGCGTTTTGACTGGCCGCGATGCCGTTTAGTGCCCGTATACGACGCGCATAGTTTACGTTTTAAGCCCCGCTGCAATGTTAAGCGGCTAATCACGTTGGAATTGACCGACAGGTCCAAACTTTCGGACACATTTCGCCCGATTAATTCACTAATTTCAACATTGCCGAGTGATCAATGACAATTTCGCCTTTTAGCTTTTTTCTTTCTTTCATACATGACTGTTTACGAACAGAGGAAAGATCAGAACGCTTTTAGCAGAAGCGCAATAAAGAGCCTTTTTGCTGAAGCTAAACGAACCGAAGGATGAGAAGAATAAAATGCGGAGAGGCGCGAATAAATTTAGCGGAATGATCGCGAAAACAGGCAACAACCTTTCTCTCTCTCTCTCTCTCTCACGCGCCTACACAGGTACACCGAGAAGCAGCAGACAGGCCTCGCCGTGAGAAATGAACGTCGAGGGTCTTCGCGTATAATATCAGCGAAAGGGCTGCTGCCGTGCGGATAATAATAATAAAGGCTCCCGCTTAAGATATTACTCCCCTCTCCTCGCAGCTCCTCCTCGTCTTCTTATCGGCGCTTTGATGGCTCCGAGGTGGGGGTAGAGAGAGAGACTCCGGCTAATTGTTTGATAGCGAGGCTCGATGTCGCGGAGAGAGAGAGAGAGTCGATTATACGCCGGAGAAGCAGGACAATCGAGGGGGTGGATTATTCATTGCCGAGAGCTGGAATGCGATTGAACTTTCCGATTTGAATCGAGGTTATTCCGTTTTCGCTTTGTAGCGGCTCGGACGCATTGAATTCGTCGTTGCTCGGATTTCTTCGCTCCCGGGACTGCCGCTGGCTTTTGTGCGCCGCGGCTCGCCTGAATGGGGGGGGGGGGGGTTTGTGCTGTGCGAGATTTTCGTTTTCGAATTATTCCCAAGGGAAACTACTCGCCCGACTGCATTTCACTCTTTCGTTGCTCAATTAAGATTTATCTCCCCCCTCCCCCTTCGTAATAATAAACTAATCATTTCGCTGGAAAATAATTTGTTAACAAGCCGCGGGAGAGGCTCGCATTTGCAAACTGGTTGTCCGCGCCAACTTTCTACGCGCGGAGAACAAGTTAATGCCTGGAAATATATATACTGCAGAAAGTATTATTTTTCATTTACAGTTTGTATGCTAAAGAGCCGCGTCTGATTGAAACTCCAACTTGCGGAATCGGCAGTTTTTTCGCGGAGCTGCGCTCTCCCGACTGCTTCCTTTATGTCGAACATTCGAAAACCAGTTTTCTCGTTACATTTCTCTTTAAATTTTGTTAATCAACGCTCGGCTCGCGCGCCGCTCTTTATTACCGCTTATTGTATTATACGCTAAAGAGATTGTTAATACTTTGTACGCAGGCAGGCCCCCATATCGGAACGAAAATTCTGCGTAATCCCAATTTTTATTATGAAATTCGAATTTCATTGGGCGCGCGACGGCGAGTTTTACGCCGGGCAAGAGCCTCGTGCCCCCGCTTTTTTCGCGCGTCCGCGTATACATATCGCTCGCGGACTGCGGCGGAATGAAAATCTCCGGGCGCAATTCGAATTCCAGGAGGAAACTTTACATTTATAATTGACACGCCGGCCGTAAAGCGATATTCTCTTTCTCTAATTAAATTTTACGCGTAAGGCATCGTCGATCTTGCGCATGCAGCCTCCTCAATTAGTATGCGCGTAGCCTTTGGATAATCGCGCAAAAAATCGGGCTCTCTACGCATATTCGCAATAATTCGAGGCCGAAAGATTAAGTAAAGCGTACGGAGGGGGGAGCTCATTACCTCCTTATATGAGCGCGCGCGCGACTCGCCGACATTTATCTCGCTCGGCGATCTGCCGCGCGCGCCGCGAGTCGTTTTATATCGTGCGCGCGCCGGGAAAATTAGCAGAAACGCGGCTGTGTTTTAATATCAGGCGATGCTCGCTCGTTTTTCACCGCGGAGCGACGAGGCCCTAAAACCACCGCCGAGCGATTAGAGGCGCTCGTAAATCAAGCTCCGACGCGCCGAGCGCGTAAAAAAGCTGACCCGCGGCGACGCTCGACGGCAGGAGGGAAGGAGGCTGTGGGCCTCTCGTCAATGTGCTCTCGGTGTCTTGACACAATTCTATGCGCGAGCCGCTCGAAGCGGCGATCGACCGACCGCGGGAACGGTTTCAAACGTGCCCGACAAACATTCGGGAGGAGTGATTAGGGGCGTAATTATATTTACCTTTTCATTTTGAAAATTAATCGAAATTAATGAAATGTTTGATCAATGTAACTAATCATGCGTGATTGGCGTATTTCAAACTAATTCCGATTCTAGCGTTGATCAATATTCAAATTGACGTTTAAAAACTTTGTCTTCCGACAGATAATGTATTTGGTAATTGACGCTCGGTTCGTTTGTTCCAGAGCAGCGGCAGGACTCCCGACAAAGTATCGAGAATGCGTCTATACGCCGGGCGCGATTGACACCAGAGCTTTCCTTCCCCGAAGGCGTCCTTCTTCCCTCCTGGAACGCGCAAATGTGACATCTCCCACTTGACTCGTCTCTCTCTCTTCCGGCGCGCACTCTTTATTCCCCTCGGCCTCGGCTCGCGCTCCGATTTCCGTCTAAATTCGCGAATAAAAGTTTACACCGCACCGGGGGGTTAAAGTGCCGGGGGATCATAAAATCGGGATTCAATATCGCGAGCGTGGCTGCCGCCGGCCTCTGACGGGAGCGCGTCAAGAGAGAAAAGGGGGCGAGGGGGAGAGAGGGGGAGAGAGTCGAGACGCGCAGTTGCACACGTCGCTGCCGCCGCTGCACGTCGGAGGGAGAAGAGGAGGAAGAGAGGAGAGAAGAGGCGGTATAGGTAGTTTGACACGCTCGTAAAAGACGGGCATTTTAATACAATTTACAAGAAAGTATAAAGCCGATCGTCGCTCCTCTACAGTCTGAAATCGGGACGTTTTTCACTTTGAGTACAGGCGCTCGCTCTCTCTCTCTCTCTCTCTCCTCGCTCTTCCTTTTTCTCGGCAGCGCTGCCGGCCGGACTTGCGCGCTAATAAAACCAAAGTTTAAGGGCTTTCAGAAACTCCGGGGCTCCTCTCTGATATCTATAAAGACGACGATAATAAAATGATAAAGGAAGCCGAGCCGAAAATTAGAATTGCTTTTACTAAAGACTTTACGATGATAATCTTTTAGTCCTCGTCCTCTTTCTTTCTCCCAGCTGAAAATTGCCGCCGCCGGGAGGGAGAGAGGAAGAAAAATCCGGCGGCGTCGCAGCCCGTCGCGCGGCCGCGCACCGCGCGTCGGCGGCGCTCCCGATGCCAGAGGTGACGGCGATATTTCACCGGTTTTACGAGGCAGCGGCGGCGCGGCGAGGGCGAAACAGCAGCATCGGCTGTCGAAGCTTTTGTCCCTCTCCGAGGAGCGCGCGCGCGCCTCTAATTGCCGCTTATTAAAAAGGAGACTCGAGCCCCGAGTATAATCAAAGGCGAAGTCTCTCTTAATCTCGAGGCAATTTCCTGCCGAGCGCGGCGAGTCCGCATTTTGGAGCCTGCGCGGGAGCGGGGAGAGCCGCTCCGCTAGTTATCGACAGCTGATGGAGAGAGAGGGAGAGAGAGAGAGGCTGCGGCCCGATGAACCGTTCGAATTTAATTAATTATCGGGGATAATTGAACTTTCAGATCTCGCGCGTACACGCAGCGACGGCCAAGTGGCCGCGAGCGATTAACGCGGAACGTAATTCGAAACGATAATGCTCCCCGAGCCGCGTATTAGCGGCTGCTGCAGCGACTGATGGGCGAGGATAAACAAATACGCTGGCCGTCGCCGCTGCCGCTGCGGAGGCGCTCCCCGCGGCTGTTGATTTTCGGAGCCGCGCGCATAAGAAACGTTCGGGACGGTTGCGTCATTTCGCCAAGAATTTCGAGCGAAAATATATGTTTTATATCCGAGCGGCTGCTAATTGCTTGACTTTTCAGAACGGAGTAGGCTATAAAAGATTTATTTTACAGCTGGCGGGGAGGGAAAAAGAACTCCGCGCGGCTCTCCGGCTCTTGGAAAAATCTTTATCTTAATTAACTACTGAAATTTATTTTCCCGCTACTAGAGTTGATTGCTTAAAAAACCGGCGTAGAACATACACTAAAGCTCAAAGTAAATAAATTTATTCGCGTTAAAGGATAAGCTCGAATGAATTTCGAGCATTTAAGTTGAAACATAACTTGAAAATATTCCGCAAGCAGCGCATACCGGTTTTATGGTGCGCCGTCGGTCTCTCGGTAAAACGTTGCATCAATGCCATTTTTATATGTTCGGCTATCGCCGGACCACACAGGCTCGATAATGTTTATTAATTTTTTATTAGGCTCGAGTGCACTAATTTTGCAATCGCGCCGCGAATTAAAGCATTTTTCCCGCCCCTCCCAGGACAGACGGCTCCCGCGGTAACTGCCGAAACTATGCTCACTATTTGTTCCCGTAATCTGCGAATTGCGCCTTTCGTTTTCTAGATTCGAGCGAGTATTCCCGGCAGTTCAGCAGAGATGGATAATAAAAAGGCGTACGATCGGTACCGCTACCTTGTTTATAACTGTTTAATGACTTCTCGGTAAATTCCTTCCTCGGCGTATAGTTTGCATCCTCGAGGGCTAAAATATTTTAAAATTTTATTGGATAGCTCTAAAGTAAGTATCCCAGGCAAGAAGTTCAAAAGCTTGCATGAAATAAATTTAAACGAACGCTGAAAAATAAGTGGCTTAAAATCTTTAATTAAGCGAGCTGGCGGGAACTAGCTCAGGCAGGCAGTGAGTTCCACAAAAACGGATTACTTAGTTTTACACGCGCATTAAAAGCATTAAAATCCTCCGCAGTCCGCCGGTAATGCGGCCTCGCGGCATTTGCCGCGCGGAAAAATATTGAATATCCCCTCTTGGCGAGTCGGTCGAAAAACGAAACGGAGCGCGCGCACTTTCGCTCTCGGTGATTCGACACCCCGCGAGGCCGACCAACGACTTTTAGCGATTAACCATCAGCTCATCGATCGGCCAAATGAAAGCCGATAAGAGCCTCGTTCGTACTCCGCCGACCGCAGAATTAACACATTCTTCTCGCACAGGCGGACGCCGCCGGGCTAAACGCCAGAACGGGAGTAAGCGAGAACGCGGCGACAATCACGGAATAATGCGGCCGGCCCGAAATGTGCGGCTGCGGTCTCTCTCTCTCTCTCTCTCCCGCTCCTGCCCCCTCCTGTTCGGTAGCAGTGTGGCTCTTGCGCCGGGCTCGCAATTATCGCCGAAGCGCCGAATTAATTTACGCGCGGCGAAAATCGACAGAGGCAGAGGGACTCGGGAGGGGGAGCCGAAGAAAAAGCCGCGCGGCCGATGCATAAATCGAGAGCCCGGCCGGGGAAGAAAAACGCCCGGGCGGGACAATTAATAATTCGAAGGGCGAGCGCGGCCAATTTGTCGCCGAGGAATTCCGGAGCCGAGTTTTTGAGCCGGACCGGTACATAAGTCGCGCGCCGCGGCCGACCGGCAGTTCTTGCGCGTCGAGCGCCGAGAGGCCCTCGCCATCTCGGGCGCGTCGCGAGCGCAGGGGCGCAAATTCGATTTGGTTTTGCGCGCCGAGGCGCCCCGGGGTGCTTTATCGCACTTTTTCCGCCGGCGAAAATTCGATCGGCGCGTCGAGGAAGGAGCTCGGCAAAGTGCAGGGAAACGGGCGGGAGTGTAAATCGCGGCTCGGCGAGCCATTCTATTCCATTCCGCGGCGGCTGTATAAATCCGAACCAAAGCAAAGCGTGGGTAGGTGCAGGCAGTGCCTGCGCTCGGGGCGCAGCTAAAGGTCGGACAATGGCCGCAGTTGCGAGGCGCCGTTCCGGAAGCGATAATGGTGTCGCTGACGTTAATTGCATCGGTATGTCGCGACATCGACTCTCGGAGAGGGAGGGAGAGCCCTTTACAGAGGCCTGCGCGCGCACACCTCGTTGACTTTTGATCATCGGCCGCGTAACTATTATGCAACTCGTCCGCACGTGGATAGCCGCGTTTTAACTGCTCCGCTGGATTTTTGTCCCTCGGCCGAGCGGCGTAAATCCCTTTTTACGGCTGCGGATCCGACGCAGAGGGAGAGAGGGAGAGAGAGGGGAGAGGGACAGAGGCCGGAGGCAAATGCGAGCCGAGCGACGCATTGCCTCCCGATCAATTAATATCCCATAATGAGGACATGACGCGTTTCACCTCTCTCTCTCCCTCTGTCTTTCTCTGTGATCTCCCGTGAGCGCTCGCACGTGATTTATCGAGAATGTAACGAGCCGAGCAGCTGGACCTTGTCGCACTTCTCTGCGCGTCTTTACGTGCAAGAATTTTTTGCAAATATTTACGCAGAAAGGCGTAAAATGAATTGTTGGCAGCTGTTTTACGTTTCACGGCCTGTTCATTCAATAAACCATGTATCGGACAAATTTGCAATTTACATACTTTATTTTCTAACACACTGAGAAAAATTTTTTTGAAAAATTACTATTTTAATAGCACTCGTGGGACACACGCATCTTCTAATAATCTTTACTATATATTTCGTAAATTTTACTATTTTATTTGTAAATTTTACTATATTATTTATAAAATTTAGAAATTATTT
>JAWWEM010000054.1:3213493-3242737 GCA_035582935.1 Ormyrus thymus | reverse complement strand
TTTAGATGCTTTTTACTACATTACTGAATAACTGAGAACGGAGACTGAAGTGTAATAAAAATATGTGAGGTTATGTTAAAACTAAAAAATGATCGATAACTGTTTCAAATAACGTTTCATTGTGACCTGAAAACTGGCCATTTTATAGATTGGAAATTCTACCAGGGAAGGTAAAAACGCTGAAATACTTCTGAAATTCAACCAAGATCCGTGATCCGGTAAGTGGACAATCCCTTTGAGAATTCTTTAACAAAGCAAATGTTGCAAAATTTAAAAAGACACGAAAAACGACACCTCGCAAGAAACTCTTCGACGCCCAAACGTCTTAGCTCGAGATTGAAATTTCCATTTCCAGAAACAGTAGCAGCGGCGACAGCCACGCGGCAAAAAAAAAAGTCAACGCGTTAAAAGAGGAGCATAACCCGCGCACGTCACTTTGAACGATGCGCAGCTCTGCGGTGTACACATTGTTAGCTCCGCCGTGCGTTAGAGGGAGAGAGAGAGAGCGCTCGCTCGCCCCCTCCCCCCACCCCCTACCCTCGTTCCACCTCCCGCGCTGTCAGGGCGTTGTATATTTTTTGGATCGCGATTTAGTGTGATATACGGCCGGAGGCTTTACGCCGATCGCACACATAAGCGCGCGCGGCATTGACATTTATCCCCGCGGATAACGAAATCGACGACTAACGAGAGGGAGAGGATAAAAGTTGCCCGCTCAAAATCTATACGCTGCCGCTCCTTTCGCCGAGTGGCGATTGACTTCCCGCCGCCGCGAAGGGGGCCCTTGACGAACCTTCCGGTAAATCTCTCGATAAGTGATTTTTCCGCGCCGCGCCGCGGCTAATTTCGGAGCTCGTAAACAGCTCCCGAGACTCGCGCCCTTCGCGCGCGCTCACCTAAAATACAAACGACCTTCTTTTCCCCGTCTGCAGCGGCTCGCCGTGATTTGTTGCTCATTGTAAATCACTGGGCCGGCGATATTTTGGTGCCTCGCCCCTTTCAGAAAGCCATTTCGATGCGCGAGCATTGTGCGAGAGGATGTCGAAACGCGGCTAAATTAAGCCGATTTTTCCGGGCCGCGTTTCCAAGCGCCCGTTAACGAAAACCTATCTATTTTTCATACTTTGGTATATTTTAATATTAAAAACAGGTTTTTTCGCGCCGCGAAGCGATGATTTATTCAAATTATGCCTTCGGATTTAAAAAATGGCAGCGTTATTTTAAATATAAAACTAAAAAATTCCCAATGAACATACTTTTCGCATTTGTATAAATTCAAATAACCGTCAATTATGAACCGCGGCAATACGTCATCCCTCGGCGCGTCGACACATTTACATAAATCCTAATCAACGAGAATTAGCCCCTCCCCGACTTGCGCTTTATCGGGCGGCGGATCCCGTCCGAAAAGCTCTCGGCCCTCAATCTGAGACGGCGAAAATTAGATCGATCCTCGCTGACCGCACCTCATCCTTTCGCTCTCGCTCCCTCTCTATCGCTTATGAGCGATATCGATAAGGCCTGCCGGTGAGGGCGGAGGACGATCGCCGGGCACGAATTAAGGCTGCTGCTCCTGGACCAGCGCGCAGCGCGGAGAGTGAGAGGGTGAGGGGCATCAGTCAAGGGATTAGCGGGATTAGCCCTCGAGGGGGACTTGTTAATTGCTCGGCTGGCAGCGAGCGGCGCTCTCTCTCCGCTTGCCCCGGGGACCGAAGTGAGACCGCTGGAGCGAGAGAGGAGCGACACTAAGAGAGAGAGAGAGGAGGACGCACAAATCACGGCCAGAGTTACGGACTTAAGGAGGCTTAAACTAGCCGGCCGCAAACCGACACACTGCCGCTGTCCGGCGTTGCAGCCCGATTGCCCGGAAGCGGACGCGCGTGCCGTGCCGCAGTTCTCGGAAGGAGGATCATCGCCGAGCGGCCAGCCGTAGAAGCTTGAATTTAACGCTCGAGAGAGGCGAGAGGAGGAGCAGCGCTGCACTCCCCCTCCGACGAGTTCATAGGTGAGCTGCCGTCGCTTGAGAGGCCTTTAAATCTCGGCCGCGGCTGGAATTTTCCCAGCCGAGAGTCGCGCGTCGGTGCCTCCCCGAGGAGCATCCCGCACTCGCGGATCTACGAATTTGGCGAGGGAGCGGAGAGAGTCCGCGCGCTGTTATTTACGCCTAGTATTATTCAAAATGACGAGTATAAACGTCAGCGGGTCGATTTACAGTGGATGGTGTGGTCTCGGCGCTGTCCGCGGGACAGTCTCCCACCGCGGCGGAGAGACTGAGAGAGAGAGAGAGTTGCCGGCCGGACTCTGCGATGCGGACAGAGAGGGAGACGTCTGCATTAGTGGATCGTCTTTCATGGAGATTCGGCCGTTAAGTCAGCACTGTTGCAGCAGCAAACGCCGCGCGCCGCGCTGCGATAATATCCCGAGAGCGACGTCCACCGCTTTTTTTCGTCATCATTGTAAATCTCGGGTTTACAAGCGGCGAGAGGAGCCCCGAGGACCGTTCGATTAAGGACCTAAAAAGAGAGCCTCGCGCTGACCCCTCGGCAAAGCCGGCTACTTGCGGCTCGAGGCCGGCCCTTTCACGCGAAAATCGGCGCGCCTGCGAAACGAGATTTCCGCCCCGAAATAAACTCGGCTTACGCGCGTTATTATTACGTATATACGGCGATCGGCGACGCGCGACAACCCGACGAGAAGTAATAACGAGGAGAGAGAGAGCGAGCGCCAGATAAGAGCTCGCCGGGGAGACAGATGGGACAAGGCAAACAAAACGCGCGGTGTACGCCGCCGGATTCGTCAACTATATTACGTCGCTGACACGCTTACTAAACGCCGTAATAACGCATTCCGAGCGCGCCCCTCTCGCCCCCCCGAAAGAAGAGAAAAAACAAACTTTGCCAATAAGCGGTAATCTCGGACACGGCGATACACAGCCGGGGCATTGTCGCTCGGCAAACGACTACATAAGCACTCGTTACGTTAATCCCCAATCTGGAGCCGGTGCTTCTTTGCGTTTTTTCGCCCGTCCCCGAGAGCCGTAAAGGGGCGGGGGGCCGGTGACGAAAAGGTGGATAAGGCTCTCGCGATGATATATCGATTATGAGCGGGGGACGGGCAAGAAACCGAGCGGATAAAGAAGAGAAAGTGAAAGGGAAGAAGGAGCAGCGGGCGGCGACGGGGCCGCAAAGAGCTGGAACATACTGCGGCAGCATATGGTCGGGCGGCCTCGCCCGCCGCCGCGATAACCCCCTGATAATACTCTCGAGCCCGCAACGCTTTAATCTCTCTGGCCTCGTTAAAAATCCGCCGGCCCTCTCCCGTATAATCAAAGCTCCGGCCGGCTGCGATCGACTGTTTGTTTACGCGCCAGAGGATTAAGCGCGAGTTATCGCCGGGCAATTTCACTCGAGGACTACCGATATCTCCTAAGCTGGCGAGTCGAGCGCGCGCTCGAGGCCGAGGCCGAGTAGAAATCGAGCGCGAGCGTCTTGGCGTCTCTGATCCCCGGCGGCGGGGGAGGCGTAGGTGAAACAAAAACGGCCCGATTATCCGGGAAAAGAGGCTTGAAATATGCCCGAGGGTGGACGCACAATAGGGTAATTTTCACGCGAGATTTCGCCGCCCGGAGAAAGAAAGGCGCGCACAACAGGCCGTTTCAATGTACCGGCCCGTTTGTTATTCCCCGGCAGTTTGTTATTCGCCAAGTGTGAGGGAGAGGATCGCTCCCGGAGCCGGACAAATGGCCGCCGCGGAGAGAGAGAAGGAGAGAGCGAGCATAACCCTCTTCTTTCACGCTCGGGCAAACAATGCCAGGAAGGAAGCGAATTTGCTTCTTCTCCTTTTTCTCCCCACGCGCATACGCGCGGTTTAATCACACGTAAACCAGGCGGCAGGATATATAACGCGGCTCCGGGATAACCGCTTTCTGAAAACTCTCGCTCCGAAGCTCGATCAAAGTGAGAGCTCGCCGCCTTAGGCGCCGGGGGACAATAAAATAAAAGTTCACGAGGCCCTACCTCAGAGGGAAACAAGCTGGCCGCAGCCCGGCATCGACAGTTTAGATAGCGGGAGAGAGAGTCCGCAAGTCGAAGAAAAAGGCGGATAAGCGGGCCCGGGGACGAGATTTAGGCGTGTAATTGGCTCAGCTGGTGTTGACGCGATCCCATCATCAATACCTCATCAGCCGCCCCCGGGAAACCTGTATCCTCTCTCTCCTCCCCCTGCCGCACTCCCCGGGCTCCCCCTCCCGAGGACACTCGACACTCGACTCGGCGCGAGGGAAAAACACGGCAAATTCAAATCAATCCGCAGGCGTATAAACAGCTTGTAGTGGAGCGAAATCCGCGGAGCAGAGCTGCGGGAGAGGGAGGGGGCGGCGAGAGTGGACTTAGGCGCGCTAATCCCGAGACTTATGCGGCTGCTAAGATGCCCAGATTTATCTGGCTAAAGCGCGCGAGCGGAGTCTCGCGCGCCTGATGATGCGGGCGCGCTAATGCCCCCGGGGGCCGACTTAAGTTCCAGCCCGGGAGCTTCCTTTTTCTCGCGGCGCTCGGAGCGTGGGATATAGATATTTTTCGCCCACTGGCTGCCGGGCTGATAAACTGCGGGGAGGCTCGCGTGCGCGCGGGCAAAAAACCGGGCAGCGCGGCTGCTCGACGAATGGAGCCTCGTTTAAACTTTCGCCAACTTACTAACCCGCCATTAATAAGTATGAAAAGCTCGTAATAACCCTCGTTTAAGCGGAGCGGCGACAATATATACGACAATATATACGACAATATATACGGCGTGCGGGAGCTGCGCGAGGGAGCTTCCTCCGATTGTCCGGAGAAAAATGCTCTTATCCCGCGCGAATAAACAGCAGTCACGCGAGGGCCCGCTCGCTCTTCCCCGCTCTTCGATTATTCAAAGCGGCCCGATCGCCTTCCCGTATTTTTCCCGCTGCTGATTTCGAACTCGGCTCTCGTCCGCCGGGGGATTTGCGGCGGCTGACCGGCGCGGGTCCGCGTCCCTCCTCCCTCTCGGCTTTTTGTCGGTTACCGCGGCGGATCATCCGACGACCGCACGTACAATAAACTAAAGTCTCATCATCTGCGGGGATTTGGCGGCGATAACGCGCGGCTGCGCCTCCGTCATCCCTCGGGAGACGGGCGAGCGTCTTTCCCTTGTTTCTCTCTGTCTCTCTCTCTGACCACGGGGCTGTGTAGGTGTGCGCGGGCGAGTGGGTGAGCGAGAACGTCCGAGGGATTAGTTGGGCGAAAACAGGGTGACGGTGACCGCGGATCAGACTCGAGCGCCTTTTAATTTAGACAAATCGTCCCGATTAGCATAACGGGATAAATTATGGTGCCGGCCGCCAGTCATGGGGTGTGTGACGAGTGCCCGGGCTCCCGCTCGCTCCTCCATTCGCGGACCTTGGGATACATCTCCGGCGATTCGCGCGGCGCTTTTTCCGCCGGGCGACGAGTTAGATTGAACGATTTGAATTTTAATGCCGAGGCGCGCGCTGGCTTCTTTCTCTCGGGAGGCGGCCCGGCGCGCGATAAATTTCGGGGTTAAAACTGACACTAAGACGGAATGAAATTCCGCCGCGCGTCGCGTTAAATCTGGGATTTCGGCGAGTCGCCGGCGCGCCGGGGAGGAATCGGGGATCGATATAAAATTTTGAATAAGGCGCGCCTCTTAGCTTTGTCAGTTTAATAAAAAGCCTGGGAGCTTAACGGCTGGCTCTTTTGTGGCGGTGAGCACGCCGGAGGAAGGAGTATCTCGATCTCACCGGTTTCTCCGCGGCGATCCGCAACATTGTAACGAAACTCGGGCACTTTATTAACGAACGCAGAGCCGGCGTATAATCGAGAGCCGAGCGCGTCAGCGGGAATAAAAAACTGCTAATTGAACGTGGCGGCCCGGCTACCGATTTCTTTCCCGTGCGTTCTTTTTCTCCTGCTTTTGCCGTAAATGCGAGAAACGCCCGAGAGCGCGTATAGACTTTGCGAGGGCAATTCGGTAAAGTGTATGGGCGGAACGAGCGCCTTTCCTCTCTCTCTTTCCCCCCCTCTTTTACGGGCTCTTGACGCGGGGAGCTTTGACAGCGATATAACCCCTGGCTTACGCGTCCGCGAATTTGCATCGAAAATGTAAGCGTCCGCCGCGCGCGCGCGCACCTTTTTTTTTATTTATTGCGATAAATACTTTTCAAGCATATTTTGCGAATTAATCCCGCGGCGAGCGAGAGAGCAATCTGTATTTATTGCCGCGGCCGTCGTTCTTTTTTTTTGCCGCCGCCGCCCCGTCGTTATATTTTCCCGGGCGTCTGATCGCGCGCGCCCACGCCGCTGGTTATTTCAATATTCCGCGCGCAGCTTTTTCGCCCGCTCGGAAAGAAAGCCCGGCGAGTCCGTGTTTACACGAGCGATGCGGATGAACGATTTCAGCCGCAGAGTGAGGGACTCAAGAATCCAGTCTCGCGGCGCGGCGTTAACAGTGTCCGCGAGCAGTTGACCGGCGCTGCCTTCTTTTCCTTTTTTTTTTTTTTTGTTCCTTCAACGAGCTCCTCTCCGGCAAATGGCTGCGCGTGTACATTCGAGCCTCGGAACGATCGTGCTTGACGAGTCAACTATTCGAGCGGAACAAGGATCGTAAATTCGGGGCCGGAGGAAGGAAATTTTCAGAGCGCGAGAGCTAGCTGGAATCTGCATATCCAATTTCGCGCTTAAATCTCGCAAAGGGGGCATTAAAAAATCTCGCGCGCGCCTGCGCGCAAGTCCGCCGGTATAAATTTGGCGGGAGGCAGAGAGAGAGGGCCGAGGAGGAGCAAGACATTGAGTAAATAAAGTATGTAAGGCAAAATGTTTGGTCGTTCAAAGTAATGCGAATCGAGGAGAAATTATGAGAGGACAGGAGCAGAGAAAGAGCAGGCAGGCAGGGCGGAGAGAGAGAGAGAGAAGTGGGTACTAAAGACAGCGAAGACAACATAGAAATCCGGTTCGTCCGTTTCTTATATGGGGAGAGAAAGGCAAGGAAAGGAGGGGAACTCGAACACTTTGTATCCGTATTCATGCGAGTAATCCCCCTTTCATCGGCGATTCTGCCACTCTTAAAAGGCCTCTCTCTCTCCCGACAGCTATTTCTTCCTTTTCTCGACACTGCCGAGAGAGGAAGAATACCCGCGAAGAAAAAGGGGCCGTTTTCGGGTAAAGCAAACGGGTTGCCTCGTTAAACGGCCCTCTCGGGATATTTAGCCGCGGACTTTACGATCCGCCGCTGCTGGATTTGGGCCAGTGATAAAAAGGAAAAAAAAAGCAGCGCGCTGTCTTGTTTGTCATAGGGGCGACCGTTAAGTCTCGCACTTGATCGTCCTCCCGGAGCTTTCGCGGCTACCGGGCGCGACGTCGCCTCAGCCGTCGGGCGCCTCGGAAATAACGAGGAAAAATGCGCGTATCGACGAGCGAAGCTTTATAAATATTGCAAGCCCGCGGGAAGGGCTCGAGGCCCTGATACAATGCTCGTCTCCCCCCCGCCCCGGGATATTCCAATGTCAGCCCGGGGGATCAGCCGCTTGACACATTTTAGCGTCTCCCGGAAATATTATTTCGCAGCTCTCGAGACTTTGGAGCGTCGGCGCTGCGGGTGAGAGGAGAGCGGCGCTTATGCGGATCTCCTTCTTCTTTCTATATTCGCGCGAGATGGCTTAACGATTCAATATAGCCGCCTATCGAAGAATATCTCGAAGCAGGCCTTAGTTTGCATGGAAAGTGCCTGCTGCGAGAGACGTTCCTTATTGTTCGAGCCGCCGGGCCATTCTCTGCTTTTCTTTCTTTTTTTTACGCTTTGCTTTCTCAATTTTAACCCGGGCGGCGGCGGCGGCTCGACTCTCTTCGTTCCTTATTTTTTTCTCTCTCGGAGCTGGACAAAATTGCGCGGGATATTTATGATATTTGCGGAGAGGTCGAGAGGAGAGATTCGATTATCTCGTAATGCAGACTACTGCTTTTATTAAAGCTGCAGCGTTATAAAGAATACGTCAAGTCCGATCCAATATATACCGATTCGACTAATCGATTAATCTCGTCGGCTCGGAATTATTTATGTAACGCTTGGAAAACGATTGAACAAACGAATTGGTAATTGTTTTGATTGAAAACGTCAATTATCGATAACGCAGAATCAAGAGCTTCGATAAAAGCCGCTCAAAATCAAGTCTTCATCAAACAAATACGTTTCTATAACGACAAACGGCCGCAAATGCGAATGAAAATCTCATTCTTGCTTTAATGGCTAGTCAAATTAATTTCCACGCTTCGTTTCGATCAAACGCAATAATTCGAAAAGCGAAATCGTCGAAAATTGGGAAAGCTTTCATCTCGAGGCGATCGAGCCTTTGGAAAAAAAAAGAAAAAAGGGGCGAGAGCAGCGTCTCGGGAGGAATTTCCGCGCGAGTATCTCTCTCGGCTCCGGAGAGCGAGAGGCGGTTTTCGGCTGAAATTAAATGATTATGGGTAAACGATATCAAAGACGCGTCGCGCGCATTTCAATTCTTCGGCATGACGGGCTCGCAAGATTGCGTATTTTTAAGCTCGAGGATCCCGCAGGCATTTCCGTTTCGTTTCACGCCGAGACGATTCCAAGTGTCCTCTCTCTCTCTCTCTCTCTCTCTCTCTTTCGTCTATCTCCTGCCGGCTTTCCTCGTCGCCGCTTTCTCCGGGGCCGCCCTCTCTCCTTCACCTCTTTCACGCCACTTTCCCGTGTCGTCACACTCCCGCGGCTGCGGATTTCGTAACCCTCGAGGATTTTTTCTTCCCGCGAGAGCCGCCGAGAGACTTTTTTATATTTTTCGAGCTCGACTAATTTTAAATGCTTTTAAATCTCATTGCAAGCCGCGCGGCACACGCAATTGTCCGGCCGGATCGATTGGACAGCTGCGGCATCCCCCCTCCCCCTTCAAACTTGTTGCATAATAAAAAAATTTGCGCAATACGAGAATTACGAGTTTTAATATTTTTTTGTAAATTAAAATGAAATATAGGTAATAAAAGTTTTTTTTTCTTCTTTTTTTTAACCCGACCAGCGGACGGGCAATCGATTTCAGCTCTAATGAAAAGCGCACGATTATTCGCCGTTCGTTATAATAAAAAAAAAGGCTTTATGAATATTACGATTGGAATTTTCGCGTAAAGCATAATCGACGTCGGCCAATCATTCGAAATGTATACATCCGTCGCGGTTCGTAAAAGTAGTCAAAATGCAAGGAACAGGGACAATTAAGAGGAATGGGATTCGCAGGGCCGATCGATCGACTAACGGGATTACGGATTTAACGTTATTTCCGCGGTCTCGCGCGACGCTCCGTATAATTAAGTAACCGCGGCGGCTAAGTGACCGTAAGCAGAATTTATGGTCGCTCTCGTTCCGAGCGGCTCCGTTCGCGTCCGTCACCCCGAGTGGCCATCGGCCGCGACGGAAAAAGGGCCGCGGCCCGCCTTTCCGAGCTTTGCCGAGCTTTGCGGCTCTTGTACCGTCCACGTGCGCGTAGCGCTTACACGGCCGGCGGTAATCGAGGAAAGATTAGACAGCGGCCAGCTGCAGACAGGCGCGGCGCGTCGATCGAGGGAGTTTGACCGTGCCGCGTGCTAATCGGCGCCCCCTTCCGGCTGCCCGATCGACACGGCTTTCCGGCAAGTCATTCATAAGTGGCGGGAATTTTCGTCATTCGTCATCGCTTTTATTAACCGGGGGAGGGGAGGAGGCGGCGGCTCGCGCGCGCGACTCGCGGCAGCTGGCGACGAAACTCCGGCGGAGAAAACGGCGCCAATATAAGGCGATTTTCTCGACGAGAGAGAGGAGAGCATTACGAAATTCTGTGCGCGGAATATAGTCCGCGAGAGCGGCGTCCTGTCTCTCTCTCTCTCACTCAGGGGAGAGTGATTTCGGGGGCTAACGCGTTAAAGTTGCCGGCGCCCCGCACAGATGCGAGAAATCGACGCAACTTGAGAGAATGATAAGCCGACCCCTCCGACACGAGTCGCTCGCGGAATGCACTAATAGCCCGGGCTAAGTACAGTTGTCAAAACTAAGGCCGGGCCGGGGAAAAACGGGCAAAGATCTGCTGCCGGGTTTTTTCGCCGAGCAACCCGCGCAGACATCGGGCGCGATCGAATAACGCCCGTATAAATAATGAGGTAGGTAATAGTTTATTTAGGCTCGCGCGAGAAATCGGGCCGAAGGAGCTGCTCTCTCGAGGCCCGAGGGACGTTTGACGCAGGGGCGGGGGCGGCTTACGGAGTCAGCCGCGACGCGCCATACGGACGAGCCATTTAAACTTCTCATCCCTCGAAAACCGCGCGCCTGTCCGCATTCTGACTTATACGCAGGCATCGCTCAAGCCGACCCTTTGCGTGTTTCCGTGTGCGCGCAGCCGTTTTCGCGATTTCCCCAAGATCACACGCGCCGACAGTTTAAATAGTCGGGCGCGCGCGTCAAAGGCCCTCCTCGCTCCGTTTTTTCTTTTTTTCTTTTCCCTCCTCTGGCCAAAGAGAGAGAAAGAGAGCGAGCTTTAGCGTCGGTGCGAAACTGACACCCGGGCGCTGATTCGCACCGTCGAAAATTTCCTTTCCCCGTAATTTTATTCATTTTTCTTGCCGCCGACGCCGACGCCGACGCGACGATCTCCGGCTCCCTCTTTCTCGCTCTGTTTGCCTATGGTAATTCGAGGCAGGCGGAGAGAGAGAGAGAGAGAGAGAGCCGCTGCTGCTTCCTCGGCCCCTCGTGTATATTTTTCCGGCAGCCGCGCGTCTGAATATTATTAGTAATTAACGAAAAAGAGAGGATATTCGCCGCGGCCGCGGATCTGATTACCCGGCTGCGAAAAAGAAAAGGAGCGAGGAGCCGTCGGCCCTTTGCAATGGTAATCGGCCTCGATTTTTGCAAAAACGCGCGAAAGCACGTACGCAGAAATTGACTTTCCGCCTCCGCGTCCGCGCACACGCATACATATATATATAAACGGAATTCGTGAAAAATGGCGCGCACTCGTCATGGAATTATTAAACGAAAACACGCGCGCAAACTTGTTAGCCCGAGCGAATACGGGGGGGGTGGATAGGGTGAGGGGTCAATCAGTGCCCGCGCCCGAGCGAATTGAGCCGACGTTCCGAGCCTTTAAACTCGATAGCGCTGTGCGAGAGCGGCGCGTATCGCCCCGCAACAGACTGCGCGCGACTCGCGTTTTATTAATTAATAACAAATGTATATCCTCGAAATGAGTTTAATGTTAAATAAAACGATATCGCCCGCGAGCGTGACGTCGACGCGCTCCCGGCCTTTCTGCTTCTTTCTCGCCGTTTCGGCCTAGTCGACGCCTGGATGCAACGACGGAGGACGATCGGGCAGGTGGGAGAGGGCACTTTTCTCGCCGGAGCACGTACTTTCGGCTCCCGGCCCGCTGACAGCGTTCTCGCGGGCGTCGCGTGTCGCGGCCTCGTCAATCGGCGATCTGCCGGACGAGCAGAGAAGGCACGCATCCTGTAATTCAACGCCCAGACCGGCTCTCGTCGTTTGGGAAAGCTTTTGCGAAAGTATATACCTTGTCCCTGTCTGTGCCGAGAATATCATTATCGATGATCATCGGGGGTAACGAGATCGCGCGGCTTTGATTTTCATTTTGCTTTTAGCCTATATATATATATCCCCTGCAATACTGATCGCGCGCGTCCGGGCTCCACACTGTTAAAAAATTTTTGAAATCTAAGGCATATTTAAGATAAAATTTTGAAATGATTTTAAGATGCAGTCTATTAATGAAAATTTAAGATATTTTTCCATTAATTCGAAGATTAGTACTGCCATTAACTTGGATTTCAAAACCAAACTGTGATGAAAATTTCAAATGTTGGCTATTAATTAAAATTAATGGAAAAGTATATGAATTTCCCTTATATTTCTTAATTTTAATGGAAATGTAACTGAACTGTTCGCTAGGTGGCGTAGCGGGGGTTTTGCCTTGCTCTCTAGTAAACTAGTCGAGGCTCCAGGATATAGGTAGCCGGTTAGAGTGAGGGTACGGGAGGTGTCGGAGTCAAGGGTTGTCGGTGGTCAACCGGACTAGCGAGTCTTGGTGGACAACATCTAGACAAAACACCTGATCTCCTCCGGTCTCCCACAGTATCAAACAATGACACATTTCTGAAATCTTAAATGCAGCACTATATATATATATATATATATATATTCAAAATATTTGAATATAAAAACTATAGTTTTTATATTCAAATATTTTCTTAACTTTCAAAATACTATTTGAAAAAAAATCAATGCCATTTTTTAATCAAAAAGTAAAATACATTTATTAAGTTTACTAAAAAATTTTAATATTGATTAATGCAGGTACCTTAATTTTAAGAAAGTGTTTTTAAATACATTTTAATACTAGTGTTTGAAATTTAAGATACTATTTGAAAATTGATTCAGATGCGTGTTTGAAATTTCAATTACGCTTTTGTAAGAAAACTTCAAACACATTTGCCTTAATTTCGGTATAGACTTTTTTAACAGTGCATTTATTCGAAAGACTCCCTTGTTCGTTCGGCGAGATTAATTTTCTGTCTTTGTGTCCATACTTTTTTCCTTGTTGCGATTAATTATTTCGGGCCGCAGCTTTTGATCCGCGAAATGGCGCAGTGGCGGTGTAGTGCGCTAAAAATGAAAAAAAAAAAAAAAAACCAGCTCGTTCGGAGAAAAATGAAAAAAATTCAGCGCCCGAAATAGCTACTGATAATCCCCAAACGATTCGTCCGTAAATCATTCAGCCAGAGATTTCCGCGCTGAAAGCAGTCGATAATGGAGAGCGAGAGAGCGAGAGATAGTCATTGCTCCAGAGCCGTCCGGCTTCCGCTCCGATCCGAAAATATGCAAAGACGGGGGAGGCTTAACACCCTCGTAACCCGGCAAGTGAGCGCGGAAAAAGAGACAGAAGTAAGAGCCGCCGGAGGAATTTGTATTTGTCGGCTGGCTCGTTTTACGAGATACATCCATCTATCCCCCTCCGGGCTTCGGGTGGGGGGAGGGGTGCTGCAACGCCTTGTAAACTCTCTCTTCTCCGGGTCTCGATACTCGAGGGCTCTCCTCTCTGCTTCCCCCCCCTCCCGACATCCCACTTGTTTCCGCGTCGTCTTCGCGGCGGCTCGGGTGCAAATATGCGCGCCGCTCCGAAACTGTCGCTATACGCTCGGCAAACTTTTCCTCGGCTGGGAAAAAAGAAGAAAAAAACGCAGCCAGGATCCACTTGAGCCGCTGCACGTCAGCAGAGCCGCACTCGTTTATTCTCAAGGGGAATTTTGTGTGTGCGGGTGATCCTTTCCTCGCCGTCGATCGCGCCGCGCCGCTCCGACTCTGCCGGAATTAAACTGCTAATTGCCGGGGGACTATCTTTGGACGGCTATTTAAACAATGTCCTACTCGACGGCAATAACGTCAATAATAAATCCAGAAGCAAAGCAATAACTCCGCGTCTTGACTAAACTCGTGGACTCATCGGGCAATGAATCCTCTCCGCCCCTCGGTGTGCGCTTCTCTCCCCCCGTCGGGGAAATGCATCATTCCGCGGGACGCGCGGAAGAAAGCGCGAATGAATTAGAGGAATTCGCCATAAAAACTCGACGCGCTCGGCGAAGAAAAGCGGCGCTCTCCCGCGCGTGTACATGTGTATACACATCGCCGCGAGCCGAATGGCAGCGCCGGGGGACGAGGCGGAGAATACCGCAGTGCTATTGTGTAGCTGGCCGATATTAAAATAGCGGTGATTGATGCGCCCACCGTGCAGCGCCCTCTCCCTCTCTCTCTCTTTTCGCTCCCCGCGCGCGCACCGCTCGCTGTCATACGAATCCCCGCGTCCATTATAACGCGTCTTGCCGCGCGCTCTCGGAATAATAAAAAAAAATCAGAGCTCCGAGCGGCTAATTGGCGCTGCACTTGCGCCGCGATGATGCTCGCGGGGAGGAGGAGAGGCGGGGAAACGCTCGATCACGCCGGATATATATCCTTTAAAGTGGAAGGAGCCGCGGGCCGGCCGGGGGATAATAAATCCCCGCGTCGAGGAGATTCCTCCGCGAAAAGCCCGGACAAAGAGAGAGCCGTAATACGCGTTCCGGCATTTGCTCGGAAGAGTACTTTTATTCTCGGCAATGACACGGCGGCCCCGAAATCGAGCTGCTGCGGCGCGAGCTAATAAGGAAAGTCGCTGGCAAATTAGCTAATAGATTTGTCGGCCGAGGGAGGTATGAGCGATCGGATCAGCTGCAGCTCACGGCGGCGATTAATACCCGGACGCGCCGAGAGCGAGAGGGAGTCGCGCGGAGGCACGTGAGCTTGCGCGCGGCCGGGTTTATAGCCACCATGGCTTGTCGGATTAGCGCGCCGCGCGCGTTTGTTCTCCCCTCCCCCTGCGGGGGCTCCCCGTGCATCCACAGCGGCCGCAGCAAGTTTGCCGAATTGTCGCGTTTATTTCGTTTGGCTTATATTCGCCATTCGTTTCGCGGCGGCGGCGGCCGCTTACAACAACAGCGAGAGGCGGCAACCCGGCCGGAATTCAATCTGCGGCCGAGCGCACGAATTCCTTCGCATGACATATGATCTTCCATATTGCTCGGCTCGATGTCAACCGGCGCGCGCGCGCCGCGTAATATCTCAGAGTTATGCCGAATTAGAGGCCGCCACGGGCCGGCGTTTAATAAAAGAACGAGCGCGCGCCTTATTATTAAATCGCTCTTTATTAAACTGGTCGTCGGGAAAACTGGAGCCCGCGCGGGAATATCGAGATAAGCGTGAGGCTAAATCTCCCGCAAGCCTAGTCGTTTCTCGCGCGGATTACCCGGCCCGGCGAGCTGCCCCTTTTTTCCGTAAAATGCTAATTCGCCCGGCGAAAAAATGTCGAAACAACAGGCGATATCCCCCGGCTCTCCCTCCAGCTATCCGTCACGGACTATCGCTATCACGCGTGTGGCGGGCTTGCGCCGAGATTTTAAAGAAAATCGCTGAAAATTTAAAGCGGAAAAGGGGGCCCCGGCCTTATCGCCCGCAGCCGTCGGCAGGGGGGATTTAGCGGATTCCGCCCCGGAGCACATGTTGGCGACAAATAGCTAATAACGCGCGATTATGTGCCCAGATCCTCCGGGCAGATGAGAAGCGATTTTCGAAATCGGGGGAGGAGCAGCTCCTCGCACGCGGATAAGGATGTATGGCCAGATTTTAAAAGGGGGAGGACTTATTTAATCGGCAGAGCGCTTTTCACATCTGCTTAGATCGATCGACTGAATTTCCAGAAAACATATCGCCAGAAAAGCGGATTCAAATTTAATCATGCGAGATAAAAGTCGGACGGGCCAAGCGCTGACCCCTCGGCCGGCGCCGCGTCAAGCCTCTCTCTCTCTTCATCGATTAAACGTCAGCCTTAATAATTCTCTCGGAGCTTATAATATCGCGACTCCGGCGCGCTTCCTCTTCTTTTCACCGGGAAAAAAGGAGCCGAGAATTTGACGTTTGACGCACGCGGCTACGCGGAGAAGGGAGTTATTATTTCGACGGGGGAGTTGGGCGGACACAAGTCGTTCGTTCCGCGTGATTGCGTGTATACACACGCGAACTTTGCAAGAGCCAAGGCCCCCCTCAAAATTCCATCCCGGCGGCAGCGGTGGCTGCTCGGGCTCTCGTCCCTCAAAAAGGAAACTACTCGCGCAGAAAAGATTCAGCCACCCCCGCCGCCGCCGCCGCCGCCGGGAAACTTGGGCTTTCCGTATTTCTTAATTAAAGAAGCGCGCGAGAGCCGTAAGGTAATTAAAGAAGGCGAGAAGAAGCTCGCCTCGAAACTATTCCGGGCTTGAAACGAGGCCTGGCAGGGTGATACTCGCTGCTCAGTCTCTGTCTCTTGAATTCGTTTACTTTCTATTACTTGCTGTTTTATCGGGGAATGAGATCATTACACCCTCCGCTGTCTTCTTACTTCTTGCTTCTAGCAAAACTCGCCTCTCCTCCTCGCCTCGCCGTGTGTTGGCACCTTTTGGCCCTATAGCCCGCTTCTTCCGATTCTCTTTTTCTCTCTCCGCCGCGCGACAATAATTTTACTTAATTAAATTCCGTTCTCCCCTAGCTTGCTCTCGGGGAAAAAGAAGAGGATTTGTCACAGATTTTTTTCGCCTTTGGAGGACCCTCCGCCGCCTCCTCCTCTTCCTCCTCCTCCCGACGCTCACATCCCGGACGTCCGCTTTTGCCGGCGAACTATTTTTTAATTATTTTCAAAAATTCATGCGTCTTCGGCGCCGCCGCTTTAAGGAGCGATAGTCCAAAGGACGTCGAGTGTCTCTCGACGAAATCAAGGGTAGCAGTCGTTACGCTGAGGGGGAGAAGCAAGACGTCGTCGAGCTTCTTATTACCACTTCATCTGCAATTAACATTTATAACCGCGCGCCAACTCGTGGAAAGACTAATTAAATATTCCGAGGAAGAAAGCCGCGGATTGAGGGGACGGCTGGGGGATCCCTCCTCGCACCTTTAATTAAATAGTTGCTCGCTTAAAGCGAGAGAGACCTCAAGGGCCGACTTTCTTCTCTCGCTGTATTCCTCGCGACACTCCCGATAAAGGCGGGAGGGAAAGCGAGGCGAAGCGAAGCTCGAGGACCGCGGAGCGCTGGTCATAATGAAAAGGTAGCCGGGATACGAGGCAGTCATCGTTCGATGATTGCCCCACGCGCGTCCTCGTCTTACGAGGCAATTAAAGCCCGAAATATATGTATAAAATTTTTAACGACGAGCGCACACGGCTTTTTTCTCTCTCTCTCTCTCTCCTGCCGGGGTCGTTATGTGCGAGAGAGCGACGGGCAATTTGGCCGGCAGGCGGGGAGAGGTTAGTGTTTTTTCCTAGTAGCCGGCAGCAGCGCCTTTAGGCGTGTAATCAAATTTCGCGCAGCGAGAGACCAAAGGCCGCCTAGAGATGCGCAAATAATTGCCCCTCGAGTCTCTCTGTCCGGCTGGTTCGCGCGAAAAAAGCGCGCCCGGGCGTCGCAGTTTCTTTGCTCCTGCCTCTGCCAAAGGGGTTGAGGAAAATCCCTGATTTCACCCGGCGATGGGGGCAAACGAGCTTCAAGGTAGCCCCTGCCTGGCAGTGGCTCTCAAACGATTTCAACATTTTTCCAGTAATAATCAATCCAGATATCCGTGAAAAAACTTGTAGCTTTAAAAAGCTACACCTGAAAAAGCTTAGGTAAATTCTAGCACGATCAATGGTCGATTAATTAAGCCACGAGCCGCCTGAAACTTTAGAGCGGAGAAAGCCCGCTTTCGTAAAAAAAGCAATATATCGCTCGTGAAGGAATGCGCGGAGCCGAGGCTCCTAGCGTAAAACGGCAAATCGTCCAGGTAATTTGAATGGGATACGCGCGCTCGTAGCTCCTCGCGGACGATATAACGCGGCGAAAGAGAGCCGGAGGCATTTACGAAGGGGGCGATAAAACAGCCGTAAAGTCGCGTTCGACTTTGAGGTTTGACGCGTGCGCGTCGGGAACTCGATTTTTATTGGGGCTGAACATTAATTTAGCCGTAAAAAAGACGCGAGCGCGAGAGAGTGGGAGAGGAGGACGATTTCGCCCCTCCTGCGAGCGAACGTATAAACGCTGCTGAGCCCAGAAGGTGCGAGAAACGGCTGCTCTCGGTTATTTACAAGCGCGCCTTTGCCCTTTTTTCTTCCTAATGTCGTTTATAGTCGCGTCGACTTTCTCTCTCTCTTCTTTCAATTCAATGAAATTGGATTGCGGTCGGGCGATAAAGTGAAAAGCGCGAGAGAGCAGGAAAATTAAGAGGATATATCCAGCTTTGATTGGGCGAAAACTGGCGATCCGTATCTTGAGCGTGCGCATCGATTATATAAGCGTGGCGGCGGCGCTCGGCGCGGGGGATGGAAATAAAGAGATCTCCGTGTAAAATAATTTCGGAAAAAAGGCCGCGGTTAACGAGAAAGATAAAAAAAGAGAGCGGGAGCCTGCCGCGAACGAAAGGAAAAAAGGGGGGAAGCCGAGGGAAAGCCGGCGCGTATAATCTGCAGGTGCTTTTGTCCGAATCCGCAGTGCGACTATATAAATACGCGATTGCCGGCGCTGTTACGGACGCTCCCACCTCGCTTTTCGCCCAAATTCCCAGTGCGAGTTTCAAAAAAGCGGCCGTTGAGCGCAGCAGCCGGGCACAGAGCGGAGCGCTAGCAGCCGAATGAATATTGGAATCGCGCATTCGTCCGGGCCGGAACAAAGTGGAGCGGATATTGAAATATGTTTTCGACGACTGTCATAGAGCCGCCCGCGCCCCCTCCGCCCCTCCCTCCCCCGGCCGCGCTCCGCAGAAACCGCCTGTATAAACAAATCCGCGGCCTCGCTCTTTTTTTCCTCTCCCCCCGATGCACATACGCCGCCGCCTGGCCTCGATCATCGCGGAAAGCCTCGCGTAAAACTTCACTGGGAAATCCAGGCAAAGTAACACAGGCATCCTTCTTTGCAAAAACTCACCGACAAAAGCCGCCTGTAAATGCAGTCAAATTCAATCTGCTTTCGGTGTCATGCGCGCGCTTTATTGCGTGCTTGTAACTTCCCTTCTCTCACTCGCGCGGCGGCAGCGGCGGATTGTTACTGTCAAGAGCGCTATAATAAAAGAGTAGCAGTTTGAGTGCTCGTTTTTTTATCCCCGGCTAAAGGGGCCTGAAAAATTTCATTTCGAAAACACGCCACTTTTGTTAAGGAACGTTTTAACTACCTCGCTCTGCTTTTTTTTTTCTTCTTTCAGGTCGCGCGCGGTTGTTTATTTTTTTCCTTTTTTTTCGGACACCGCCGTTTACAACCGGCCTGTGCGTTCCGCGCGAAATCCATTCCTCGGCGCTTTGCGTATATTAATAACTTTTTCGGAGCCTCTTAATGAAAACCGCAGGCTCGGAGGGCGCGTCGGCGAGTGTTACTTGTTAAATTTCAATACACATTAAAGACAATTGGTAAAATCTGAATAATAAGCCACATAAAAAATTAGTCTGTGCTGAATGAGTTTCTCATGCGGTGCATTAAAAAGAAAAAAAAAAAACAACGGCGCAGCAAGAAAAGGAAGTTCGGGATCGGAGGACGGGAGGTGAGAAGCAAGTGCGTCAAGGCTTTCAGAAAAAAGAGGCGAGTAAGTGTTAAGAGGTGTTTGCAGTGCAGGAGGGTGCGGTGCTTTTTTTTGCGAAAATGAAGATGGCTGGTAGCCTACCTTGGTCGAACACAAGGCAGCGGGTGGTCTTGGCAGCGAGCCCCGGGGGCAGAGCGAACCTGTAGGCCGGGTTAAGCGACATCAGTCCGAGACCCAACGCCTCCGCGCCGCATCGGCCCCCGAACACATTCCCCACTAAAATCACCCACACAAAGCTTATCAGTCATCGTCACCTTCTTCCTAAGGGCTAAATCTACAGAAAAGAGTTGGCTCAGTTATCTACGGAAGAAAAACAGTTTTATTATCAAGGCTTGTTTTGTTTTTGTTTTTTTTTTATTACAAATGGATGAACAATTGATGACCGCGCCAACTCTTGTCTGCGAGTGAGAAATGAAAAGTGGGAAGGAAGAAAGGGTGGGGGAGGGAAGGAGAAGCAGAGAGTGCTTATCGGTAACTGAAATCATAGAGCGAAAGTTAAACACGCTGCCAACCGATTTTGACACAATGCTTTCTCATAAAGAACATGGAAATAATGAAACAATTAATTTATATTATAAATGGAATGTTATGAAAGAATTACTATTACCTTATTTATTAAAAGGTGAAATTTAAGTTAAAATTTATCAACGTAATTAACATTAAGTTTTACGTGTCTTGTTATTTATCACTTGATTTACAATTTACTGAAATTTTATATAGTTCGTTCATAAAACTATGAATTTCTCTTTACATTACATGGCATAACCCTCGGCATAACCATTATAGATTCCTCTAAAAGGGGTGCATTAGTTCAACGGAATCAGTTAGTTTGGCAAATCTTCGGAATGATACTAATCGATAAAATTCCTTTATATTTTCAAGCGGATTCTTAATACACGTTTATAACAAAAATTTTATCAAAAAATAATGTTTTAATTCAAGTATCTACTTCAATTTAACATTTGGTACGTACACACATCCGGACATTCTTTAGCAACTACTTTTTTGGACTCTCTGAACTGCTTTTATGTCAACATATGACAAACGAAAAATGTTGCCGTTCCAAAACTTTCTTTATGAGAAAACAATACGTAACCGTACATAAATAATTTGACTGAATCTTGTATTCCAAAGTAGTAAAATCAATCCAACATTTAGAGATGATGCCATCAGATACAGCAAAATCGCCTATCCGCGCGTCATTATGATGCAACAAACCCATTCGCAAAGTTTATTATAGACTAAATTCCGCATAACTCTACTCCGCAGCCGTCGTTTACGATAAATCAGCGGATCGATTTCGCAATAGCTTCATTTACAAGCAGTAAAAAGAGTAAAGACGAGACAATAACGAGTCAATACCAAGCCCAGTTATTAATTCTAATCTCGTTTAAAAGACATGTCGGGACCAAAAGGAAGAGAGGGAGAGAGAGAATCTGCCCGAAGGCAGACACGCGTCCGAGCGGGGATTACGCCGGGGATGAAATGTGTGCGCTCACGTGACCGTGTTTATCTCGCATGATATCCGAGTTCCTTTTCCATGCCGACGAGCGTTTGCCACTCGGCTTTATTATGATCCCATATAGATATCGCGATCCCGCTGTCATTACACGACTTCCCGTCAGCGAGCCGCTCTGACTTTATTGCTTTTTAGCGAACGACGCACGTGCCCCTTTCTCTCCCTCTCACTCGCTGATCGCTTTTGTACTCCGCGCCTATTATTTGCTTTTTCAGGCGCCGACGATCAGATAGCGGCCGACTAAGAGATGATCCGATAAGGGCGGGAGCGTAAGCGATCGCGTTGCTGCGTTTTTTTCTTTCTCAAACTGGTTTATTAAAAGAGCTGCTGTTCGACGACTAATGAAGATCGCCGGGCTCTCGCTGCGACCCTTTAAACGGCCCGAGAATCGGACGCGATCCGGGAATAGCCCCCGATCGGATCGACGTAACGTCCGCGGCGCTGCCGCTCCGTCAAGTGTAAGAGCTCGTCCGGAAAATAATAAATGATGAAGCGCGCGGCCCGTTGATTGACGCGTCCGGCTCGAGAGATTGCCGGGGAAAATCTGACCCGAGGCGTCAAGCCTGCGTCCACCGGCCACCCCTGGCTCGCGCGCGCGCGGTGACTTTGTCAATTCTAATCGGCCGGGCCTCGTCCGCTGTCACTGGAGCACTTCACGCTAATTAGCGCCCGGCGAGCCTGATTTTCGTCGGGATGATCGGGAATTACACGCGAGAGGTGTGGCCGGTAATTGCCCCACCACCTGCGGCAGGCCAGGTACAGAGGGCGGCTGCAGGGCAGCGCCGGCGGGAGGAGAGAGAGAGAGAGAGAGAGAGAGAGAGAAGACGCCGAAAAAAAGAAGAGCGAGCGGCTCGAGTCAAGGCGACTCGCGAGTACAGTAGCCGATGAATTATTCAGAGTCCTTCTCTCGCTCTCTCTCTCTCCTTAGAGGGATCTCTAGCTCGTTTTTTCCAAGCCGCCGCCGCCGCCCCTTTTTGCCAAGGACTACCTCAGATTAAGATCGCAGCGGGGCTGTCACGCGCGGCCTTCTACGGGCGCTGCATCCCCGCGAGATTTAGTGCAACTCTAGAGCTGTAAACATTGTCCCTTGCTTCTGCCTCCTTTTTTCTTCTTCCTTTTTTGCTTCCCTCCTCTTCTTTTCAGCAGCGCACCGCGAAACTCGCCGTCGCCGTCCGCCTTAGCGGCTCTCGCTAGCGATATTATGCTTGCCGAAAAAATGTCCGGAGTGAGTGATCCGCGCGAGCCTCATATTTTATTTATCGCGATCGCGACGTTTCAATTCTGGGCCGCGCGCGCTTTCGGTTTTATAGTTTCCGCGGCCCGACTCGGTCGCGCCGAGGACTCGATCGGCAGTTTTTGCGGCGGATCTGCGGCTTAGATTCTGCGGGTAAACGGTTTGTGGCCGCGAAATGCCAGGTGGCCTTTCGCGACTGCGAGAGGCTGGCCTTATCGTTACATTTAATAAAATTCATTATTTTGCCTCGTCGGATATTCGCGGGCAATTCTTTCATTTAATCAACGTTTCAATGGCAATTCAATGGAAATTCAAAGCTTTTTGCTCGGTCAAAGATTCTCGATTAAATTTTATAATAACGACACTGGCTAATATAAAAATGACAATACATTCATTTTGTTATCACGCGTAATATCCTTTGAATAATATTATCAAATAACACGGGATTAAATACCGTACGGTCTGTACGAGCGATTGATTAATTAAAATTCTGAAACGCTTTTCCACCCGGTCGAAATCGTTTTTAAGCCTCCGGAATTTAGAATTCATTTTTTCGTGTAATTTTTTTCATTCGGATATTCACGACTGCTTTTATTTTCCATCAAGCCTGTCCGCCCGCCTAATCCCTGAAACAATGCCGTCGAAAAGCTTAAAAACCCCGAGAGGTAAATCTAGGCAGAAACTCGCGGCAAACGTCGACGAGCAAAAAGGGCGAGAGAATTTGCATAAGCATGCCGGCGTCGAGAGTCGTCCAAGTGCGCTTAATACAATGCAAGAATGCTCTTGTGTACTTTGGGAAAGGTGTGCGTAAGCCAGGCTTCGTGCCAGCGAAAGAGTGCAGTGCGCGCGCGACATCCGAGTTGGCCGGTCCGATCCGAGGAACTCGAGCCACTGGCTTGGATTGCATCGCAGTTAAGGGGACGTCGGAGCACTTTGCTCGCTGTCGCTGTGACCGTCGGTGACGCTCGTGCAGGCATTCGTTGCAGGCCCGTGCATTCGAGCGCATTTTGACGCGTTCAGTGACGTCGGCTCAGTCGGTATCCAACCTCACCTTAAGCGTTCAGCGCGCGCAGCCGAGCCACTCGATCATATCAGCGTGTTATTACACGCTCTCCCGGCGCAAAATATGCGCCGCACGGCGAGCAGCAGAAATCTCTCTCTCCCTCTCTCGCCCGACTCCGCGCCTAAACGAATCGCCAAATTCGCTAATCGATTCCCTAATCGATTCGCGCGGCTGTCCCGATCCGGAAACGACGCGCGGCGCCTGCTAATTGGCAGGCTGCGCCGGGCCAAATCGAAATGACCGGCCGACCGCCCGGGGTGCGCAAGCCACAGGTCCCCGAAAACAGGGCCGACGAAAGAATCCGGGTTAATTGATGATTGCGGCGGGTCGATTTTCCGGCCGGCCTGGTCGCGCTCGATAAAGAACGTCCTGCATTGATTGTTCATCGGTGAAAGTGCGCATTGGCCTGCGCGCCTTTCCGATTAAACTTTCACGCGAGACGATCGCTCGCTGCAGCTTTTGGACGAAAAGCAGATTATGACTGCCCCGGGGACAGACTACCTGTGGATTTTTAGCGGCGAGCGATCGCGATTAATATAAAACTTTGGCAAGGGGAGAGCGCGTCGATGTAGAAAGCGAGCGCGGTGAAAAACAATAGTGGGAGAGAGAGAGAGAGAGAGAGCAGAGCTCGCCGTGCGCGAAAGGCCGGCCGAAGATTCTCAGGCCGTTCATGTTTCAGGCAGGTTGATATTTCATACAGAGCGCTGCGCGCGAGAGTAAGGGCGCGTATACGCGCGAAGGTAGGCCCGAGAGCGACGACGTCACCGATATATATTGTTTATATATATTGTTACGGGGAACAAAGTGCGGTTTCGCGTCCGGCCGCTTCGGGGCTTCACCGATCGGCCCCGACGTGCACGATGGCCTGCACTACTTATCGCCTGCGCAAGCACATGTGTGTCTCTCTGTGCGCCGCGCCGTCAATGTCTTCATTGTCCGGCAGCGTGAGAATTCGCCGAGAGAGCGAATCTCTCCGCCGTAATTTCGAGCCGCCAGAGCGTTAGCTTCTGGGAGAGCGGGCTCTCTCTCTCTCTCCTCCGATGCAATCCGATGCGCGAGTTTTAACATTCTTTCCCGGGGACAATTATTGCGAGAACGACAGAGAGAGAGAGAGAGTAGAGCAGCGAGAGGGCCGCTTACGGGATTACATCGGGTATTAGCAGACTCGAGCCAGCCGCCGCCACTGCCGTTGAAATCCTTGATAAGCTTCGTGTCCTCCACAGGTATTCCGCCGATTTCGAGCCGTTCGCCCGGCGGCGATACGCGTGTAATCCGATATATTCAAATTGCGCTCTTTTCACTAGGTTCCTCGCCCCCACCTCGCCCGACCGAGGGGGGAGATTAACGGAGCGACGAATGCGCGAACGTACCGGCAGCTATTAGCCGACGGGGGCCGACTCGCCACATGTTTATTAAGTCTCTCTCGCTCGCGAGAGGTGCTTCAAGATTACGCCGGCGAACGGTTATCCACTGAGTTATGGAGTGATTTTCTTTCTTTCTCTCCTCGGTAACGTATAGAGGAGGACGAGTTTTTCCAGTCTTTTGATCGGCAAGTCTCCTGCGGAGCGGTCGCAAATTAGGCCCTGCAATTTTCGACGAGAGAGCTTTTTGATGCTTTCGACGATTCAAGCATCGGAAGGAGAGGGAGAGGTGTGTTTTTTTTAAGCGGGAGGGGCTTCGCAGAAAACGGCGGAGGACGACGATGCGCTCTCTCTCTCTCTCTCTCTCTCGCAAGCTTTATGTACGCACGGCGGAGCTTTCTTTCGGCACTTAAATCCCGGCCCAGGCTCGTTAACCTAAACGCTCGCACGCGTTTTTTCCTCCCGCCTTAATGAGACGTTATCCCCCCTAAATGCCCGCTCGAGGGTGACGAAGCAGACTTTCCCGGCGGAAAAGCTCTCCAGGAGAGAGCCTTTGAGCGAGCGACTGCCTGCCGCGGCGAGAGCCAATCGATACTCGCCAGATTAGCCGGCGAGGATACCGAGGCGTGTGTATTCATTACGTAGATCGAGTGCCGGAGGTAGCTGCAAACTCGCACCTGAGGATCGCTTTAACGCCCGCTCGACTTTAATATCCGCAATTGATATCGCCGCGCGCACGTCAATATTTTCGAAACTTTAGCTCGAACCGCTTAGCGCTTGAAAAAGAGCGCCGCGATATCGCTCGCGCTTAAGCAGCCTCCGCTCCTCTCGCCAGTAGCTCCCGAGTTGTCGCAGCTTGTAAGACTTTGTTAAGCCCGTGTTGTCGGGAGAAGGGCACGGCGGCAGCCTCGGAGGCAGAGGAAGGAGCAGCGCACGGAACGTCTGCTAATCCAAGATTTATCTCGCTGCCGTACTCAAGCCGAGGAGAGGAGACCAAACACGCGCCAACCTTCTCATTGCTAACCCGCATTTTTTCTGTCAGTCCCCTCGGCAGGCTTTTTCCCGGAGCGCGGCCTCGGGCATGCACGAGCGAGAGCGAGAGTCGGAAAATAATTGTTCAATCGCGGAGAGTGGACTCTCCTAATGCGCTTGATTGATCTTCGTTAAACTCCGGCAGAACTTGTCCGACTTATTCGGCGAGCGGTCGAAAAATTTACGGCGCACTTTAGTTATTCCGAATGA
Source organism: Ormyrus thymus (assembly GCA_035582935.1). Lineage (NCBI taxonomy): Eukaryota > Metazoa > Arthropoda > Insecta > Hymenoptera > Ormyridae > Ormyrus > Ormyrus thymus. Next base: position 3,217,133 of record JAWWEM010000054.1, on the reverse strand, counting down.
TCGTTAGCGGGATTAAAATGCAGAATCCACGCCGAGAGCTGTCGGGCCGTGTAATCCGGCCGCGGCGTATTGCGCGCCGCCCGGGAGGAGGAAAATTGTAATTTCCCGGAGCAAAGTGGATAATAGATAAAGATAAAGAGAAAGAAGACGAGCGCGCGCGAGCCGAGGCTGAAAGGGGGGGCTGCCGCCGCCGCCGCTCGAGAGCTGCCCGGGGACGGAGAAGCGGAGCAAGATGCCAGACCGGGAGGAGAGAGAGAACACGGTAGCTTTTCTCGGCAGATGCATTATTCATGCGGCGGGAGAAAATACGATATGATCCAATATGTGGCTCCGCGTTTACTCTCTCTCGCTCTCTCTCCGGGACATGGAAAGACCAAAGCCCTCGCTAAGCTGCCGAAAATTGCCGCTCGAGTTTTCGCGTAATTTACGGATAGGCGAGATCTTATTCCCCCAGGCATGAGTAGCTCTCGATGGATTTTTAATTCGCGAGGAGCGCTCGTCTCCGCCCGAGCCGAGGGACGGGGAACATGTGCTGCGCCTTCGTACTCGGGGACGTAATTTCTCGCGCGCGCACCCATCGACAACTTCCCGAGGAAAACTCGCGAGCTTTGTCGCAAGTTCGATTCGATCCCGGCGCCCGCAGTGTTTCGGGGTTAAACGGGGCAGTTTATCTAAAATCAGAGTTTTTATCGACTCCCCGAGCGGCGCGATCCCGAAGAAGGAGACGAGACACGAACCGGCGAGAAGAGGAGAGCCGAGCAGATGGAAGCGCGCTCGGCACTCGCTAATACGTACATAAAACTCGGCCGTATAAAGCGCGTCGTCGAGTTTAAGGCCGATTATAAAATGTTCTCCGCTGGCGCAAGTAGAGATCGCGGCTCCGGTAAGAAGAAAATCGGTTACGAGCCGGTTTTACGAGCGCGAGCGGCTCCGGGAGGGGGGGGGGGGGACGCGCGCGCGCGCTGCTCGCATTTCAAAAGCCGCTCTCGAAATTTATTTGTCCCCGGTGGAGAAGGTGATAAGAGAGCGAACACGTACGCGCGCGTGACGCTTTATTCGGGTGAGGCGGCCGCGCGGCCGCAAACGTATTAACACACAATGAGATAGTTTTGCCGACTTGCGCGCCTTTCTCGAAGATCGAGAGCCGACGCGCGGCATACCGGGTGTCTCCTCTTCACCTTCCCGATCCCTTTTTACAGCCTCCCCCCCTCCACCGCCGGCTCCGTGATTCTTCTCGTCGGGGCTTTCGTCGGCGTAATTAGCGCTGCCATACTTGCGGGGACCTCCATTAGTTCAGCATACTATGTGTGTCCGTAAGCCGCGGCTTTAATAAGCCCCGAGGTATATGGAAACTGATTTATGCAAATCGTTAGCTGCTTAAAACCCGAGCTGATAAGCGCTAATTGGGCGTAAAGATCGCGCTGACCGACTCCTTTCCAAAAGCTCCCCGGCTTTTCCGCTTTTCGCTCGGCGACTGAAATCTTGCGGAGCTACGGCCGGGCTATAAAAATACCCTCGGCGCAGTTTCGCGGAAAACAGTCGAAATTCTATCGCAGTCGAGGTCTAAACGCCGCGAAGAAGGAGGCGGCTTGTCGAGCGGTCGTTTTACAAGCGGGATGAATTTTTGCGGAGACACCTTGTGCTTGGCGCGCGGCAGCGGCGGCGGCGGCCGAGCGCTCGCCTCGGACCCTCTCCATTGTGTGCGGACGCTTTGATAAATTACCGAATAATTGTCAAATGCGAGAAAACAAAGAGCAGCGGCGTCGGGCAAAGAAGGCAGCGGAGTCACCAGTCGCTCGGGGGCGAGAACCGCGACAAGGACGCGCGCGCGCATAAAATCTCTACAAAATACCTGCGGACAAAGGTGTACCCCGAGAGACGGAGAGGAGAGAGAGAGCCTTACGGAGAGCCAAATAAAGCAGCTCGAATAAAAATTGCCGACTTTATTTGCCGGGGCGCTTACACGCAATACGAGACGTTTATGCGCGCGACTGTGGGAACCGATCTCATGCAAATCGCTCAGATTTTTTCAAGCCCCGACTCGAAGAAAGAACGGGAGGAAGCTCTCCTGATTGACTTGTAATTTATCGACTTTTGGGGGCTCTCGCCCGAAAGGGGTGCCTTCCTCGCTCAGGCACTAAACTCTTAATCAGTGCTTTAATCACGCTGCACGCCGACTTTACTGCTTTTTCGACGATTCGTGACCGGCAGAGATGAGAAGTCCCCCCCCCCCACCGGTTAATCGCGTTACTTCCTTAGTGTCCTCTACCTTCGCCGTTTTCTGGCCCCAGCAGCGCCAGGCGCGCTCGCAGCCCGAGACCGATTGCCGCGGCAGCGCGTGCTAATGGCACGCCGCGGACAGTGACAAAGTTCGAGGGCGACTAATCGCGGGGCCAACTGCCGAGGAGCGCAAGATTGGCCCGAAGCCGCCGCCGGGACCGCAGCGAAAAACTTGGACCGACTCGACCGCGGCCCCCGAGCTGGACTGCTGTGCGATTTGCGGTGGGGAGGAAAGGCTCGATTCTGAAATTGAGCTTCGGACGGGAAGCTGGCGCGCAGCTTACTTCGAACGGATGCGTACGGAGGCACAGAGTATTCAAGGTTTCTCTGCTAAAGGGTACAATAACAGCTCTGGAGATCACTAACTCGTCCCTAAACACTGTTTCGCTGAATGGTTAAAAAAAATGACGGTTTCGAACGAATCCGAAAGCCTGTCCATTTAAATTTTGACGGAAAGCGGATTATGCACTTTTAAATTTTCCCTGAAATTAACTCGTTCTCCGCTCCCCGCAGCTTACCGTCTATGATTGATACATCGATTTCAACTTAAAACTGTGTCCACTTGCATCGATAGGCTTATTTATTGTGAAACACGGCCAGCTAATCTGTACCATCAAAAAGTACGCAAACTCGTTACACGGGCCGACCCTTTTCCACTGCGATTCCATTCATGGGCTTGAACTTGATTAAATTTTTTAAAGTGGATCGGAAAATTAAAGTCAATTGATTGAAAATATAGAGTACGGTGCGGTATAGAGTACCGTATGCAAATGTTTTTAACAAAATATCTACACGTTACACGTATATACTTCGATAAAAAAGTAATTTCATTTTTTTTTTTTTTTTTAATCGTTTGTAGGAATGTTAAAATCTTAATCAACCCGTCACTCCACGTTTTAGTTATTTAGAATTAGCTTTATAAATAAGCTCTAAATAAAGGTGCAAATTTTTTTATTCAGACTACCAGTCGCCTAGTGACTTTGACTATATAGATCTCTGGGCTTTTTAGCCGGGCAGATTCATCTAGGTGCTATCCGCCTTGCTCATTTTTCTACCAAGGATACATCGCGATAATCATGGGATTGTTCTCTACGTAACAAAGGTCCTTTGTGCTTTAGCAATTAAAAACGTTTGCTTTGCTAATCTAAAAGTAATTTGTCCGTGCCTCGGCCCGAGGCGAAATTCCATCAGTAGCTCGTCGTTAAATTGTCGCCCGAAGGCTCATTTTTTCTCGTCAGCGTTAAAGAGTGTCCCGCAAATAATGGCCGAAATAAGAGTGGCCGTCTGGGGGGGGGGGGGGGGGGGGGGGGGGGGGGGGGGGGGGGGGGGGGGGGGGGGGGGGGGGGGGGGGGGCGGGGCG
>JAWWEM010000054.1:3195377-3208053 GCA_035582935.1 Ormyrus thymus | reverse complement strand
CCGGGATTAACATCGTAGGTGTAATTTTTACCCGAATTTTATTTGTAATTTTTAACCAAAATTTTTCTCCGTGTACACCGAGACATTATCCAATCGCTATGAAAAATTTTACTCGGCGCCGCCTGCCTGTTGCTGTAAAAGTGTGATTTATCATTTAATGCCCGCGTCGCGGATTTGCCGCGAGCATTAGCCGCGCGGACGCCGATGCTCGTCTGCAATCCCGGCCAAATCGCCTTCGACAAACCCAAAACGACCGATCGCTTCGAATCTCCGATTCGATTATTGGGGGCTAAAAAGCCGACTGGCCCATTCGTCGAGCCGCCTCTTTAGATAAGATGGCGAGCTTCCGAATAAATTTGCCGCCGCTATCTTAGGCTGGAAATTTAGCACTCGGTACGTCTTACTTTCACGAGCTTATCTCTCGCTAAGCCGTTTCCCGCTGAATTTAAGAACTGTGCGAGTGAAATATGAGAGAGAGAGAAATTTCTAATTAGAAGCAGAGATTTTTCCACCTACAACATTGGGCTACTCCGCCGCGGCGAGAGGAGAGCCTGGCGCGCCGTTTTATTACACCCCGCATTTCGGAATCTCAAGTGGCGGCCCTTTACAGCCCACTAAAAGGCCTGCCTTTTCTATCCAGGCATTTACGGGCCTGCTCTCTCTCTCTCTCTCTCTTCCTCGCAACGCTGCGCAACCGCGGCGTTAAAATCTCCCGCGCACAGGTACGCGATATCGCGCGCAGCAGCCCCCCTGGAAAAATCGGAGGAGCCGAGCGTCGCCGCCGCAGCTGTCGTCGCTCCCCGGACACAGGTGGATTCGTCGCCGCGGCTACTGGTGGCGAATTTATGGAGGGGGGCGAGAGCGAGAGAGAGGCAGAGAGGAGCGTTATGTCAGCGGGCCATCGCGCGGTCGCGGAGTAAATAGTCCGCTAAATGCAATGTAAACGTGCCGCTGAAAATGATTATTTGCACTCGCGGTCTTCCGACAAGTCAAGCCGGCAAAATGATGCGATGATTTGTGCAACGCGAGAGCGACCGGACGCGCGGCGTGTGTGCTCTCGGCACACGAGTGCGTATAATACGCGCGACGCGGGCAAAAAGGCTTCGCCGGACCGCCGGATTAAAAAACTCCCGGTATCGAGGGCGCCGCCGTTTGGCTATCGCGTTCACTCCGCGAAAATCATTCTGCTCTCAGTGGAGTCCGGCCTCGATAAGAATCTACATATATTCCATTTAACAACTGCGCACAGGATCGAGAAAAGAAAAGAGGTCTGCGTGTGTCGGAGGTTGGAAAAGAAGAAAAGAAGTAGATAAGCGGGCGAGCACTGACTTCTGTAGGGTCTGCCCTCCTCGGGGGTGGACCTCTCGGTGTTCTCGGAGCAGGGCGTCGCGCTGGCCTCCCTCTCCTCCTCGCCGGGCGGGTTGTTGGAGGCGGCGGAGGGCTGCGTGGAGCCGGCGCTGCCCGGCGGCGACCTGCTGGTCGAGTTGGCGGGGCTCTGGGGCGCGAGGTCCGTCGCCTGCGAGGTCACCGACGGCGAGAACATGCTGGACATGCTGGAGAGGGAGCCGAGGCTCGAGAGCCCGGTGGGCACGGCGCCCGTCGCCGCCGACACGCCCGGACTCTCGGACTCGAGCTTCAGGCGCTTCTGGGGCGGCGCGAACGCCGAGGGCGCCAGGGGCCGGAACGCGCTGCCGAACGGCAACCGGTGCTCCAGGGGGTGCAGGAACTGGTGCTGCAGGTGCAGCATGTGATGCAGCCGGTAGTCCAGCGAGGCAGCCGCCTGTCCGAACGGGCTCTGCAGCTCCTTCGTCTCGCCGATCTGCAACAGAGGTTCGCCCGTCTAAGTGTGTTGTTCGCCGCTTTGGCTCGACTGCTCTTTGCTTAGAGTTAGGTATTGTGCGAGATCAGGCTGAAGCCCTCGCTGCTCATGCGGAATGAGCGGGACCTCCCCGATTCGCTTGCGGATGAATTGCTTCAATTCTGAATAATTCGTAAGAAGAGTTGTAAAATTTGAATCTTAAAATGACAAATTTCAAGTACAATTTCACTTACTAATAGTTTTATTCAACAACTGCTTTTATACGTGAAACCTTTTACGCTGATAAATTCATTTTATTTTAATTTATTTTGATTTTCTGTTATGAAAATAAAATTCGCTTTCCATCCAACACTGCGAATGAAAGTTTGGGTTTAAATTAAATTCCAAACCAATTACCGATGTAATTGTTACGAAAAATTTGACAGCATTAAAAAAGAAATAATCGACTAAACAAATGAAAAATGCGAAATTTTAATAATACCTGAAGCTGAAAAACCCATCATGTCCTGCAAATGTATTTTCTATACATTTCGCACGGAGTGTCGGCGGTTAATATTTAAAAATTTGTTACAATCCTTTGATAATTCGAACATTTTATTAACGATAAACTACGCGGAATTGAAAGGGAAAAAAAGCTTCCATCTAAAAGCAATTAGCCGCCCAACTTCCATTTCCCTTTTTACTGATCGCTCCAAAGCACATACCTTTTCAATTACAACAAGTTTTTGCACCCTTTTTTCCTCCACTTCACACGCGCAAATCTTATTTAAATTCTCATTATTGCAATTTAAAAATACCTTACTCCACCACCGGCTCCATACAGAAAAGAATATTGCAGCTTTCGTGCGCGCTTTTTATGTAAACAATGTATCTTTGTTATGAAGCATTTTAGCCAAAAGGTAAATTAAAAAATCGTATCGTCCAACACCTAAAGATTGTAATTTTTTTGTTTGTTTAGTTATTTAATGTTACATCCTCCTTTCGGCCATCCTATTTTTCTTTTTTTTCCGCCGTCGAAAATATTTTGTTGAAATATCTCCGAAAATTTCGGACTGACGAGCAGCCTTTTCTTGGAAAGCAAAGTCCGGCGTTTACAGTTTACAGACGAGCCGATTTCTTAACCGTCTGAGCCGATAGGAATGCTCTATTGTAATTTTGTACCTACTAATTAGTAAGCTTTTCTTTACCTGTGCGCGTCTACAAGAAATCCAGTTTTCAAGCGCGAATAATAAAAAATTTAATATCTACAGAGTGCTCTATAATTACTAGTAATCTTTGTTATAATTTATTGTAAGATTTCTAATACTTTATGAAAGATATTTGCCCCTTACGGCGTAATTTAATGCTTCCTGCCTACATAGTTTCTAAAAGATCTAACGTTTAGATCCTTATAATAGGGCTCTAGATATTTTTATAGATCGTAATTTATACAGCCTTATGAAATATTTGAAATTAAACTTTTTATAACGCTGCCACTACACGAAAAATAGAAATATAACCCGTGAGGTGATGTAAAGCTTCTTACAAATTACCATTTAAGAATTTTAAAAGCAAACTGCTTACAGTATGGCAATTTAAAAAAAAGGCCAGAAAGCGAGCCAACGAAATCGTGGAATACGTTGAGAACGAAAAAAAAATCAAATTTAAAATTATGAAACGAGTCCAAAGAATAATTAATGCACGCCCGAGACGTTTCTTGCAATTTCTCTGAAAAAGTTCCGCGAGAAAGGTTCGTTTATTTTGCATTGCGACATGTATTATTTATATAATTGAAAATTCCTTAAGCAGCCCGCACTGACCGAACGTTCGCTGGTGAATTATGTCTTCATTTTCAGGATCCCATTTTTGGGCTCAGAAAATATACTTTTTACTTTTCGCAAGTGGCAAGCGTTATGCCGCGTAATGTATTTTGTAGGCTGCAAATCAACTTGTCTCGAGGAGCGACTCGTAAAACGTTGATCAAATTTAAACTTGTTTTATTCCGTGCAACAAAAAGGGAGATCCCTCGCGCGCCTGTTTTATAACTGTTTTTAAACGTAAAGAAGTTTTGTCTTTATGTTTCGCATAAATAATTCTCAAATAGTGATAAATTTTTTATGAGGCATATTTCACAAGTAGGTGCAACCGGGACTACAAAGTTACTGCATGCGACTGCGCCGAAAAAGAAAAGGTATACGTAAACGATTATACTTTCTGGAACCCAGAAGTATAAGTATTAAAATTCCTTTTCGTTAAGCTAATAAAACGCGTTTAAAGAAATATTTTACATCGGCGAAATAACGATAAGTCTATAGGAATGCACGTATAAATAATTTCATTTTATTGCCGTAAGAATTTACACGATAGCATATGCTCATAATTTACAAATCCGAGTATCAAAAAGCCGAGTTTGCGGCGAACGATTTCGAGTTTCAAAGTCTTTTTAAAGGCATTAGACTTGCGCGGAGAGAAAACTAAATTTACACCTGGCAAGTAAATAAACTTTTTTCTAGAAAAAAGCTTCCCGGATTTCTCGGACTTTCTTTTAAGCGAATTTCGCTACCAAAGCGCTCAAGTCTTCCCAGATAAACGTTTCAATCGCACTGAAAAGGCAAGCACCTACAAAATCCAACAGATTTACAAAGAGAAAATGAGTTTTTAATTGTAAAGGGAGCATTGAAGTAAATTTAATGATTGAAAAAAAGAAACGAAACGACACTCCGCAGAAAATAATTGAATGATTAATTCAGCTCCGCAACTCGACCGCAGAAACGTCCGCGGCAAAGTTACCTGTGCATCAACTTAGACCGCAGAAAAAAGCGCGCGCCGACGAGTCGAATCGGCAAAAAGCGAAGCAAAGAAAGGACAGCAGCAAGACTAGTCTCGCGGGTCAAAGTGGCAGCGTGCAGAATGACAGGTAAAGCCGATCCGTCGCAACTATATCGCATGTCGGAGAGCCGATTAAGTTGCGCTCCTCCTCTTCCAACTGGCGAGTCTAGCGAGCTCTCGCGAAGCAAACGGCACTCATTCATGCAGCCTGAGCAAATACTAACTTGCGGGTTGAAGGGTCTTTGCATTCTGAGGGCCGCCTCGGAGAAGCCCCCGGCCTGCGAGAAGACGACCAGGGGCGGCGGCAGCTGATTCGGCACGTACGCCGAATTATCCATTGCTCGGGGCGTTTAAAAACAAGAACTGACAAACAAGAACAAGCCAACAACAATGCAATAACACTAGTCCGTCTGAGCGAGCGAGTCCATCCGCTGGGTTGTCTGCGCCGGCGAAGCACTGAGCGCGCGCGTGGACGACCAACTGACTGACGTGTGCTCCGCTCGCTCGCCTATGTATTTCAAACGGTTCGCGCGGCGGCGCCCGGCGCGGCACCTAACCTTATCGTATATATCGCACGAGCCCCAGTCTATGTATACACACAATGCGAATGAATGAAAGCGCAGCGGCGGCAGCGACGAGTCAGGTGTGCGGGTGCACGTGCACGCGCGCGACGAGGGCCGAAAAAAAGTAGCGCAAATCAACCGACGAAAAAGAAGTAGCGGCCGACGCTCGCTCGCGGCCCGACCTAACCTCTCTCGCCGCGTCCTCGGCGCGCACACCCCGAGGGAGGCGTTCGACAGCGGAGCCTCGTGTTCGCGGGGGAGGAGGAGGGGTGCCGGCAGCCCGCCCGAGAGAGAACGGAGCAGCTGCCTCGGGGAGCATGCGAGTGCAGACTGAAACGTGCGAGAGGAGTGAGGGTACTTACCCAAGCCAGCAGCCAGCAGTCGCAGCAGAGCCGATGCTAGGCCGGAGAGGAAGGAGGTGGTGGAGGTGGTCCCATACGCCACGCTCTCTCCTATCCAGCGTTGGGGGCCGAGCGGATGCGGCTTCGGCTTGAACTTGGCCGAGGAACGCGCTTCGCACAGTAGGAGCAGCGGCGCACCGCCGTCCTAAGCTCTGAACTTGGCTGCTCTAGCCGCTTTTCAAATGCAGATTAAATATTGCAAGAGTAGCCTTTTTAGCCGGGCTGCGGAAACTTAAGTCAATCAGAAAATTATTCTTCCTTCGAAACTTCTTTCTCTAATATTAAAATAAGTACTGTACCTGTTACACTTTTTCATAATCATTATCGTGTACACTTGATACAATATTTCACCATTCATTTAAGCATCTTTTTCTTCTTGGAAATTCGTAAAATTGCCTCACAAATAACTCCATAATCTGATAATTTTAATAAATATTTTATTGATTTTTCTTTTAATTTTTAAAATTCAAGAAAATAACAATAAGAAAATCTTTTGCTTTTCTGCAGCAATACTTTTTCCTGAGATAATATTAAAGCACACTATATTAATCTAAAAAGTATTCTCGATTTCGGTTATGGAAAACAGTTAATGTGTAGTATCTATAATAAGGTTTTATTGGCCAACGTTTTAAGATATACAACCATGTTACAGTATTGAAAACAACGAGAAGCAGACAGTAAAACGCTTGATCTGACATCTAGCAGTGTAATCACGCATCTGAGAATAATGTTTTTATATACGGATAGTAAAGCAGGTTAGCGTAGAGTTAGATATTTAAAAGATTTTTTTATTAATACCAAATATATATGAATTAAATTGGTTGTTGTATGACATATGTGTATATATGAATCAAATTTTACAACTCCGAATACTTCAACTGACTTTTTGGTACAAGTTTGTTGTTTGGTAGAGTTCAAAGGTACATTTTTATAGAAACAGTCTCAAAGAAATTTAAGTGAGAATCCATTTAGAACATCTGACATAGATTATTCATTACATTTAATGTTACAATAATTTCTATTATAGTTTTTTACAACTTTTGCTTCCTACTAGAGGAAGTGAGTTCCAAAGTACAAATTTAATTTTCCCGCTGCACAAGGCTTATTGCAGTGCCAACCTCAAGTTTGGCCTCTTCTTGTGCCAACACTAATACACGAAATAAGAAACAGTAGAAAAAGACTACTAAGAAGCTGCTATGTGCAGCCAATTTTGATTAATTATGTGTTTAAACAAGTTTATAGCTTTTATTTTGTCACGTAAAAGAAAGTATTCAATTATCATCAGTAATAAAACTACTTGAATTGTTTATGCAATAGCCAGCTGTTATAAAGTTAAATGGTGTCATTCTATGAAGAGTCGTAAATTTAAGGTTAATAGTTTTTGTATATTTTTTTTATTTAATAATTCAATGTTTTCTTAAGTTTCTATGAATAATAAAATTTAACATTAAATTTTATATTGTTATAGTAAATTTTTCAAAAAATTAAAACTACAACATTTTATTACACTTTTCATGAAGATTTTGAAATAATTATTTTTCCAATTAAAATTGAAAAAATGTTGCCTATTAAATATTCATAAAGGTTAAATTTTAAGCAAATTAAAATTCTTAAAAGTAAAATACATAGTTATCATAAATTGTACTAATAATTGCTATGTGCCACTATTTCATAATATAGGAGATCAGAGGAAGCCAAGGGTTTCGCCACAGGGTTGATTATCAAGCTTCATCATTTGGGCTGACAATTGGCAACCCTTGACTCATGTGCCATGAGAATGCTTGCAAATCTTTCTTATAAGTAGGAGGTGATCCCCATGGCTTTCTTTTCACTCTCCTCAAACAAAACATCTACAAATAAATAAAATTTAACATGATTTTTATTAACGTTTTATCTTTGTTGTAGAAAAACTTTAAGTTTAATATCAAATTGTAAAAATGTCCACTGAAGGAGATGAGGCAAGTACCAGTACAGGATCACAAAACCATAGAATTAATAGGCCTGCTGCTCCAACTGCAACATTTTTACAAGGAGTAACTAGTACACGTGAGGATAAAAATAGTGATTACTTATGTCCAGTTTGTTTTGAAACAATAGAAGAAGCACATGTAACAAGATGTGGTCATACATTTTGTTTCAAATGCATAGTAGAATCATTAGAATCTATACCAAGGTGCCCAAGATGTAATATAAGTATATCACCACAAGATATTTTTCCTAATTTTCTTCTTAATGAATTAGTTGCAAAGTACAAAGTCCGTGTTAAAGCTAATGCAGTATTAGATAAGACTTTGGGAGTAGAGAACAAAAAAGGAAATACACTTGCAATAGATTCTTCTATAGGAATATCTGATGGCCTAAGAAATTTTATAGCATCAGACAGTACAAATCTTAGTTTGCCTGATGTCAATGCCATGCTTGAAGTACTTACTCAACGAAAACACTTACTGGAAGCAGAATCTTGTGCTGCACAGAATAGATTATTATATGAATTTTTAAGACATCTTTTAACTCAAAAAGAAGAACAAAAAAATCAACTGCAAAAAGAAGTTGCTCTTATAAAACGAGATATTAATGAAGTAGAAAATATTTTAAAAGATTTACAAAAGAAATGTCCACGTTTAGAAGATGTTAAAAAAACAACAGAGTATGATACAGCACAGGTTACAGCCATTCGAAAAGAAATGATAAATTTAATTAATATCATTGATTCTAGCACCATAAAACCAAGTGATGAGTTAGATCCAGTTGGACTTGCCAATTCACCTAGTAAACATGATTTAGGCAGCAGTTCAACTTTAGCACAGAGACGTCGAAGAATGCATGCTCATTTTGATGATTTTGTTCAGTGTTACTTTAGTACAAGAGCCAAAGAATTACATTTTGGTGGCAATAACAGTGAAATTCAGTCAACTAATTCAGGATTAGATACTTTTCGTGAAGACCTTGTCAAATTTTCTCGCTATAATTCCTTAAAACCATTGGCTACTTTAAATTATTCTTCTGATATTTTCAATCATTCAACTATTGTATCCAGTATTGAATTCGATAAGGATAATGAGTTTTTTGCCATTGCAGGTGTCACAAAAAGAATTAAAGTATTTGACTATAATACAGTAATTCGTGGTGCGGTTGATCTTCATTATCCAAGTGTTGAAATGACTTCAAGTTCAAAGATATCATGCGTATCGTGGAATTCTTTTCATAAGGGAGTTTTAGCTTCTTCTGATTACGAAGGAACAGTAACAGTTTGGGATGCAATGACAGGACAACGGACAAAAGCATTTCATGAACATGAAAAACGATGCTGGTCAATAGATTTTAATGATATTGATACAAGACTTATAGCATCTGGATCAGACGATGCAAGAGTAAAATTATGGTCACTAAATATGGAACATTCTGTTGCTTCACTAGAAGCAAAAGCAAATGTTTGCTGTGTTAAGTTTAATCCTAAAAGTTCATGTCACTTAGCATTTGGTTCAGCAGACCACTGTGTACACTACTACGACTTAAGAAACATGAAAGAAGCCCTTTGCATATTCAAGGGTCATAAAAAGGCTGTGTCTTACGTAAAATTCGTCAATGAACAAGAGATAGTATCAGCTAGTACAGATTCACAACTGAAAATGTGGAATATTAATAGTCCTTATTGCTTGCGCTCATTTGTTGGTCACGTTAATGAAAAGAATTTCGTAGGTTTAGCTACAGATGGTGACTATGTGGCCTGTGGATCAGAAAACAATGCATTATACGTATATTATAAGGGACTTACAAAGCAATTATTTTCGTACAAATTTGATGCAGCTAAGAGCATTTTGGAAACGCAGGAAAAACGAGAAGATGATTTGAATGAATTTGTTTCAGCAGTCTGTTGGAGAAAAATGTCAAATGTAGTTGTTGCTGCAAATTCGCAGGGTATTATTAAAATTCTAGAACTTGTGTAGGAATATCATAAATAAGCAACAGTAATACTGAAATGCTTTCTGTAAAAATAAAAATAGAAACAATTATTTTTATAATAAATATTAAGTGTTTTATGGTTGAGTTACGTGCTGACTGAATTAATATTACATAAATTGTACAAAGAATTACTAAATAATCTTTAGGTATAATTTTAAGTTTACTTGTTGTATAATTTTAAGTAAGTGAATAGAAGTGAATAGAAGTCTTTTAACATTTTATTTTTTAAACAATATTACTGATTTTGTGCTATTATTTAAAACTTAACGTTATTGTGTTAAATTGTAAATCAAATTTTAATTTACTAGCTTTGTTAATCATTTGTTTAATACTTGCATAAACGTCTTAAAGATTTATTTGTATTTTGGGTAAGAAAAAACTGGTTCATTTAAAGAACATGTCAGAAACTACTTGCACATAAGACTAATTATTAAAGACTTCACATTTTAAAAGTAAATTTATTTTAAATCATGAGAAGAAAACTTAAACTATAGATAAAATAGCGTTTTCGCTTATATATTTTTCTCTATTCATACAGATACTCTCTGGTAACTCATACTGCTTAAAAGTTCGGCCTATATAAAATACTATATCAGATAAAGTAACATTCTGAACAATTCTAAAACAACTAGAAAGCTATTGTAGCAATTCATTAAGTGATATTAAATAAAATACACAATTGTGATTTACATGTTCAATATTATATTAAAAAGCTTTAGGTGTGTGCAAAATAATATAATTGTAGATATTTCGCTCTTCGACTCAATAAAATAATTGTAACTACTATGGTCCATCAAAGTTTTTAGCTACTTAAGTTTCACATTTAACGTAATAGATTGAATTACTTTATCAATTAATGATGAATTGCTAATCACTACAAAAATCATACAAAAATAAATCACTAAGTTTTCAACTTAAAATTTAAAAGTATTATAATTAATAAAACTAATGGTTAAAAATTGTTAATTTTATTTCTATTATACTTCAAAATTAAATATAGTATTATCAAGAACAAGTAATTTTGACACTACGGACCATGTAAGAAATATTTATTTTTTTTCTTATTCATATATACAATAGGAATCAAGAATCAATGAGTAAATCTATTTTAAAAAATTTACTTAATTTTAATAGACTGTCTACAAAAAAATGTCAATATTAAAACCAAAAATATCACTCAAACAATCAAATCAAAACATACAGAACTTATTTGAAATCTAAACATTTAAAAAACATAATAAATATAGAAAAGCTAACTTTAATTTTAATAGAATTCAACTTTAATTAATGTCAGATGCCAAAATGTAAGATTTAAATTTACTTTATATTATCGTGATTAAGAGAAAATTAAATTTCTACTTCTAGAAAAATGTTGATATTTTAAAACATTATTATTTATTACATTTTTATGAAAAAGAATTTTACTGTGAATATATATTTTGCTACATAATATTTTAACATGTAATTTAAAAAAATTCCGTATATTACAAATATCCAAATAAAAATGTAAAATTTATTTTGTATATATAAATGCAAATAATTATTTTTATTTATTAAAAAAGTGTTAAATACAACACTATTCTAAAAGTGAAAATTTAATTTAATAAAATAGTTAAAGTAAAATCATTGTTAATATTCCACTCTAATTGTGAGTAGATTTTCATTATCAATCTTTAAATTAATTGTTAATATAGTAGTAGAATAAAATAAATTTGAAGGTGAACTCTATGCTAAAAAATTTTAACGAAGCTCTTATTCAAAACTAAACTTTTTTTTATGTTAAAAAATGATGCAACTTTGTTTTAAGTGTGTCTCTTTCTCTATCGAGAAATATAAAGATTTTTGGTGCTTTTACAGTACTTACATTATGTTTAAATTATTTTTTCTCAGAACATGAATTGATGGAACAAAAAATAAATGAATTGTATATAAATAGAAAATTAATTATTTCTTTGCCTAGCGGGCCAAAAGTACTACTTTCCCTGTAGGTGTCTGTTCGGGAATGTTGTATTCTCGTTCTCGCCAGGCAAAAGAGTATACGCACAACGGGAGGTAAAATGGCAAGCCCATAGCCCGGTTTGCCACCCTTGCCTTTGGTTTGAGTGTCGATTTACACGGGCTTTGACCCTGCCAATTTTTTACCGCCTAGGTACGTAATATACTATATAAGTTGCAGCGCTAATGAGTAAAGATATGTTTACAGTTTATTTAAATAAACAAATACATATAAGTTATAAATTTTTGTAAATATAATTGTATAATTTTTTGTAAAAAGAATAATTATTTTAATAAAAGTTTCATTTATTTAGACTCGTCATACGTTTTTTTTGCAGTGTTATTTTACAAATTGGAAAATAATCGTTTAATTTGTTATACAAATTATATGTAATTCAAATAAATAAGTTTTTATTTCTTTACATTAAATACAAATAAATTTCTTATATTTAAGTATTTATATAATATTCATTTGTTGTATATTTTATGCTAAAACAATAACTTACAATTTCGATATGGAATCTTCCCACTAACCATATCTGCACTTTTAGTTAAGACAGCAAAGGAAGAAATCAATAAATTATTTATTACTTTTTTTATTTTTTAATACAACATTTTACATGTAGAAAGCTGAAAAAAACTATTAAATAAACAAATCAGACTTTCAGACTTATGTTAAAATTTTTGACAATAACTCACTGTAACACCTTTTGTTTTTATTTATAGAAAAGTATATATTTTATTTTTAAGGAGCCATCATTTACAAAATTTTAAAATAAGTTCACAAAACTTGGAGAAATCTTAGAACAATAACTATACGTAAATCATATGATCTTTCATGCTTCTTTCATAAAATTTAGTAAAACTTATTGTACTCGTCGTAATTATGTATATGAGAATTAAAATCAATTTATCAATAAATTGCAAACTTTTTATATTTATTCATTTTTATAAGTTCGATTCTTTAAAAGTTGTTAAAGTGAAAAAAGAAGAAAAGAAATACACTTTAAAAAGCATGTATGCATACAATTTCCTTATAATATTACTTCAACACGGAGAAAAATTTTCTAGAAAAAATTACAATAGTACATTTTAATTTGATCACAGACTGTAAAAATCCGAAAAAA
>JAWWEM010000054.1:3168120-3195277 GCA_035582935.1 Ormyrus thymus | reverse complement strand
TATAAATTTCACCAATGTTAAATTGTGTACAATGTTTATGTGTACGATTCTTATGTGTATAAAACGCACCTTGCCTATATATAGAGCGTTTTCTTTCTCCGATTCCACAGTTCCTAATTTTATTTCCTCGTATTTCGTTTGAAAGCTGACTTATAATTATAATTTCACTATAATCCTTCTATCAGTAATTATTATCTATTTATTTTTAGTAATTTTATCAAAATTTAATTTTTATGAATAAAGTAGAATAATATTGCACAAAATGTGCGCGTGAAAGTTGTATTTTGACTTCATTATGAGCGAAAATACCTCTTAATAAATCATATCATTATGGTAAGTATAATAGATATATATGAATATAATCGGACAGGAATTCACTCGCGACTTTCAAAATTTTTAACCCAAGCAATATTTTCCGCCGAAATCGATAGCTTATTTTCCAATTAAAAACATTTCTCGAAAAGCCGAAGCGAGTATTTTAAAGGCCATAAAGCCCAGCTGGGCGTTCGAGTGCTAAAGAAACACCAAACAAAGCGAATGATCGAGTTTTTCGTCAGTCCTCCGACGGCTGCCGCTCGGCTCTCGATCTTCGGGAATCCGGCTTTCTAAAAATCGAAGGTGCTAGGCGGCACCCTCGAGGGCACTTCGCAGCCGCTCCTTTTCCTGCCGAGGTCGAGGAATATCGCCGCTGTTTTCTATCTCTCCCTTATCCTCTCGCGCGGCTCATTTCGATATACAGTTGGCAAAGCTTTCGGCCGGTCTGGGGCGCGTTCGAGGCCTTTTCAGCGCAGACTCGGCCCTGCCCCCCCCCCCCTCCGGCTCTCTCGAAAGATGTCGAGTAAGCACTTGCAGGCCCAGGCCGAGTGGCCCTTCTGCAGGCGTTCCGCCGCCGTTCCGCGCGCTCGCCGACTCGGCTTTCAAACGGAGGCCGAAAGGAAAAATTATGAAATTATGCCCTCGGCGGGGCGGCTGTTATTTAGCGAGAGCCTCGCGAGCCGCTCGCGAGCTCGATTTAACCTGCGCGCGGAGCGAGCCTCCGTGACTCGAGATGCCTTTCCGTCGGCTTTCGGCGCGCGAATCGCGGCTTTTTTCCCGGGGCTCAGACTCGGCAGTTTTACGGCTCGGACGTTTTTCGATTATTATGCGGCCCGAATTAGCTGAAGTGCGCAGCAAAACATTCGTTCGAAAATTGATAAGTTAAGTCGTATATAATAATTATTTAAAATTATGACCATTGCAATTTTAAATATAAACTGAAAGCTTTCGATAAATGAAATTCAAATTTATTAGCTTCAATTACTTTTATTTTTATCGGTGATATGTTTATTAATATATAGATAAATCGTGCGTTCAATGTCAGAAGTACTCAATGAATAAAAAATAAAAACCAGACATTTTACATTAAATTTGATCATATTAGATTTTCTGTAAATAGACTTAATACGATGATAGCTTCTAATTTATCCGAAATTTAACGGTCAATACAACAGAAATCAATATCGAATGAGATAATCAAGGCTATAATAATACAATCCTAAAGTTATAATTATAATTACTCGCCTGCACCGACAAACAGGCAATGCACATAAAGAAACAAATATTATAGCAGATTCTTTAATAACAAAGCGCACTATCCGATCAAATTCAATTTGCGAAATTGATTCCTACGGCTAAATGGATCGAGGGGCGTAATTCGTTTTAATGACCTTCAATTCACCGAGCATTAGTCGGTTTAGGAGCTGCGCTCAAATTTTCATGCCTCGCCGTAAACATTAATAGCTCACAACGCCGCCAATCTTTACAGTCTGTCGAAAGTACAGAAAGCCTATCGATGCCTATCGAAGCCCATCGATGCAGCAGCTCGGCTCGAATTCCAAATTGCTTTTGATATTCCGAAGCTGGAATTACGCTATCGCGTCCATCCTTCGCGCATCGTAATTCGTTTTCTGTATTTCAAAAGAGGCGCGACGGGAAGAGAGACGACTTGTCCGAGAAACGCGTGGCTCTGAGTTTCAGCTGGTACTTATCGATCAATGACGAGAATCCTTCGCTTTTTCGCTTTTTCGAGTTCGTCGAGAAACGTATTCTCTCGAAAACATTGATGATCTCAATTGAAGGCAGACTATTTGTGATTCAGTTGGCAGTTATTAAGATATTTAAGGTTTTGTTATAGAAAGTTTCATGAAAGTATCAATGTAATAAAGCTGTATAAACAGACGCGCTTGACGAGGCCTAGTTACGTTCAACTTTGTAAACGTTAGCTTTTTTCGTTCTTTAATAATTTCAACGTAATGCTCGCGTTCGCATTAAAAGACGTGAACGCATTAAAAAAAGTTTTTCTGACTTTAATTTTCGTGCTTCGACCTCTTCACTGAGAAAAAAGTTTTGTAAAACGTACCATACTGCCTAGTAAAGCCGCCACAGACTGTGAAAACCAAAAAATTACCATACTTTATAGGAAAATTTACTAAACAATATAGTAAGTTTTTGGGTTTTGACAGTATGTGATGGCTTTACTAGACAGTATGGTAATTTTTACTAGATTATTTGTAATTTTTACTATATTTCTTCTCTCAGTGTTGCACTTTAATTAGCTGATAAATAATCAATTTCTGGAATTTCATAATTTTCGCAACTGAATCGTGCTTTCATTTACGACGCTTCTAATTTAACAAGATCTTCAATTAACAGGCTAATTGCGGCAAACCCGCAAGTAAAAGACTTGAAATTCAGTAAAAGAAAAAAAAGCAGACTGGCCGTTCGATTCATTCCAGGTCGAATAAGAAGCATCAAGAAAAGAAACATCCGAAACGGTTAACGAGACATTATTCAAATGTCGGCGGCAGCCTCAATTTGCACGCCGTTAGAGTAAAAAAATCCAGCCGCGTTGCGGCGTTCGGCTCGCCTTGGGAGGAAGTTACGAGCGAAACCGTGTCGTCCTATCTCCAGTCAGCTGCCGCTCGTGAAAGTCGGGGCGATGACTCTCTCTCTCTCTCTCTCTCTCTCTCCCTCCCTCCCCGTCTCCTCCCGCTATCTGCACTCCCGTCGAATTACCGTCTCTCGAATCCCCGCCGACGACTCGCTCATAACTGGATTGTCTTAGAACTACTCGATTTCGCTAATAAAATTCGCTCGTTCCGCTTGTTTTTAGATTACCGGTAATTGGTTCGATAGGCTTTAGCGGCTTTTTCGTTTACCAGCGCGAAGAATGCTTGCGTTCTGGTTTGCGCTGCGAATCCTCGGCTTTAAAATCGCCCAGTGCCATTCCGGGCGCGAGGCGTAAACTGACCCACTGGAACTGAATATTAAATACCTGCGGGCGAGGCATCTCTCCTGCAAGTTCATTTCTTGCACGCATAAGCTGACAGGCAAGGTAACGTCGAAATTCAGGACTTCGAGACCATGACCCCTTTTTCTCAGTTAGCAATGTCCATTTCTAATGTAACTCGATTAAGAATCAAAAGTTACCCTCTGCATTTCTGGCATCGTTTAATATAATTTCAGATGGAAATTGCGCGAGTAAATTTCTCGAAAAGCTTAATCTTGTAAACTCTGAAAGACAAATTCATTCACAGTAACAGACGCATCGATTGGAACTATACTATCGCGTATTTATATTGACTTTTCCTACACGCTACGTACACCAACTGATGGATAAAAATAAGCAGTGCGATTCCTATTGGCCGGAATATGAAAGTTCCATCATGCATGTTCATTGAGCCAATAAATATCAGAGTAAATTGTTACTGATAGCTGTTTATAAACTTTAATCTCTAAAATTAAAGTACTTTGAGGTAAATAAACATGTGAAAGATCAAATATTTACGACCAACAAAATTTATCTATCAAGTTTTAGCGTTTTCTTTGTCACGCTTAAATTCGTAGAATACAACTTCTGATGTTGGAAAATATTTGTTCATCTCCTTTTTCCGCTGTTTTTAATTAACATCATCTTCCAGTTCTCGAAACTCACTTCATTTCCATTTTCTTATGGGGAAACAACAATGAAAGACAGCAATGATTTTCGGCAATATTTCTATAAGCCTCTCGAAAACAGCTACAGATATCTTAGTTTGCCTTTTCGCAATGGCAGCGACACTGAAAAGGCGTCGCGTTCGAGAGGCATTACACACTTTTTTAATCTCGCGACTCGCCCAGCAAACGAGGATTTTGACTCCCGAGGCGTGCGCCTGAAATTAAAGAGTCCGCGCTCGTTTCCCAAGCCCCACCTCAGCCGCCGATCGTCAACGCCCGCGGCTGTTCCGCGAGGACTTTAGAGGCACCCCTCCCGGTTTCAGTGGTCGACCTTTCAAATGCTCGTCAATTTTTAGAACTCGTTTGAAGTTTAATTAAGAAGTTTCGCGTTCTTCATTGGTATCGTCAAAATTATTTAAAAGTTAAGCTCGAACCTTTTGCGAGACTTTTTTTTGATAAAAAAATCGATAAAATATTTAGTCCTGATTAAAATTGCAACGATCAATTTTTTGTTCTAGAGTTTTACGGATTTAATAATGGAAAAAATAAACAAAAAATAGGATTGCATCTATATGTAACCTTCAGTGAACTAGAGAAATATTTTATTAATTAAAAATGACACTATAATCAGGCGTTGAAATACAATGTTGACACTTTTGAATGTAAAAAATCTATAAAATGAAATATTTTGAATTTAATCTTTATTCTAGCGGAAAGTGTAGACATACACTGAGAAAAAAATTCAATTGAATTGATTACATAAAAAACGAAATTTCGCCGATAACATATATTATTAAATTAAAGACAAATGCTATTGAAACAAGAGTAAAGAAATTAATTTAAAGAAATATCTTATTAATTCAATGGCATTAGACGAATCTAATAAAATATTTTATTAATTCAATAGCATTTGTCTATAGGTGATCAGTTAATACTTCATTGTACCTCCATTTAAAAATCGAAAATGAATAACTCCCTCTGGAAGTTTTTTTTACTTGACTGATCAAGGTTCGATAGTTGAGATACTATCATGTACACAACGTTAGTGGTCTATTTTCGTTCAAGACACGGCTCTATTTACAGAATCGAGTCGACATTTGCCAGTCTCGATTGAAATATTCAAACGCACAGTGCCGTGTAAATACTAAAAAAGTCTTCCCAAACAACCGAGACTACTCCAATTTTCTTTACGATAAAACGTAAAATAGCGTTATTTGAATATTCTAATATTCCAGAAAATAATTGACAGTCTAATTTATAAAATAGGAATAATACTTTAATAAATAATCTATCTTCGCGCGAAACAGAGTCAATCTGGGTACCAATATAAAGTCGTTTTTCCGTTGAGCATAAAAATAAAGGTCACATTAATCGTATATTTGAGTTAAAAAAGCAGCCCCGTTTTGCATCGGAGAACGTCGAGCAGAGAGCCGGAAAGACTAATTCCCCGGGTTTTTGTGACATTAGACTTCGTCGCGAGTCTCGATAAAAACGGAATAACGGCTTACAATAAGACGCCTCGAGGAAAAAAAACGATAATCGATCCCGGAAGAGCGTTTTGCCCTCGCGGACTCTGCGTCAGGGTTATCGGACCTACCCAAACCCGCAGCGTCTCCGTCGACGGAGGTCGGCGCGTCAAAAGAAGAACTTATGGAATACGGCGAAAGTCTCCCCCCCCCCCTCGAGAGCCCAAGAACCATCCGAGGCACTTTCGTCGTGAAAAGAAACGCCCCTCTCCGCTGAGGCTCGTCTGCTGTTCTGACCATTGTTCGGCGAGCGAAATGCCGCGCATTTTCATTCCGTGCTCGCGGCCCGCGTAATGTTGTATACACAATTCCGTCGAATCGGAATTCAATATGTGCGCATTTGCAAGGGAAATGTAAACGCGCCGATCTTACTCCGAGTGCAAATGTGTGTACTCTTTTCGTGTAATATTTTTTTTTTTTTGTTTTTTTGTTTACCGACGATAGTTGAGAATTTGCATCGCCGAGGAAGGCTTGCATGCATGCATTATTTTTCTCATCTCTCCGGGCTTTGGGTTTAGTTCGAACTCTTCCGTGTGCGCGGACTACGCGCGGGGATATAATGCTTTGCAAATTGCTTTCCGCCCGATGGGAATTGGATCGGAGCGATCGGCTAGGATTTTATGAAATAGCGTGTAAGAGAAGAGGCGGCCAATTTCGTAATCTTATTAGCACACTCGATATTTGCGTAATTGCGCGCGTCACTGCGTGGGTATATAACATATCGTCTATTTTAGGCAAACAGCCTGCTGAAAATTTACGGGTGGGGACGCGAAAGTGTCGTCTGACTAAACTCGAATCTCGTCCACTTGCTTTTTATTTTCGGATGCCTCTTCAGTCTTTGTCGACGGCGACTTTATTTAGGGAGGAAAGCATAAAGTAACTTAATTATTTTCATTTGGATTTACTTAAGATATATTAATTGTTTGTATTTTCATTCTTTGCGAATGAAATCTAAAAAGGTTCAAATAAAATTAGTGCTTGTAAAAGTTTTACCTTAAAAACGAATTAACATTTTATATTATTCGAATTGCTGATAATCATTACAAGCATTTAAAATCGAAGTACTATATTTCGGAATACCGGAATTCGTGCATGAAGTTATAAATTATTTACGCTTGCCAGCAGTTGTGGACATTTTATTTATTATTATTATTATTTGATCACTGCCGTTAACGTGCAGAATGTTATTAACACCTATCTTTACATATTTAAACCGGAAAATCTCAAAATCGGGAGCAGCGAAATATTCTGTTAAATAAAAAGTTACTATTATAAACTAACAAATAATTTTTCATAGTTAAGTAAGTCTTCATTTCCAGTTAAAAAAGTTTACGAAAACGTGCCTGCGCGGAAATAACTCCTCCGTAAAAGGAAATCCTTCGCTCGGTATAATATATACACTCGAACACGGAATTTATATCCAACCGACGGACATCGAACAGAGCTTGATTAAAACTCACGCAAAAACCGCCGACAGCTGTTTATATGCGAGAATTGGATTTTGTTTATTGCAGATACCGCAGGTGAGCTACGCCTCGACGAGTACCGAGCTGTCGGACAAGAGCCGCTTCGAGTACTTCAGCCGAGTCGTGCCGCCGGACAATTTCCAGGCCCAGGCTATGGTCGAGATCATCCATAGACTCGGCTGGAAATACGTCTCGACTGTGGCAGTCGAGGGCGACTACGGGGAGAAGGTAAGAGATTCTGCGCATGTCGGATTTCGTCGCCCGCTTCAGAGCTATAACGATTTTTCGTCTGTTTCTCAAGCCCGAGAGCGATTGTTGTTTAATTTATTTGGGCTCGTTGGAACTACTTTTTATTACATGTCTTGTTGGAATCGAGATTTTTCTTTGAGTCTGTTGAGCAGGTTATTTCGTTGATCGACAGGGAGGTGTCGATGATTGCGGTATTGGAAAAGTTTACAGTTACTTGAAAAAATTGCAAAGTAATTTTTCTTCTTCTGATGAGATATCTAATAAGGTATGATTATGGATTGTCGAAATATTGACGGAGATGATTCATCTGTTTTTATTTCAAGCAGTCAGGCATTTGTCATTTATTAAATTATTATATATATATATCTCCAAAATTTGATATTTAGTTTACAAAAGGAAATGATTTTGATTATTATTATTAAAATTTATATGTACTATAACGAGTTAGGATTTGGAAAAGAAGGCTAGCCGGTGTGCAGTATTAAAAAAAAAAAAAAATTAGAACTGTCAGTTTTTAATTAGCAAATATTTTTTAATATGCAAAATATAATACAAACGCATTTTCAACCTACAAAAACGTTCGTTTGAAATTTGCTTTTCCATTCTTTCGCATGATGGGCCATGAATTGAAAAATAAATCTAATCAATTTTTTTTCTCATGGAAGCACTTTCAACACAGAACCTGTTTAAAAGCTGATTGATTGACTAGACAGATTCAAGTAGAATAAAAAAAATATAGTCGGACAAAGCCAAAGCAGGTCGCAGAAGATATTACTTTATCAGTTCGGAAAATGTTTGTAAATTATTTGAAATTTCTGTTTTGTACATTAGTCTTGGTTGAAATGTAAAAAAATATTAATCAGAAGAAGGGCCGTCCAATATAAATCTTTTCCAACTTGATTTACGTTTAGTTTAATAACAGAAATTGACCGAAGGCACTGGCCGCTCAATTGAAGCTTGTCCGTAAAGCGACTCTCAAATAATCTTCACCTTTCGCCGCGCGTCCGCGTTTCTTGCCATCGGAATCGTCGCTCGACGGGTCGTTTCGTTCCCTCGTCCCTTTTCGGGGGGGGAGAAATAGGTCAAGCCTGCAGCCACCAGTCCGAATAGACACAGAAATTCATCGCTAAATATTGACAAATCGCGATGCTCCTCTGAAGGGCCGTGTAATTGGTCCATCGATCTCAGTGCCGCGGGAAGGAAATATCTCGCCAATCAGGGCTTTCATTCAGCGCGCAAATCCTCGGCCGCGAAATTATCTCATTATCTCTTCGGTCTGACTATAATGAGGCGCTCCGCGCGGCAACACGGCGCACCGTAATTGGCTAGTGCTTCGCGAGCTCGATAATTAGTGTCGCGCGTTATTGTTGTCTCTCGTTAAAAGATCTTACCCCGGGAAATTAGGAAATTTTCGTCAGTCGGCGGGACTTAATTGTATGGCGTTGCAGGGGATGAGACTATTATTATAGGTGTGGCGCTATTAGAAGCCTGCTTTGACGGTTCGACCTCTTCTTTGCTTTTTGTGCTTGAAAAGCAGCTGTCTGTCATCTCAATAATTTATTAGTCTAAAATAATTTGATCGACCGAATTCAGATGAAAATTGTAATTATTGTATTTATTTTTAAGATTTTTGTATATAAAATATCAAAAGACATTGATAAATAATGAGAGTTATAATTGCAATTCTTACTTACAATCAGACTTCTCTTTTTGCCACACGGCTTTCTTCAGACTGGCTATTTTCTTTGCGGCAGAATAAAGCTGATGTTCATTGTAATAATGGTCTTAACGAGCTCTGTCCAACACAATTAAATCTATTTTGTACGCTGCTGACTATACTATTAGTGCGGATATTATTAAATTAGCGTTAAATTAAATATTGTTGCTTTACGGATATAACAGACATAGATTTGAATAATAAACTACTATCGGGAGCAAATGTTAGCTTTGTATTATTCGTATGCATTAATTATATCATCCATGATATAACTAACCGCATACATTTTCATAAATTATTCGGAGTTTAATCCAATTTTTCCGAGCCTATCCAGGATTTTCCTTAAACCAAATTTTAATAAATTTTTCAAATTTATTAATAAAGATTCAAGTGGTTTCCTAATGATTTATAAAATTTTTGCTTAAATAATTTATTTTCTTTTCTTTTAATTATGTAAAATTTTATACTTACAATTTTAATTATTAATCAAATGTTTAAATATTAAATCTTATTTTTTCTATTAATTATTCTGTTATAATCTACGCTAAAATTTCACCGGATTTTGTTTGAATCCTCTATTTGATTAATGTACTGGATTGCGAAAAAAAAGAGAAAACATATTTTTTTAAAACCTTTATCCTGGATAAAATTAAATATTCATTGTCGCATTGCAAATGTGACAATCTTTTTGAAGCATTATTTAAAAATTAAAATTTGATTTTGGAATCTGTTCTTTTGATGAATTTGATTTAATATAGTTCATTTTTTATCAAATGACATCATCCAGATTTTTTAGGCTCATTTAATGCCCATATTCAATTTTTAAGAAACTGCAGACTTTACCTAATATCAGCAGAATGTACTAATTAGCAGATTTTTATTCTATAACGATTACGACTTTTGTTTTTTAGCGCCCTTCCTCTCCTTTTCGAAAGAAGTGTGACATCCTATTATTAAAAGAACAACGAATCTCTCTTTCGTTACTAAATAAGTCTTGTAAATCTTCTACTCTCTTTTATTTTTTTGAATGATAAAGCTTGCGGGTACCTTCACATTCTTAAATTTCGTTCTTAAAAATATTGCCTTCCCTGCGCATGTCCAAACGAATAATTTAGTCAAGGCTTAAAAAGTATTATGTAATTAAAAGCCGCTCAGAGCTACTGTTAGTTGAAAATGAAATTTTGAAGTTATTGATTCATTTCTCTACAAAGTAGTTTTATCTACTGGACAATTTAAATGGGTTACCTTTACTAGTTTCAACTCTGTTTACACGGTCGGTTATGGCTTGTACCTCTCTTGGATACGTTTTTTTTAGATAAAAGTAGGTAGCTTTCCAATCGATTCAAATTCACTGAATAGCGTATTGTAGCCATTCACACTTCAGTTAAACAAGTAGTATTTTCCTTCTTTTTATCGAAATGTTTTTAAACGAAATGTAACAAATCATTGTTTTGCGTAAAAACGGAGTTTCTTTTCGTATTATTTAAGAAGAGATTTGCAAAAGCTTTCTAAGTGTTTTAAAATGGACTAAAGATGAATTTCACGAAAATGGATCACTTCCTTACTTTCATGCAAGGATAAAGATAGTTACAGAAAGTTCTGGAGTTCTGAAGACAAAAGATTATAACTTTCTCGAAAGTCAATTTTGGATTGATTAATTTGCGCATCCGATATAATCACAATAGTTTCATTCAGAGTTTCTAATAGCTTGAATAATCGCTACCTTCTTAATAAAATCTTGAATTTCATCTCTGTTATTTAAGAATTCCTCGATTACATAAAAATAAGAATTTCATAAATAAATTACTTTATTGATTGATAATCAATAAATTGAATGATAATTAAAAACAACTTTAGAACAAACACAATTGATTATTACAATTGACGAAAAAGTTGAGATATTTAAAAATACTTTTTAGATTGAGAATTTTCATTCCCGATGAACCAGAAATTCAAAATGTACGCTTCCCTGACAGTAAAAACAAATCAGCTTGGATTCTTGGACCTTATCCAATAGTTTTCTTTTAAATCAGGCAGCGCATAGAAATTTTTAAAAGAATCACCTTAAATATAAATTGAATTTTTTAAGGAATGTTTATATTCATAAAATTCTTTAACTCGGAGCGGTTTATTTAAAAATTTTAATTTAATTTTTCTTAAAACCAAGAGCAGTGCATTTCAATCCCTTTCGGGAAACTTTTATTGTTAGAAGTTTTGGCAGCAAGCAATGAAAATCCAACTTCTTTTTGCGTTTTCAGATAAACAGTTGCTCTGGAAAATATTTATATGCAATGCTAAGAAAAAAAAAAAAAAAACTAATTCAAAATTTGCGGGAAATTTTTTACTCTGCAAAATTTTACATAAAAGTGCATGTACTTTCGTGCCTGAACTAATGTACATGCATTGTTACTTGGAGAAGATTGCAGGAAAATAAACTTCTGTACTGTATTGTTACTTCCTTGTTAAAATAAACTTCCCTTACGTAAAAGAGCTACAGTAACAATTATAGTAAATTATAAGTAGACAGTACAAGAGAATTATAGTTGAACTATAACTTGTTTGGGTTTATTATTATAACATATTAGTACTTCCCATGTTATTTATGATAGTACTTCTTATAATACAATATTACAATATATTATTACTACTTGTTATTTGAGAAAAGAAAGCAATGGTGTTTTTATTTTAAGAAGAAAAACAACACCAGTAATTTAAAAAGAAAATAACTCGAACGATCCTACTTCAGTGGCCAAAATAAGGGGCCGCGGGGGGACGGTGGTAAAAAAGTCGAGTCCCAGCATTAGCATGTAAATGCAAAGTAGCTGCGAGAGCCTAAGTAAATGATTCAGCGGAATCGAGGGAGCGCTTCCTTCCTCCGTCACGTGCAGCGCAAGCCGACACGGGGCGAAAACTAACGAGTGCACTTTGGCCTTTAGGGGATAGCGAGCTTCGTCGCCCTGTCGGCTGAATACAACATCTGCGTGGCCGTCAGCGAGAAGATCATGCGCAACGCCAAGCTCGAGGACTTCGAGCGGATCGTCGAGCACCTGGACGCCAAGCGGAACGCGAGGGGCGTCGTCCTCTTCGTCGACGAGGACAACATCAGGTGAGATTAACGCGGAAGCCGCCTCCGTTATGCGCTCTGCGTGATTTGCCTGTCTAATGAAAGCCGCCGTAAATAAAGAGGCCTCGGGGCTCCGCTTTACCGCGCGCAGACAAAGCCCCTCCGTATACAGCCGCCGTCGGAGGAGCTCAGCGGCGGGTTAACTTCGGTCGAGAGGATTTCACGCTCTCGGGGCGCCCGCTTCTTCTGCTCGCGATCCCCTCCTTTCGATATGTCATTCTCCGGGAGCGAACCCTCCTTAAATAACGCGTTTATTTTTCCAGTTTTACAGCTCTCCCTCTCCGGCCGGAGGAGGGCTTTGCCTTTCTTTCCCTCCCTTTATTCCACGCGAGCCCCGCTTTTTTCCGAATCTTTACCAACTTTCCTAGTTTAAAGGGGTATAAACGGCTGTTGACTTCCTCGGTGTGCCGGGTAATCTTGGAAGCGTATAAACCGTCGGATTTCGGGCCGAGTTCCTTTTTTCCGGAGGTTAGAAGGCCGTTTTAAGCCACTTTTTCCCGGCTTTTTCTCCTCTCTCGTGGTACAACTTTTTTTTACCTAAATTAAATGAAAGGAAGCTTTTAAAAATTTATGCTGATTAGATTGTTCTAACTAAAAGTGTAAAAGAATTTTACCCTGGAAATATAGTTTTGATAAGCGCCCAATTAACGTGAAAAGTTTTAGTAAATTGTGCTAATTATTCATCGTTCGTGAAAAAGAATTGTCGCAGCAATTAAATTTAAATTATAATTATTTTGAGTACTGTGCGTCATAAATTATAGCGAACTGTAATCCGATGTCCAGATTACAATCCTCCGTAAAAATAATACGCGTTTTCATGTAAAAATAAAAAGAAACCAACCTGATAAAAGAATTCGCGTGACGTTTAGAACAATATTTTACGACGCGCGTTTTTCCAAAAAATTTCGCTGCATATGAAACGATTGTTCCAAGTTCTCTTTCGCGAAAAAACTGTGCTCTACTGTAGGCTGAGTACCATTCAACTCTCTTTTAAATAGGATGTACGACAATTGTTTGACAGATAAGCCGCGGAGTCCTCAAAAAGACGTAGTGTTTCCTTCCGCTTGCGCTCGTTCCTATTCAGGCGCAATAATCTCAAGTCTTAAATAAGCCTCGTTGAAACTTGAACTATTAGCTATTCAAAATGCAGAACCACTCGAAATTTGCAGCATTGTCGGAATACTTGCAATCGTACTTAATAAAACCTTTGACGGATTAATTTGCGGCTGCACTTTGTATTTTACATTTGAGTTTTTTTAAATTTGGGTTAAGTAATTATGAACTTTGTTTCAGTCGGCAAGAATACCGTTGTTTTAAACAAACAAACGTATACGCAATACAAAGGAGCGCTCCTTGGCTCGGGTAGTTAAGGCATCCGTTTGTTTATTTCAAAGTAAAAGCCGGACTTTGCTTTGCAAAATAAAGCCGCTCGAGGGCGCGGGTTAGAATCCGAAAACATTAAAAAACAAAAACTTGGTCACTTCCCGATTCTCGGAGGGCCACTAGGTGTTTTGTGAAACAATAGCACAATTTTAACAATTGAAATCGTTTATTAGATCAGCAGCGTATCGTTGGTTTAGTTCTGTCTATAGACAGACCAACGGCCTGACAGAAGAACGAAGGAGGATTGTACCTCCCCGAGTCATCTGCCTGAAGAGGTCAGCAAATCAAGCCAACGAAACGTTGCTGATCTAATAAACAATTTCACTTGTTCAAGTTATATTATTATTCCACAAAAACACCTAGCGACCCTCCAAGAATCTGGTAGTTACAGAGTTTACGTATTCGGAAACCTGAGGGTGTGGAGAAAGTTCATATCTCCAAAAAAAAAGTTTACCGGGTTTCTCGGTGGCGGGGATCGAACTCGTGGACCACAGTTGCCGCACAGAAAAAAGTGCGTGCTTTAAAAACCTACAGACTGTAGTTAATCCTATCGCTAATACCCGAAAGAGTGATGCATCACGAACTAAAATAAAATAAAAAAGATGTATGCGAAACATAGAGCTGAAGTTTGATATTTTATGCATTCAAGACATATCGTGAATATCTTTACATTTAAATAATTTTAAAGTGACTAAAAATAAAATTGTAAAAAATGTTAAAGCCTATTCTGATAGGTAAAGATAAAAATTGGTTAAACTGATTTTTCAAGTAATTTTAGAACAAAATTCAATTATTTTTCTCTTTAAATAAAATGACTATTATTCCGCGAAAATTCTTTTATCAAAAAAAAAAACTTTCAAATCAAAGAAAAAAGAGAAGCTTCTATATAGTAGTCGTTTAAACTATTGTAGAATGTAGTACATCATAGTAAGGAATGCAAAATTTTATGTCCACTTCCGCTCGACAAGACTTGGAGAACCGTTTCCCTTCAAATAAACACGCCCCCGACTTTGGCCATTCTTTAAACATTTTTAACGCTCCCGGGCAAACTCGGCCACTACATCGAAAACTATTAACTCCCCCACGCGGCAGGTGTGCCCCGGAACAGCTCCTCAAGTCCGTAAAACTCTCCAACGGGTCTTTTCTGCGCGTCAACCCCGTGGCTTAAGCGACTTTCAACTATCAAACGAAATCGCCCTCCCCTCCCCCCCACCCCAGACCCGACCCTCCCTCCGTGCGTTTAAAGCCCACTTTGGAAGGCCGACACTTTAATTTCGTGACTCGGCGCAACGGGCGTGAATACGAATCGCACGCCCGATTGACGTATTGAGGCCGCGCTTTGTATTCCCGCGAAGACGCCGCCGCGTCGTTCGTCATTGGCCGACGGTCCTCCGCTCGAATTCTACGCGAGGAAATTCGGAAATTCCGGGACTGCGAGCTGCCGGCTACCAGAGTCCTGCTCGTCCGCGAGCCGGCCGAGCGCCGAGCCTCGGGAATGACAAGAGATAGGGGGAACATTTTCGACGGCACTTTTATAATTATGCATGTAGCTTCATTCTTTAAAATGAAACGCGAAACAATAATTCTTTTAATGCAAGTCGCTTATTCTTCCGTTTACTTTTCCGTGAATAGGATAGCTTAGCGCCACGGAAACAAAGATGGCTGCAGGAAGACGCGAGGAGAAAAATGATGTTGGGGAGGATTTCGCAAAAGATACATTCCATCCCAGCTGGCGGCAGATGCGTGCAATTCCATTCGATTAGCCATCGCTTAGATTGGTTATAAATTTTTCATTCCCTCGACGGCGCTCCTTACTTTACAAAGCTTAAGGGGCTTGGGGGGGGGGGGGAACGACGCGCGTGAAAAATACTCGGATGCGAAGAGGCAGCTTTACGAGAGCGTCGCCGCTAACAATTCCTCGCATGTACGCGAGCGCCTCTTTGCGAGTGATGGATTTCACGGTCGGAGGAGGCCGGGACGAGGGTGCGACGTGCGGTGTGTAAGCTTGAAAAAAATTAATTAGGAGCGTCGCCGCAGTTTTACGAACGTTTCGAGCAATTGACGTCGCGGTCGAGGCGTTTCGCGCGAAGGAGAGCTGCCGGAATTGAAAAACACGCTCGACTTTAGAGTAAACCAGTGCGGAAGTGGACAAATCAGTCGCCGAGGGACGAGTGAATAAGATCGACTCTGGCACTTTGGGCCAACAGTTTTAAAGACCTAAGTAAATGTGTTTAAAAATTGATTTCTTAATATTTTAGATAACGATTTGGTCTTGCTTTCGCGTTTGTTTAGAAGCAATTGCAATCATTATAAAGTCTTTAATGTTACTACCAGTATCACTTTGAACCGTTAATGAACGTTCATATTTTCGATTAAGCTTCCCATAAAGATTTTGGGTCAAGCAATTTTGGGGTAATGTAACTAAATAGATTAACCCCGAGTCCCGCAAAACCGCCATTCACTATTATATATCAAGTTCTACTGTAATCCTTCCGCGTATTGTTCGTGTTAATCGAAATCTTTTTTGTCCAACTTTCCAGCGGAAGCAGAGCTTTTCAAGCTGAAGGTCCTTGCGAGCGTCCAAAAAATATGACGCACGTTCGCGCAAGTTCTCCCGCGGGCCGACCGTTCTACTCGATGTACAAGATCCCTTCTTCCTAGTTTATGCCCGGTTGTGAATTATATATTGTTTCAGCGTCCATTTCGCCGTAAATTTCTCTTACCTAAAAGCTTTTCTGAAATTAACAGCGCACAGGAAAAAGCGCAGGGGCGTACAGTCTGGGGCGGGTATTTTTTACCTGCTGAATCGATATAGCAGCAACGGCTTATTTATATATATATATATATATATAATTGCGGCGGCGTGTAAGAAGAAAAATAAAATTTTTCGTTAATCCAAAAGTACGGCAGGACAAAAGCAGCTTTTTCAGTTTCAATTATAGTTTTTCCATTAGGTCGTTCAGTAGAAATTCAATAGGCCATTAGCTGAGAAGAAGAAGAAGCAGCAAAAAATTGAGAGCCAATATTAATGCATTTGGATACCTTTACCCATTTAACCGTGATAATAGATAATACCTGATAAGATTCGGTAACAAAAAAGCCCTAACAGCATTTTGCCGGCGAAAAAAAAAAAGAAAAAAAAATTAAAATAACCCGTGATTGACATTTTTCCGATACTCAGTCGACGTGTAAACAATAGGGCATAAAAGAATAAGCCCTGCCCCCGGGCTGTAATTAAAAAGATCTCTGGCTGTTAATTAAAGGGCACCGGGTATTAACATTCGGTTACAAATCCTGATCCGCCTAGGCACTCTCATCTCTCAAGATTACAATGAGCTAATTTTTTCATCCGACTTACTTTTTGGCACGTTATATACATATATCCTTCGCGCGAAAGTCACGCCGACGGAAGAGGGGGAGCCGAAGCCCGGATTTTTCCCGCATACAAATGTATACGTATATAGACGCGTTCCCATAACTTTCATTTCTAATTCCCTATACTAACCGTTATCGCGCCTAAGTTAGGGGAGGTCGAGGAGGGCGGGTGTGAGAAATCACTGAATTATGCTCGGATATTTCGGCGTTTATGCGCCGATACCGATGAAGAAAAGAGCGGATAATCCTGACTCAAGCCCGAATTAGCTTGGCTCAAGTTACATTTGTATTTGCCGCGAGAAGTGAGCGTGCTTACAATATTTTACAAAGAAATAGTAATTTAAAAAAAAAGTCTTCACTGCGAAATCGCAGATATTTACAAGTTGCCAAAGTAACTAAAAGAAAGTTAGTCACATTTCTCAGCGGGGAAAACTAAAACGAGCATCAAAAAACCTTTTGCCATTTATCTACTAAACGTAAAAGGGGTTCAATCGTTTCTCGAGCGAGTTTACTCAGTAGTTTCGGGCAGCCCTCCTGATAGAGAGCAAATCCAATGTCGTTCTGTCTCGAGGGCCGAGTTGCCGAGGAGCAAATAATGTCCTCCCGCTCTCTCTCTCTCTCTCTCTCTCTCTCTCTCTCTCAATCGTCGGGAATCAGTCTCGCCCGTGGAATAAAAATAAAAATCGAAATAAAAAGCAGCGACAGCGCCGGCGGAGTAATCCGAAGAAAAAGCCGAGTAAATGAGAGTGGAGGCGGCGGCGACGACGACGACGTACGTTGTTCTTGCGCGACAGAATGCGCTGCACTTATCTCGGATCAAAATGCGCCCGGCTCTCTTCTGCCTTTTTTTCTGCGCAGCCATCTGTCTTCTGGAGAAAGGGAGCGGGGGAATGGGTGGAGGGAGGGGGGGGAGGAGAGCCAGCTCGTTTGTTTTACGCGAGGAAGTACGTCAAACTGCGACTTTTGAATTTCGGGCGCGAGCGCCACCGGTTTCCGAGTGGAAATTGACTCAGCTGAGTAGTTTTTCCGCCCTGCCCGCTTCGCTCCCTTCGCTCTCCGATCGACGAGACTGTCCGCCGGGCCGAGCCCGCTCCTGTAAACGCTTTATTTTATCGGGGCCTCTTATCGTCGAAAAGCGGCTATTGATAAACCGAGACGGGGGCTTTAGGGGCCGGTTAAGATAGGACGTATAAAGAGCGACGCGATAAAGGATTATTCTCCGCGAGTTCTAATTTCGCACTCGGCGGGAAAAAAAAGTCGTTATTTGGATAAGACGAGCGCCGCCTGCATACACTTTCGATAAGATCCCCGAGCTGACTGATCAAATAATTGCTTTTGTAAATGAAATTTTTACTGCCCGGCGGTAAAAAGCAGTGTTACTGTGGCTGCTGGAAAAATGTAGGAATGACCGTTTAAAGATTGGGGGAAATGAAAATCGAAAAGTATGTGAATGTTAAACGGCCTTTTAACTAAAATTTTAACTAATTGTTTTTCAAACAAAAATTGTTTAAACAATTGATTATTCATGCTCACGTTTGTTATTTAAAAGAAATATCTTTAATCTAAGTAATTTATATACAATATTTAGAAATCTAAAGGTTATATTTAGTTCTAAAGTGCCTTTCCTGACTGTAGGCGTCACAGCGGGAAAATTTTCCAGTACTTAAAAGACATTGTTTTTATAATTTCTAATACAATTCATTTATCGAAAAACCTTTGAATGCTTCTGCAAAATATTGCCGGGAAGCCCCAGCAGTTAAAGGCGAGAGTCGCGTTTCCAATCTTTAAGAAAATTCGAATTTTAAACCACATACGAATGCTAACATTAATTAATACTCGGCGATTCAAAAGCGCAAATTAATTGGGCTCGGTAAAAAAGTGCCTCGTTAAGAATTTAAAATCTTGATTCTAAGGAAATTAAATGCGAGAGAGACAAAAGTCCCGAGTATTATCTCATTTAAAAGGGGGTCGCGCACTGATTGAATGTCACGCAGAGGCATTGGAAAAGCCATTCTCGGATCACCATCGGAACATTTCCGACAGCGAATAGTGAACGAACGTAATAATTTTCAGCTCGTCGCGTCAAGCGAGAGAATCAATCCTCTTTTTTTTTTTTCACCGACGAAATAAAATCTTTTGACGGAGCAAGGAAATACCTGATTTAGGCGAGATAAATTGTTACTTGACAAATATAAGTGCCACTCATTGGGCACAAGACCGATTTTTAATGAGAATGGTTTACAATTGAGAATTGAGAATTTATCTGTTTGATAATAACGCCAACTGCTTTCAATTCTTTCATCTTTAATATCGGATGGACACAGCTTGGCAGACGAGCGAATGAAGCATTTTTAACTGATCACATTTGAGTGGAATATATTAAATAATAAATTATGTTTGGACAACTTTTAAAATTCTGTTTTTAAAGATTTACGTTTTTTTTTTTTTTTTTTGAAAAAGAAAAACGAGCTACAATAAATAATACATCATATTAAAATTTCGCAAATATTTTATTGTGAAAAAACTTTTCGTATTTTTTTTTATAAAAAGCAACGGGAAGCCGGAAATGCAGGACTGTTAAGCGCATCGAATGCGCATAAAAGCTTTACGAATAAGCGCATTTAATTATTGCCTTTCACATTCGGCGAGAAATACATGCCCGATATCGGCACTTTGGGCTCGATGCCGTTAATACATTTACGCCCGTCACGTAAAGACTTTATTGCTCGCGATTTGTCGGTGAAGCGCTTTATAAAGTATTTATCCTCCAAGTTTTAGATTGTACATTTAACGAGAGTTTTTACGGATTAACATTGCGGTTTTTATAAGTGCTTTTAAAGTGGATCTATATAATATATATTTTCGAAAGCTTGCGCCACTTCGTAACAAAGTTTTTAAGTGAAAATTTTAAAATGAATAAAAGATTGAAAGACGACAGTTGCAGATTTAGAAAGTAGTCTTTGCTTTTGACATCAATGTTTGTTACCTTAGTGTCGGCGTATAAAATTTTATAGTAAAATGCATAACTTGACGGGAACGAAGATTTTAATATAAAAGAGCATAAAAATTGAGCTTTTTTTTTAAGTGCAGCATCACTTATTATATGAGTATGTACGATCCGAGCTTTCAGTTAAAATTGGAGTGCGAATACGTAAAGGTTGAAATTCTTCGAAGGGTTCCTCGAAAAACAGGCAGCTTAACTCGAAGTTTTTATTTGAGAATCGCAAGAGGCAAGCCATGAATACACTTGGATTCGCGTTAAGTTCGCCCGGAGCTCGCATTCAACGCGTAAATCACTTTGCCCATCCTGAGATTTCGTGAATCGTCTACTTTAAAAGCGAAAAGGTCGGGTCTCCGTATAACTTCGGAATGTTACAATTTTAACGGGCCGCCCCCCCCCCCCCTCGGCATTTCAATATAAGAAAAGGAGTGACCGATCATAAAAAAAAAGAACAGCCGGCGAGCTTAAAAAAGCACTTTACCGAGTCCGGGTAAACTCCCGCGGGAATCGGGGGCGTCGAAATTGAAAAGACACGGAGCCGATATCGTTTCATTATTATTGAGTGGCCGAACGAACCGACGCCTTGGAGAAGGTCATTACCTTAAATATTCAGCCGGTCCTGTCGATCCTCCGAAGACAAATGGCCGAGGCGCGTCGCCCGGGCTGACTATAGCTCGGCTCGATTCACTAGCTCCGGTTCTCCCCCCCCCCACCCTCCCCCGCCCTCTTCTTCCAGCGCCGAGTGCGGACGAATTCTCGAGCGGCCTTTGTTCTAGTCGAGCAATTGACCGCCGGAATTAACCACGGAAACGCTGGCGATCTCTGCTGGAGTTTCGTTCCACGGCTTTATCGCTTTTTTTTTTCGATTCGGACCCCAGGAATTTGTTGGAGTAAATGATGTTATTGAACCGATCGGAAGTTTCGTTTTTCGGCAGTTGTCCGGGTTCAATTAGCGCATAATTGGAATTCACTCGTTAATAGTCGGCGCTTTTCCTTTGATTGTTGTTTTTTACTGGAACGCTGCCTGCTTATTTGCCGGCTTTTATTCGATTATAAATGAATAATGAATTTTCACGTTTCTGCTTTTCGGACTAGCTTAATTAATTACTCCGATGTGATTGATATTGCAAATATTTTATTCATATATCGTGCATTAATTCAAGTTGGATAAAAATTTAATAACAACGAATGGAAAACTATTATGAACTGATTGGTTGACCTACATTTATGTTGCTTACGTCATTGATTTTTCAAGCTTCTCGAACTTTTTTATCACAAAAAATGGACATTTTAACAAGCTCTAAGTGTTAAAATGCACAGGATTTTAGCTAAAAAAAATAATTGACTATTTCTTCACCTTCTCCAGGATTCCATATTGTAAATATTAATTTAGCATCGCCCAGATTTTTCTTCGAATTCCCAAGCGGAAAGTCCGCAGCTGCATTTCCGCCCCCCTCCCAAAGCATTCAGCAACGACAGCGAGAGAGAGAGAGAGAGAGAGAGATACGTAAGCCGCAAGTCTTGACGTTTGAAAACTAAATTCTCCAATTCACTCCCCCCAGCGTCGCTTCCGTCATCGCGGGACATTTCCGCTCGGAGCTCCGTGAGTAGCTTTCCATATGTGCGTCCGGGGCGACGTAAAAAACATCGGGAAAATCCAATAATCAAAGCTGCGAGCCTGGAAAGCTGGAAGGAGACAAATAGAAAGGTCGCTCGGGGAGAACGCGACGATAAGGTCGACACGTGGCCCGCCCGGCCCGCCTCCCCCTCCGGCGCGGCGGGGAGATTTTTTCAAGCGCAGCGGAAAATACATATACAGGCGGCCATCAATTTTTAGCCCGCTCGGCCGGGTCCTGATTTACGGCTAAGAAAATGAAGCGAGGACTCGCGAGCACGTTCCTTATCGATGCTGCTACACACGGCAGTCGCTTGATTAAAACGCCGAGTATTTTTTTTTTCTCCTTTTTCTCCTCGCAGGAAGCTGCTGCAAGCGACCATCAAAGCCAACAAGACGGGACACTTTATGTGGATTGGCAGCGATTCCTGGGGCGCCAAGATACACCCGGTGCGCGACCAGGAGTGGGCCGCCGAGGGGGCGATCACCATTCTGCCCTTTCGCAATCCATTGCAAGGTTCGTGGCCGATCTGGCCTATTTTGTTATTCTTTTAAAAATCATTGCTTCCTCGCGAAGCACTAACATCTCGCGTGGAAAATTATTCTCGGGTTTCCAATTTTTTTTTTTTTTAGTTTCTTTTTACGTAGTGGCTTAAGTTACCTACGTTGTATTTACTCCTATAATTTTACTTATTAATCTTCTGTGATGGAATCGAATCTATATATAGTCTTTCTTAATTGATAATTTAAAAGCTTTTTAAATGGGTTTTAAATGGGTTTAAAAGTAATTAGAAAATAATAAGGTTCTGTTAATTTTTAAAATTTGCTTCATTTTTATGGGTAATTGGATTTTTAGTTAGATTTACTGGATCTTTAGTTAGATTTTAGAATAAATTATTTGCTCTACTTTTACGCGAGATGAAGTTTTAATAGATTTAATAACTTGAAAACGTCTGTTTGTCTGAAAGATTCTCATAAACGTGCAGAAAATTTAATTTTCAAAGATAAAAGCAGCATTGCAGTAAGAGTAGCCTTTTCGATTATTGCATTTGTAAGTAAATTCATTATAACTTAATATACATCGATAACTAGACTAGCAGCTTTCTCATGATTTAAATAGTATCGATTCGTGAAAATGAAGAACGTAGAATTTGCGGAAGAGCGTATTGCATTATTAATTATCATATTGATTGTGTTACCCGAAATAACTCATTTTATTTAATAAATGTTATTCACTTTGGTGGAATCGCCTCTATTGCTGCTAATGTAATCGATTTCTACCGTTAATGACACTATTTTCCTATCCTTAAAAATTGATTAAAGGTCTAATAATGTATCACATTAACGTTATAAAGAATACTTGAATTATTTTTAATTTGGTAAGCAGAAGATATAAGAAACAAGATTAAGAATAAGAAAAGATAAAAGTAAATGTACGAATAATTAAAGTTACATGTGTACTATTAATATTTGTTTTAAGAGATGAGCAATTATTGTTGTACCCAGATATTTTTCAATCCATTAAACATATCTGTTCCTTCTGAAGTATAAACAGAGTTAAAAATGAACTTTTCTCGAGCGAAGAAAACAAGTGAACTTTTCTCTTAAAGTAAGGACCACGAAAAAAACTGGAAAACAGAGTTGAAACGTAAAGAAATTCTTTGTAAAAGTATTGAGGTTATTTTCTTGTTGCAAAAATCGATTATCGAAAGGAAGCTAAATAAACATTTCTAAATTTGTTGTCTTACGATATGATGGCATGACTTAGCCTCTTGATACCAGTATAATGCAATATCTAAAATTATGACTCATGAATTTATGGTGAGCTGAATAAATCCATGAATCCTGAATGAAATATTTTAAAATCTGTTTTGACAGACCCGCTAGAAATATATTTAATCATGTGACGTTGCAATTCATGAATTTATTGAAAGCTGCTTTAAAGCGTAACGTCATTAATATGAATTTTAATCCCAAAGTGTGTTTAACAGTTTTTTTTTTCATCCCTTTGCGTTGATGTTAACGATCGTCGGTTTTACGACATAATAAAAGTTTCCTTTTATCAAAACCGGAACGATAACCGTTTTTTTCGTAAAAGCATTGCAAACAAATGAATTTTAATAAACTAGAAAATGAAAAATTGATTTAGCATCCATCATACACAGAATTTCGAATTTCATTTATTGAGAATCTTTGTAAATTATATTTAGTTAAGTAAAGTAATATTATAAAATTAGTAACTTTTATTACTCATCCAAACGACTTAATAATATGCACTCGTTCTTTAATTTTGTATAGTAATTGTTACGGAATGTAATAAAACATTCCAATGAAACATTGCAACTGAATTTTTTTTTCTGAAAGTATAATATTAATTAATAAGTTGCTGTACTTCAATGAATGTTTAAATAAGTATTTCTCTGGAAAACAATTCATTAATAAATTAATTAATTAATAAATCTGATATACGTCGTACTTGAAAATTGAATTCGCCGCCAGGAAATGTTTTAAAAGCAATAATTAACATTCCTCGAAATTACACCGACGAATCTCTCGAAAGCAAGCAGGCCCGCGCGATCGGCTAATCGACCGCGGCTCGATTGACGGACGTTCTCTCGTGCCCGCAGGCTTCGACAACTACTACAAGAGCCTGGTGCCCCGGGTGGGCAAGGAGTGCGACGGCAATCACGAGCGCAACGTGCCGCACCAAACGCTGCCCGGCAAGTTCGTCAACTGCCGGAACGTCTGGTTCCGCGAGTTCTGGCAGCAGCATCACAAGTGCCTTTTCTCCCCGCCGGCCGGCAGCAAGGTGCGAAAGTGCACCGGCACCGAGGAGCTCGTCGAGTACAAACAGGAGGGGCTCGTCCCCTTTGTCGGTGAGTCTCATCATAAGCTTCCTGATTACGGATCAAGAGGGCGCTCTTGTTCTTCTTCCCTTTTCGCCGAGAAAATAAAAAAAGCTGCTACTTTTAGCCGGAGATAGTTTTAACGTTAGAAGCTTTTAATTCGAGTATTATCTTCTTAGTGGAGCCCTGTTAGCTTTCATCGAAATTAATATCTGAGAGGTTTTAGTAAGTAGTTTTATATCGGTGAATTTAAAAAACATGACTATATTTATAATGACCGAAGACAAGCTCGACACATTTTTTTAAAGAACCGCAAAGATTCTTTATCTTTTTAAGCAAAGTTTCAAACTTTTAAAGTCTTATTGTTACATTCTGACATAATATTCACAGAGACATCTCCATACATCGTCAAACAATAAACTTCATTCATCGATTGTAAAACTTGTTTACAAACTTCAAGAAAAATTCTCTCCATTATTTGCTGTTATTTGATTTTTCATATGCTCTAAAAACTTATGATTTACTTAGACTGTAATTTCGAAAAAAATAAGAAACTCAAGGGTTCTTTGAAGTAGATTAAAATGTTACAGTTTTACGGTACGTTTAACCCAAAGCTTGCAGCTGAGCTCGCCGTTTACCAAAGAGCAATAGTTTCGCAGAAGCATGACTCAAGGCACCCGACAAAAATTATCCCCCAACAATGCACCTAACAGCGAAACGAAAAACGAAGCAGGTGAAAAAGTAAACTAATCGAGAGTCAGGGAAGCTCGAGACGCAAATGCTCGTGATGAAGAGCCGAGGCCCAACACCGAGCCAGTGATTCTTTCATTTTGGGTGACTGGGCTTGCTAACGCGTTCTTTTTAGAACGCGCCACTCGCACAAAGCCGAGCTCAAGGGTATCCGCCCCATTCGAGCTATACTCTCCTGAATTTATTCCCCGCTGAAAACGCAATTTTTCAAGCTGCCGCTATTTCGTTGCTTTGCTGCTCTCGGAGGAGAAGGTAATTAATCGACGAAACGTCTTGTTCGGTCACGTCGCGGCAGTTTTGACAATAATTTTTGAATTGATAACGGCTGTGCCGGAGTTATGAAATTCTGGAGATCTTCGCAATTTCAATTTGAAATTGTAACTCGGGGATTTGAAGTGTAAATGGAACGTTTTTATATTGATTTAAAAAAAGAGTGAAGCTTTTTATTATTCCTGGAATGAAACGCTTTTATTGATTTAAAAATGAACAAAGCTTTTTATTATTCTTACAATGTGCAACTTTTAGTAGTAAAAAGCGTACAACTTTTCTAGATATTTTTAATAATATTATTTTACATATTTTTCTTTCAATTGTTTTACTAGTATATATTTTTTTTAATGTTTAATCCACGCTTGACTAAAAGGGGTAACTGAATGACCCCGAAAGTACCTGAAATACGCCAGTTTGTAGCCTCGAAAATTTGGACAATAGATTCGCGCATTTGTTGGATTTATAAAGATTTCTTTGCCGGGTCACTCAGTTACAAAAATAAGCACCATCAAGCGACGGTTAACTTCTTCTTTTGCTGCCTACCGGCTTTCTAAACTGCGACGTTACACACATGCGACAGCTCACAAAGGCGACCGAATATGACTTCGAAAGCACTCGATCTTAAGCGCCATTGAGCTTTGCCATTAACACCGGTGCCCTGATTACGAAATTCCAAGATAATCGAATTCTCTCTCGACGCGCGAGTCGTCGGCTGCTCCGAAAGAAAAGCTGACAGTCGACTTTTCGATCTCGCACCTTGCGCCCGGCATCCTGTTGCTCGCGGAGCGACGAGGGCGCACTTGGCGACCCGGCCCGGAGCGCGCCGCCACGAAAGAAAGCCCCCCGAAATCGGCAATGATTCTGTTTCAGCTGACGCGGTGTACGCGATGGCCCACGGCGTGCACAATCTCATCGACGACGAGTGCCTGGGCAACCCGGCGAGCACCTACCACCACCTGTGCGACAAACTGAAACCTGCGCCTCCGGGGCAACAGCTTCTGCAATATATCAGAAATGTTACCTTCGTGGGTAAGCCGATGAAAAAGCAGCCCAGGCGAGCGGCGACCCAATTAGCTGATTTAGCTCCCCCCCCCCACCCGCCCTCCTTCAACTTCTGAGAGGCTCGGGAGTTTGGCTAGTGCGAATCTAAACGCGGATTCTTTTTTTTTCTTGCTTCCGGATTTAAAAGTAATAAAAACTCTCTTCAATTTTGCTCTAATGAACGCGGCTTAAATTCGTTTAAATTAAACCGGGGTAGCTCGATTAATTAAAAGTCACTAACCCGGAGAAATTGTTTCCTAAAGAAACGGCCGATAAATGTCCCGAAAATTCAATGTCAATATCGTTGTTGGGGTCTAGAAAATTGCAATTTCTAAAACGTCATGTTCCCCTCTTAAGCAGCTTTCGAGACTCTTTG
Source organism: Ormyrus thymus (assembly GCA_035582935.1). Lineage (NCBI taxonomy): Eukaryota > Metazoa > Arthropoda > Insecta > Hymenoptera > Ormyridae > Ormyrus > Ormyrus thymus. The sequence goes on along the minus strand of JAWWEM010000054.1, from coordinate 3,168,563 downwards.
CTTTTACGCGAATGGAAACGTCAAGTGGTTCGGTCATTCATTAGCCATATAATTCTCAAACTCAAATTGATCCCCCCGGTAATTCCGGTCTTCGCGGCGCATTAACTTGGCGGAATGTAAATGCGACGCTGCTGTAAATTACGAATAAATTTCATTTACATGCAGCCTGTATTGTATCGCTGAAGTGTGCTCGAGCATTAAGAGTCGATCCGCGAGACGCCAAGTCGAGTTTAAAGCTCTTTTTTAGAACTTGCAATTCTGCGGAAGGAAGAGTTACCAGTCCGGAATTGCAAAAAGTTCTGCATGACTAATAGGCGCATAAGAACAACGGGAATTTTTTAAATGGAAAGCCGGAAATATTTTTTTCAAAAAAAAAAAAAAATCAAAGATATATTGTACGTTATTGAAATAAAAATCGTTATAAAAATCAAAAACGTTATTAA
>JAWWEM010000054.1:3146985-3168020 GCA_035582935.1 Ormyrus thymus | reverse complement strand
AAGTACGTGTTACTCGCATAGCGCACGAACGATCTGCTCGGTCGGTAACACGGTACTCCGACGTCCCCTTAAAATAGACTAGTTAATTCGGTTCTGTTCGTTATTCGATTTTTTTTTCATAATTCGATAAATTCGAGCGATTTTTCGATATCCTCGATTCGAGATCGATAAATACTCGAAAAGCGAACGAATTGCGCGTGAGATTTTTATAATAAGGAAGGAAAGCTTTTGGAATTTAATTTATAATGTACCGAAATATCCACAATATTAAATAAAGTCTGTTAAATTTCGTACAAAAAATTATGCCAATTAATGCCAATTTTTCCACGGTAATATCGTAAAAGTTTTCATTAATTAATACTTTTAATTTCGAGCTTGTTTCTGTCGGAGGAAAAAGTGCAGCGCGTCGCGTCCAAGTAAAATTGAAAAAAGTCGAGGCTCAAAAAATTACCGCTATTCTTTGCGCAAGAGACTGTCGCTTAAAATGATATCTAACATCAGCTGTGCCTGCGAAAAATCGATAGTTTGCAATTTTACATATTTAAATAAAAGATGACTAATACGAATCGGCCTGAATTTTATATTTTTACGTAAGAACTAATGTTATTTAAAAAAAAAAACAAAAAAAAACAATAAAACAAAAGTTCTGTGAATAAGTATTTCTGTCACAACTTGAAAAACGACGGAAAGGAGGATTCCCATGGATAACTAAAAGCCGTAAATATATTCTCCACGTTATCCGTGAAAGTTCAAAACCTGATAATTCTTTTTCCCCGCCTATCCCCATATTAAATTTTGGTTAAAAATAAGGTTATACAAGTTATTCTAAATAGCAGTAAACTGTCAGTGATCGCGGGGGCGTTTTCACTCGAAACCCGGGGATCCTCCCGTCAGCTTCTCCAAAGTTCGCCGCGGGGCGAAGACTCGCGTCTTCCCTTCCTCGGGTCATCCGGTAGTCAGTCAGTAAGTTTCGCGGCTGTTGCGCGATCTCTCCCCGGGCGGTGAATCAAGAGCCTCGGCACCGGCAGCGCCGGGAGTCGAAGGAAATACCGGCGCGAGCTGACTCGGCGAAAGTGTATACATCTCGGCTCGGAAGGGGATTCGCTATCGGATTTTCGACGCCTCGAAGAAAAAGGCGCGATCGATCGGAAATCTCCCTAAGCGATTGACAAACGAGGGCGCGCTCTCCCCCCTCCCCCCCCACCTTCGGGCTGCCTCTCTCGCTTATTGAATCCCGACTGCGAGGATTGCGGCCAGGTGCGATTACAGGAGGCTCTGCTGTTTCAGGTCGGCAAGGGACAGAGATAAAGTTTAATACCGACGGCGACGCTTACGGTTATTACAACATTTATCAGTACCAGCGCGGCGAGGACGGCCGCTACAATTACACGCTCATTGGCTCCTGGAAGGAGAGGTGAGTCGAGGACCTGCCCACGGAGGCCTTTGGGTATCGTGACGCGCCCTTTCGTTACAGGTTGGATCTTGAGATAAACATGACGCAGTGGGCCACTGGCCAGGGGGAGGGCCACATACCAAGAAGCATTTGCAGCGATGATTGCCCAATTGGGCAGGTTCGCAATTTCCAGGTAGGCGCTCCCGCCGCTCTGCGTCCCGGCCTTTGCCAAGCTCGAAGTATTCGCCATCGAAATGCGCAAATTGTCACGCGTTCACTTTGCATCGTTCAGTTTTATTCCTATAGGGCTTTACAGCGCTTTTCGTCCTTCGATGTAGCTTCGATGAATTTTTGTTTGAAGGCAAAAAGGTGCTGCGAGATCGAGACGAGTTATTACCCGAAACATATGTTTAATTAAGTTATGAAACAAGTTGCAGCTGGGAAAGTAATCCTCAGCACCAAGGGTCTATTTATCATTTTCTTATTGAAATTATTATATTATGCGTTTAAATTGCAGCAAATAAGACGTGGGAACGTGTCTCTTTATTTTTCGATTGCATTACTTGCAATTCATTGAGTGTCACGATTTTCACGACAGAAGTAAATATATAAGAATTACCCATTTACATAAATTTCACTCATTCCATCACGTTACTGAATCCACTTTATTAAGTACAATTCACTTTGGTAATCCAGGAATAATAAAAAAATGACCACTACTAAATACGGTACTACAGAAGCAGATAAATATTATAACACAGCAGCTGAATAAAACACCGAGTTTTCGAAACGATCCCGAGAGCATTTGCATACGGAATCATTCGACAAAGAGCTCCGCAGAACGCGAAATCCTTCCGACAAATTAATAATTCATTGACCAAAAAATTCCTCCCACCCGAGCGCTCCGGCTCGATTCATCAGTATTCCGGCGCACGTAGATTAACGCGGCGGCGTCCGCGCGCGCGGCAGGGCCCCGTGTAATATCGTCCTCGGCCGGTTATTAATTCGGGCGAAGGAGTCGGCGCGGAATCGATGGCCGCTCTCCAAATAAATTGCCACGTCGGCGTGCTTGGCCGCTCTCGCGGCTGCGCAAAAAAGCCCCGGGGAAGACGGGCAACAAAGGAAAACGCCCGCCGTCCCTTTTCCAATCTCGTTGCTTTCTTTTCGGGGAGCGCGCCGCTTTGTTCGCGGAGATGCGCGCTTGTATTCAAGATTATGATGAGCTGCCAGAGAGAGAGAGAGAGCTTGCGGGGTTATATATACCTTTCATTAATGCTTCGATAGAATCGCGATAAGAAAAAAAAATTAGCGAAAAAAGAGCGGGTAAGTGCGCTTGCCTCGGGGAGATGTAAGGGAGATGTTCGTGCGCCGCTACTTTGTTCGCCTTGATATCGTAGATTGCTGAAACTCGAGTCTTGTTTAAGTGTAAAGTAAACGGGATTTATAATCGGGGTAACGGTTTTTCTGTATAATTGCGAAACGGGAGCTCGCTTTATTTTAGATTAATGGCGAAAAAGATTTTTCTTTTTAATCAATATCCGTAATCTTTTACTGTTACTCATTTTTGCACGCAAAATTGAAATTAGTTTTAAATGACGAAAAAACTGATAAGTATACATATCAGGAAACCAAAAGAATCTTGCTTAAAAAACCATTCGTTAATATAGCAAAGCTTAATCTTCAGAAAATTAGATGAATTATTCAAAGCCCCGAGCAAGTCAGCGAAGCTAAGTGTTTTTAAAGAAGCGTAAGAAGTTGTAAATATTTACACAAGCCTATAACTCAGGAGCGCGAGACAATTCATCTTGCTCGCGGATCTCAGCGAAATTCACTAAACTCCCCGGGCCGGTGAATTATTAGAGACTCTAAGTAAACTAACCCATTTCTTCTTGCCAGAGGTCTCGCCAGGGAAGTCGAAGCGCGCGAAGCTTTTTCCCGTTTTATCATTTCGACAGCGAGGCCATTAGAAACGGCCGCCTAGGAAACTCGTTAGCTCCCTCCCCGACAAGTTTGCATTTCGATGAGGGCGCGAATAAGGCTTGGAAAGGCGATCGATAAAGCAAGCCTCACACCCGGACTGACCGTTGCCTGCCTCAGGAGCCGTGTTGCTGGAGCTGCGTCGCCTGTCGCGAGGACGCCTACGTATTCAACGACTCTTGCCGCACATGCGAGCCCGGCTTCGCGCCGGACGTGATGAAGAGCCGCTGCATCAAGCTGCCGGCCGAGGTCATCTCGTGGACGAGCCCCTGGGCCATCGTGCCGCTGAGCTTCGCCTCGATTGGCATCCTCGGCACGATCTTCACCACGGCCGTCTTCATTTGGTGAGTCTGACCCGCCTGCGGAGCTTCGCCGCGCTTTCCCTTTCGGCCCGCCGGCGGCTGCTCTGCTCTTAATCCGAGCAGAGGCGGCGATAAATAAGCCCGAGCTTGCTAATTATTTATTCTCCTTACTTTCATCCTTCATTTCTTACTTCTTTTCTTACTGGTCTTGGCAATCGGTAATTATTATTTCTTTGCTTTGTTTATTTAATTTCAATGCAAAAAATTGAGTATCGAAGAGAATGTCGCTGCAGTTTTGTCATTTTTTTTATTCTTGCTAACATCATTTTCCTGATAAAAATCTCTTCTTTCGAAAAAAAAAAGATGGAAACAGTTTTTATTGAAAGTCCCCTTGTGAAGCAACAAAAACAACACCGAATTGCTTCTTGTTTTTGGTGTGAATGCCTTTTGTCAGGTCAACGCCGGCTTTATTCAGAGAATTGACTCTATTCAGGTGTCGGAGTAACAAACGTTCGATCGAGCCGTGAAGACTGAATCGATGGTTTGCCATTGTTAAACATACAATTGATTGCAAAGAAAAATCTAATAGATACGAGCAAGAATTTCTGACATTATTAATGAAAAGGCATCTAATTAATTTACTTGTTTATGTACAAGGTATTATTCTACAAAACACAATACAATTTTGGAAATAAACTTTGACGAGTTTTATTCGAATTTCGTAGTTAAATTTTGACGTTTTATTTAATATTTGTGACCAAATACGTTTAAAATGAAATTGTACCGAATAAAAAAAATTAAAAAGGTCTCATTTACAAATGAGGTCATCGTAATACACATCCTGTACCTAAAAGAAAGAACAATAAAAATCCACCGGCTCGGCAAAAACTTCATATAAATTCGTAAGAATATTTTCTCAGGGCAAGATTTATCTCGACACCTCGTATCTCCAGCCATAAAATACTGATGCTTTCACTTTCAGAATTTTTAGTGATAATTTATATGCCCCGAGGAGTCAAGAGCGCCAATGTACTCGAGCGATTGACACGAACTCGGCTGTAAACGTAAATCGACACTTTGTTATGGCAGTTTTTCGGCCGGGCGTAGAGAAAGCCGTCGAACGTATGATAATGCAGGCCTCTCGCCCCTGCCGAGGGGCTGCCAAGCTCAAACGGTCTCTTGGGCCAGGAGCGAAAACGTGAATTGAAAAAGTACGGCGCTTTCTTTCCTATAACCTATCTCCGGGCGGTAAAACTGAGGACGGTGAATAAAATTTCGGGGAATATTTAGGAAGGAGCGGCTGCTGGTTTATCGCCGGACTATATTCAGACGTTTCTACTTCATTTGTACTAATAAAGCAATATCGAGTTTTTATGTCTTCTTCAATTTTCTGCCAAATTGTTAGATTCATTCAGATTTATTAGTTTCGATGTCGTTTTTAAAGTAGGTACATTCAAATTATCAAATTATGAATATTAAATGTCGTTTTTCTGTAAGAAAGTGTGAATTTTCGGGCATTTTTTAACACAAATAAATGTTTAAAAACATGTTTTCAACTAAAAACGTTAAATTTTTAGTTAAAAATATTTTTTTCCACATATTATTGCAATAAATTGACTTTTTTTTACTGTTTGAGAACGAAAGTCAAGATTAAAATTGATAGTATTCTATTGCAACATTTCTATAAAAATATTCAATATTTGCCTATAAGCTACGCGAAATTCCGTTAAAACGAACGGTGCATATTTTCGATTCTCCATTGCAAAAGTTCATTGAAAAATAGTCTGAGTAGCGGGAGCCGGAGGTAAACCCATTTAAACCGACACTGAAAATTCTCTTTTTTCGAAGCCAGCGAGGAGTGACGCACTTTCTCGCCGCGGTTCCGACAGGTCACGTGTTTATCCGCGATCATACCTGGCTCGTTGGGCGTTTTAGTTGCCGACGCGCATTGTCCAGTTTCCATTAGTAGGAATCGATACGCGTGGCGCTCATTTTACGCTTTGGCCGCTTAAAACTGCTCGCAGACATTCTCATTTTGTTCTTTCGCTCGCATTTTCGACATTCCGGCGTGCACGCGAAATAACGCTGCCGTTCGCTCCGTAATTCCTCTCCAAAAGTTTTCAGCATTTTTTTAGAGAAACCGTGCCATTGCCCGGAGTTTTTAGCTGCATTTTGAGGCAGTAATGTTTGCTTAAGGAATTCAGATTATAAAACAGATCTAAAATATTCGCCATAAACTGTTCATTGTTCTAAAAAGCCAGTTGAAAATTTCCTATCGCTTTCATTTTTCATCTTTTTTTTTTAAAATCTAACTGTAAAGCTGTATAGTCACGGAGTTGGCAGTCAAAATTAAAATATATAGCAGATGTGATGTTCATTGCCGAGAGATTACAGAATTTTCATGAATTGAATGTACAACTAAAATCTGATGCATTATACCATCGCCTATAATTAAATTAACGGTTATTCCCACGTAAGTTACCCCGGCAGAAATTGAAAGCATTTTCAGAGGATTTTTCGACCATCTTTTTAAAAAAATGGCTTTGCCATTAATCTTAATCCCGACCACTCCCATTTATCATCGCGAAAAGGGAGCGAGCGAAAAAGAAGCGAAACAGAATAAGAGACGCATCCGTAACCTGGTTTTTCGCGCTCTGTCCGACAAAGGTTCAACCGGACGCCCGTGATAATGGCCTCGGGTCGGGAGCTCTGCTACGTCCTGCTCGTCGGCATCCTGTCCTGCTACCTCATGAGCTTCGTCATTCTGAGCAAGCCGACCAAGTGGAACTGCACCTACCTGAGGATCGGCCTCGGGCTCTGCCTCAGCCTCTGCTACAGCGCCATTCTCACCAAGACCAACCGCATATCGAGAATCTTCAATCAAGGCCGCAAGAGCATCAAGCGACCCTCTTACACTTCGCCGAAGAGTCAAGTCGCCATATCTGTCGGTGAGTCTACACATTTTTCACTCTTTCATTCGTGTATAGCTTTTCTGAGAGAGAGAGAGAGAGAGAGCTTTGTAAAGGGGACTGGGAAATACAAGTGGGTCATAAATCTACTGCGTGCGTTCTGTATTTTATTGCTTTGATCAAGCAAGTAATAAACATCGCTTGTCCCCCGTCGGGATTTTTAACACTTTAGAAGGATACTTTATTTATTTAATAAACGAATAATAAATTTTCCCAGATTCTCGAAATGAATCGAGCTGAAATTCGCTTTACAATCGCAGTGTATCTTTCGTAGATTTAGAATTATACACTCAATGGTTTGACAAAAACTAAATTTTAAAATCCACTGAAAGAATATAAAGTGTGCAATTTTCGCTCATTGAGTACGAGGAGGCAAAATTAATAAAAAAAGAAAAACGGACCAGCTCTTCCATATTTAAAATCTAGAGAGGCGGTCTCGGGTATTCTCTACTTGGATTTACATATTATGCGTTCCAAGAATTTCGTGAACTTTGGCCGCAATTTTTCACTTCCTCTCCTCGCGAATCGCTCACTTTTTCCACGGGAAATTTGTTTTTTTGCAATCTAGCGCTAATTTTATACTATTACTTACAAACTTGAAAAAATTTTACTTATACGACGGGTAGATAAATGTGCATATAGATTTGAAATCATGATTGAAGATCAGAGATTTATGAAAGTTGATATTGAAGACGTTGAAGCTAAATGGATATAGTTCAGTGTTTTATGTCAACTACAAAATTTTTGGTGAAAAAGTGAATTATTTCTGCAGCAGTTTCAAGGTATCTTTTTTTTTAGAGTGGAGCGATTTTGAATTTTATAGTTTTCGCAGCAAAAGTTTGTACTCGACATTCTACGGTTACTCAGTTTACTTGCGCTTTTTTTTTAACAAATCAATCATGAATCAATTTTACACTTCCAATTATTTTCATATCTGTAATAAAAATAAATTTATTTTTGAATTCTTCTTTATTAGTGTTTATTTAAAAAAAAAAAAAATAATTTAAAAATATATAAATTAAGGGTTTATATAATTGAGTTAGCATATTTAAAAAAATCAACAAAAACTTTTGCTTAATTTGAAAAGCTTATTAATGAAGTAAAACAAGCAAGCTTCAGTTCATTCAAGGAGCGAAGAAATTTCGTGCCACGTAGTCGAGAAGGGATCGCTTGTTTACCCATTACTTTAAAGTCAAAGGCTGCCCCCGAAGCCCGTCGAAAAGAAAATGTTTATTTCCCTCTAAACAACGACACTTACCGCTTCGCCCCGGGAAAGCCGGAATCGATCGGCCGATAATTCCTCTCTCTTTCCGTAAGAGCGAGGAGGCACAATGAAAAGGCTCTCGCCGATAATCGGGCGCATTGGCATCCGCTCGCCGCCTGCTTACGATTCAGCGCCCGCGGCGCCTCGGGCCTTCGTGACTCGCGCCGAACTTATATTCCTCGGTGGCTCGTACGTCAAAGTGGCTCCTCGCATACCAAATCTACCGGCTGCACGGAAGAACTTGTGTCGAAATTACTCGGGGAAATCAGACCTGACTTTCGCTATTCGTTCCCCCTGTAATCACTCATTTTTTAATTCAGATAAGAATAAGAATATTTTTTTTTTTTTTTTTTCTGGTGTATACGAAAGCAGACATTGGTGCAGATTTATTGAGCTTTTGAGAATTTCACTTTACAAAATACAATATTGAACGAATTTCGATGCGTTATTAGAATTATTCTGCTTTGCCACGTATATCGAAGCTCAAGCTCGACTTCGTTCTTTCAGGTATCACGTCAGTGCAATTGGTTGGCGCTATAATCTGGTTAATCATCGAGCCGCCAGATACCAGCGAGATCTATCCGTATCCGCTGACCGCTGTGCTGACCTGTCGAGTATCTACGTTCTCGCTAATGATGTCCCTGGTTTACAACATGCTGCTGATTCTCATGTGCACCCTGTACGCGTTCAAGACCCGCAAGATACCGGAGAACTTCAACGAGGCCAAGTACATCGGCTTCACCATGTACTCGACCTGCATCGTCTGGCTGGCCTTTATTCCCATCTACTTCGGCACCAACAACGATTACAAGGTAAACGCCTGCCGCGCGCCCCTGGGCTTCCGCAGCTTTTTCGCCGCGCGGATTCTAGTCGGCACGCGATTCCTCGCGAGACTCCGCGCGCCGAATGACGACGAGGGGGGAGGCAGGGCGAGTGAAGGCTTTGACGGTATAATCAGCTGCGTATTGACGTAACAATTTCCTTGGGGTTCACGGAGTTGCCAGCTGCCGAGAACATCCTACTCTTGCCGGTTACTGTGTGCTATTTGACGAGAATTAAGCGCTCCCTTGCGCAAGAATATTTATTTACTTTGTGACACTTTTTTGAAGGGTTAGCTGTAGTACTTCTTTTTTTTTTTGTAAAATATTTCTTTGGGTAGCTTTTTGGGTTCTTGAGAAAACAGTCGAATCAACGTGATCGCGCTACATAATGGCCAAATTTATCGTTGGTGTTTGTACAAATTTTCGTGACTTGCTTCACGTAACAGTATAGAAAAGAAAAATTTAAGAATTATTATTGAAGAATTAACGTAAAACATATTAAGAGAATTGAGAAATTTTCTGAGACCAAAGTCAAAAAGAGCTGCAACGGACGCCTGTTTTCTGCCTGAAAAGATGACTAAGCTGAACGTTGAACCTGCACCTGAAAAGGAGAGCAAAGACTCTTTTCGTTTAATTTTAATTACATACCTTCATTCTCTTAGATAGAAAATTAACCTTACAATTTTGCCGGTGACAATTTCTACAAAATATTTTAATAATGAAATATCTTTCATAATAAGCAAATTCAATTAAAAGTCAAATTTCATTAGGTGCACCCTCTACTTGTTGAAACTTCTTGCTTTTGTCTAAAGGATAAATCATTTTTAAATGAAAAGTTCGCTATTATGTATTTAATAAAGTATGCATAAATGTTAATAATAAGAAGCTGATATTTAAAAAAAATATATCCGCTGAAAGAGCGCAATTAATTAAGTAATAACATTTTTTCCTGAAATTCTATTTACAACGGTGCAAAATATATTAAAACTAAATGAGTGTAATCATGCAGAGTTTGTAAGCTTGCTTTTATTTTGATTACGCCGTTGATGGGTATGCTTATTCTACACGAAATAACTGTATATCGACATATATTAATTAAAGAGAATAAAAACTCGTGCACTCTAAAAATACTGAATCATGGGCACATTTATTTGTTTATTATGCGAATGCGTAAATGAGAGTGTCGTAAACCGATGAGGTTTATTAGACTTTGAATTGCGCATACGCATAGCTGGCATAAGAAGTATCGATGAAACGAGACGCACACAATGGCAGAAATGCGTTGCATTATTACGAGAAAGGTGCTCACATAATATTACGAGAAATCGTGGAATAAGTAGCACTCGGCGCGTTTTGTATGAGTTTATTAATTAAAATCTGTTTTCATAAACTTGTTTGAATGCTGGTCTATAATATAACAATTTCATAAAATGTAATGACTTCGGTTATTAAACGTGAATTCACTTCACGTATTTAAAGAGAAAATAAAACATAGATAAATCCTCGTTGTTAAATTTAATTATTAACAAAACAGGTAAAAATATACGTTTTTCGAAATACGTCAACTGCATAATAATATTAAACATTGTTTATTCGAATATTAATTAACAATCACAGTACTTCCACAAAAGTTTTAAGTTAATTACTGGAAGCAAGAATGAAAAAATGACCGACTTCGCTATAACAGGTAAATCCTTTCGACGGCAAGCGCTGCAAAAGCCGAACGCAAAACTTACGGAAGCAGATAAATTTTAACGATAATACGCAAACCTCGACGCAAACTTTGCCCGATCGCGAAATTTTATTTAGTTCTCTCGCTTACGAGTTACAGGGCCATTTACAAAAAGTCTTAAAATGACTTATATCAAAATACCCGGTAAAATAAATTCTCATAAAGTCCGAGGAGAAATATATCTCTATTCTAACCTGCTTAAGAGTCGAGAAAACAAGCCCATGAATTTCGAAAAAAAGGGCCGAGTTCTCAAATAAGATCTGAACAATTATAGAACCCCTGCGGTATTTGAAACTCCGATAAAGCTGATTTATTGAGCCAATTTGTCGTGTCTTTATCAATTTGCAGGCCACCTTTACTGCCATAACATTTGTACGCGAGTAAGCTTTCCTAAAAATAGCGGCTTATTCTTGGACCCTTTGTTTACATTGCATTTACCTGTCAATTGAATGAGCAAGTTCAACAAGAATTATTTTGAAACTTACGTCTTTGTAATGAACATTACAAGATCAAATTGGTTTTTATCGCCAATTATTATATATATTTTTCAATCTTTTAATATATATTCTCTCTAATCTAATTCTTTAACTTAATTCATTCATTGAATTTTCAGCAACATCAAAAATAATGAAATTTAATTTTCCGAGTTGCCCAAAAGTGTTGTACAGAAACTGCACTTCATTCATAATATTTTCACGTTCGTAGAGCTATAACTTTAATTTTATTTACAAAGTTTGTAATGAATTAAAAAGTTTGAATAATGTTCATTGGGTTTAATAAGAACACTTTTAGAATTTCATAACTTCATGCCAAATTTATTACTGAAAATAAATAAATGATTACTTTAAGAACGATAACTATGCACTAAAAGTATACTCGCTAAATATATATTTACATGCTTTATATGTTTCCATAAAATCCTGAATAGTTTGCTTGGTCATTTCTGTCCGTCGTAAACCTTCACACAGCAGAAAAGGCATAGTATTATACGTAACAACATCATTAACAACCAATGTACTGAAAAGAAGTAAAAAACTTGTTTCAGCGAGGAACATTTTCTGCCGTATAAGTAAATGTAATTATTTGCAAGTTCCTTCAGAGTTCTTTGTAAAAATCCCTTGAAGATTTTTTTTTTCTAAAGAATATTCTGTTAATAATTTGTTATAATTCCTTGAAATTCTTTATTGGACACGTTTTGAATTGACATCCAAAGAAATTCATTCGCAGAATGATTTTTTATAACGAAAAATATCAACGTATAAAATATTTCTATTAACTAATTAAGTTATCTCTTACTAAATTTCACTATTAAAGAAGGCACATAATACTGGAGAAAGCTATGAATTAATCGAAGAGCGCAATCGGCGCCGGGGCGACTAATTTTTGAGCCTGTTGACTAACAATGGACGGCAGTTGCCGGTGGCAAATTAGCGCATCAAAACTCGTCCATTATCCTAATGAGACAAGTAATACCTCATCCGAGGGTAAGCCCTCATAGCTTGATAATATACGGGGCTTTACGCGGGCGATGATAAATCTCGCATTAGCCGCGGCGCAGCTCGCGCGTTCGGCGCAGGCATTATGCAGGCGTGCAGCGCGCGCCATCGAGATACACCCGCTCAGCTCGTCGTTCATTCCTGTTGCAGATCCAGATTGCCAGCATGTGCATGTGCATCAACATCTCCGCGACCGTCGCCCTCGGCTGCCTCTTCACGCCCAAGATCTACATCGTCCTCTTCCAGCCGTACAAGAACATCCGACCCGGACCGAACGTGAGTGTATATAAAGTCAGAGGGGGGAACTTTTCGAGCCCGCCGCGCGGAGAAATCGCAGGAGACAGCTCGGCCCGCGCGACTGTAAACTTTTCCTTTTATTGCCCCCGGCGAGAAAATATTACGGGAATGCCCGCTCTCGGCGTCGCGGGGGAATTCGATTCGCCGACGAACAATATGCGCCGGCGGAGATCCGACGGAAAGCTGTATCGGGAATTTTCCGATTCGACGGGGAATAAATCTAGGCGAGAATCGCGGTTGTAATTGAATTTCCGGCCGGGGGGGGGGGAGGGAAACGAGTTTTTCGCCGAGTTGATCGAACTTACGCCAAGTTCTACAAGGGCTTAATGCGACACTAACTTAGGGAGGTTTATGAGAAAAAATTTACATAAGCGACCAGCGCCTTACGAGTTCTCCTGGCTTTAACAGATGTCGCGCGCTTTTCGGCTAAATGCGCTGCATATAAGACGGAGTTCCGAGATCGTTGTGCGTTAGTCGTCTCTCGACCGTCAAGTAAACAATTAATGTCCGTTTAGAATCAAAAAATACTTGTAAAGGAGCTTTGCAGGCTTTCTCTCGCCTAATTTATTAATTGCATAATTCATTTTAAAATTATATAGAAATTTCAATGTTATATTCTTTTGAGAATGTTAAGTCATACTTAAATTAAATTAATTTTATTTAAAAAAACTAACGTCGTCACTTTAATCTCAAAAATTGCGTTGACAGACAGATACTTATCGTTCATCATCGACAGCAGGCTTTTTCTGGGTATAAAAATAAGCTTTATCGCTTTGCTTTCTAGAGCTTTTCAATTATCGTAAAATTTCGAAAATATGAAAAGCTTTGAAATTGAAAAAACCGAAAATTGTTCATTCAAGTTGAAAAAATGTTTTATTATTATAAAGGCTTCTTTTGAAAAAAAAGCTGGAATAACTCAATAAGTTTATGCAATATCAAATTTTAAATGTACGGAGTGGCTTTAACTAATGGCTGCTCATTATAGCAACATAAACTGTTATTTCTATTAACGTTTCGAATTACCTCTCGATTTATTACCCTAGAATCTGCTATCCTGTTGTGCATAACATTGCAGCTATAATAATAATAAATCTTTTACGCTGCCCTAAACAAAGGCATTAATATTTTAAGGGAAACTAAAATTTGAAAAGTACTGCGCAGATTATTTTATTCAAATTCTTTTGTAAAAAATAAATCAGTTGAAAATGTGAAGCTTTAAAATGGAAGAAAATTTTAAGCTCTCCAATTGTTCGAAAATAGCATTTCGCGTAGAATTCGCCTCGAAGAAAACTAGATCGAAAACTTATGAAGCCAGCTTAAGCTAAAATAAAATTCAATTAAACGAGACAGCTCCAGTCGAGAAAAGAAAGCCGCTGAAAAGCAGCTAAAGCAATACGTCCCAAGAGTACAGGCGCGGGCGAGCTAATCGAAAACGCGCCCTCGCCTCGCCCGATCCATAATTTGCCGGTTATGTGACGCAGAGCGGGCCGTCGACCGCGTGCTACCGGCCAGGGCACAGCATGCGCTTCTCCGGCGCTCGCAGCCAGACCATGCAGAGCGTCACCTCCGGCTCGCGCAGCTCGCCGCCGCCCAGCGCCGGGCCCACGGCAGTCGTCAGCAGCAGCGGGCCCAGCCACTCGAGGCCCAAGCATTCGTCCAACGGCGAGCCGCAGCAGCGCTCCCAGGTGAGCGACCCATTTGCGATCGACGCGCAGCGGCTCGATTGCTCGCGTTGCTCGCATTCCCCCGAGTCGCCGATCTTGCTTAATCGAATCTCGGCGTAATTAAAATGCGCCGGATTCCGCGCTGGCGAGCTTCGAATTTTAAATGAGGCTCGGTTTTACCAAATCTACCGTAATTAATTATTACACTCCTGAGATTCCTGCTGCTTGTAATGCTGCCGAAATGAAAGATGAGAATTTTTTAACTTTCGACGATGCTTTTTATACAACTGTTCTAAAAACGCGGAACACCAAATGTGGGTAAAGCAAAGTCGGACGTTTTTAATTTACAAAATATTCTTTGCATTCAGCGTGAATAACTTTTTTTTTAAGGGAACTTCTTCGGAATGGAAAAACACAGTAATGTATATTTACCGCGGCTAAAGTTTCACATCTTATTTCAGATTATTTTCCTCGAGGGAGAAGCCATTCGTATACGTAGCTTAGATCTCGGAAATTTTATTTACTGCAAAAACCGTATTCGAGATTTTTTCGCGAGCACTATTTTAATACTATAAAAAAATATTACACTTTACTGCAAACGAAGTATTCACAAAAATGGACACCGCCAACTCTTTTATAAAATAATAAAAACTAATAGTGATCTAAATTCAACGCTCGAATTAAATAACGAGAACATATAAATTTTCAAAAATTGCCCAAAAACGTCTCTTATTGAATCTGTAATTAAAAATTTATTTTTTATACATATACTGTCTCAAATATCGATTGACTATAAGACATTTTTACTAGCAATTTTAGTCTATTATCGGTTTTTAATGTTTGCCTAACTTTATATATATACCGGTGATTATTAATTACGGAAATTTTAGCGATCTAAATGACTACGTATTCGAAAATGTTTACTGATACATTATTTGTAACACTGGGCAAACATAATAAATTTTCAACAAGCAGTTTCAATTGATCCCGATAATCAATCAACAATGAACGTGCATTCTGCTACAATTAAGTCCAAAAGTAGTTTGTTCTGAACAATTATTTTTTAATGAAGTTCCCTAGACCGGCGAGGTCGTTAGATAAATTGACGCCAATTTGTTTTATTGAATTTAAAAAATCGATCGACCGATTAATTGAAAACATGAATGGAAGCGGTCATATGTACACATATGCATACGAATGACCGTCAATTTAATTTTCAAATAGAATTCGAACCTCCGATAAAAATAAAGACTTTTGAATCTCGCTTCGAGATTGCGAGTGTTCTCGGGACGATCGAAATAGCATTTGGAGTGTAATCGGCTTTAGCTTCAACTTTGCTTTAATACAAAAAATAAACATTTTACCTCAGGAATGCGGGGCATATTTTTAACTTGCATGAAAACTTTTACTCTGCTTCTTTGTAAGCCAGCTCTTTCTCGAGCTTTTTAGACCGAGACTCGTGCACGAAGATACATTTCTCGAATTAGACTGTAGAACAAAATTTGTGCGTTTTTAATCTACGTGTAAATATTTTGTTAAAACATGTTAATTTATTTCTAGCTCATTAAAATCTTTTTCGTTTGCAGTTCTCTCGAGCACATGGAGATTTTTAGTTTGTTGCTTACTTAGCGCCACTGTAAATGAATTTTAAAGCTCTCTCGCTTCTCAAATTTCCCAAGAATTTTTTTCCATTTAATATTTCAACGTGCAACTTAAAAAGCATAATAAATGCATCGGTCAGAGAATCGTTAGCTTTTGGCCAGTGCGAGTGACCAGGCTTCGATCCCAACTCGATTCAAGCCTACCCAGATACGACCCTAAAAATTCTTACATTCCTTCCTTTAATTATTTTCGTTTACGTTTATAGTCGAACCAAAGGGAATCGGGAATAAATGAAGGAATGAAAATACGCATCTTAACACGAGGACGTCCATCGCGATAGAAATTCAAAAATTAAAAAGGCCCCAAAATTATTTGTAGGTATGAGTGACAGCTTTTTCTTAGATTGTGGTGAAACGATTTTTCTGATCATTGTTGAGCATTTAATGAAATCGAGAAAAATCTCATCTAGACGTTTCGTGCGTAACATGCAAGTCATTTTCGATCCTAATCCCACAAAAGTAGTTTATAGATCCAACTCTGAGAAAAATTTTTTACTTTTTTAACTTTACCTTTCTTATACCCGTGTTATTGCAGCGTCACATTTATTATCAATTTTCTCGGGTTAAAATCGTTCCAAATTTCACCATTTTACTTTAGTAGAAAGATTCACCAATTTTTAGTCAGTTTTTTTTTACCAATTTTTTAGATGAAAAATATCAGTTAGCTTTTATTCCATTCTCACAAATGTTATATCTTTACACTTGCGACAAATCTTTTACCAAGTTTAAGTATCAAAACACTTGAATGTACACCTGATCGAAAATGGCCTTTAACTCTCGATTTCAGAACGCGCTAAGAAATCGTCTCAAAAAGCATTTCACAGGAATCTACAAAATAAGTTATGGAGACAAGTCCCTCTACGAAATTCTCTCCCTCCCTCTCCCTTTCCCCTCCTCCCGACAGCCACACATTGCAGCTATTGAGTATTTCGCGACCTTAGCAGGTCATCTTCAAACGCATCAAGAGCCATCCACCCAAACGATCGATCTGTCCTCGCGCTCAGCAAGCAAAAGCCCACGACCAGCTGACCCTCGTTCTTTTCCTCCTTCCACAGGTGCTGGAGCTCTCCCTGAGCGGCCCGGCGAGCTCCTCCGTCGACGAGAGTTCCGTCAGCTAGGTGGCGCTGGTGCACCTGCGCGAACCCCAGCAATGCGAAGATTCGGAGCAGGTGCGCCAGCAGGATTCCAGCCTGAGCAGCCTGGGGACATAGCATCCGAGCGGCAGCAGCACCGCCGCCGCCGCGACGATCCACCTCCCGACTCCGCGCCGAAGGCGGAAGCATCGCCGGCCCAGGAGCGACGAGGAGGCGGCCGCGCCCCCGGAGCCCAGCAGCGTCGGATGAGCGCCGCCGCTCCGAATCGCATCCATCGATCGAGGCGTGGCGAGCCGAAGCACGCGTTACACGTCGCCTGGACTTGTTGCATCGAGCGAGCCCAGATTTCCTGCACCCCCACCCGTTCGCTTTAGACAGCCGGAGGCCTGGATGTAACGGCGGAGAGGACGCCGGCGGAGGCCACGCGGCGAGACGTCGCTGGCTTTTCGCGCTCGCGGAGCTCCTTTTATCTTTGGCAGGGCTCGAAAGCGATCGTTGAAAGGACAGCTGCGCTACATTCTTCCCGCTTCGGACTGCTCGCTTTCGAATCCCCTCGTTCTGGATCTTAGTTTGTTGTATCAGGTGCTGAGGACAGGGGATGGCGATGGTCTGTGCTGGAAAAAAGTAAAAAGAAAAAAAAACAAAAAAACTGCAAAAAAAGGAATGTTACCAATTTTTTAGCGTAGATACTGTCGACATCTTTTAGTCCTTCCTTTTATTTAAACGCTGCCAGATCCTGGATTTAGAAAATTCCACTTTTTGCCTTTGATTCCGAAAAGCTTTCGGCTCTTCCAAACCTGTAAAACTGCACCGTACAAGAACGACTTTCCGCATTCTCAAGTATACATCCAATATTTTTCTTTAAACTTAAGTCAACCCAACTAACCTGGTTAGTTCTTAGTAAGTTAATTTTTCCGAACTTCAGGCGAACCGATTAAAATGGCTTCGAAGTAAAGTAGAAGTAAGTAAACGCCCCTTTTCCGCAATGTCCTCTTGACCCAAGGAGGCATTAAATTAAACCTCGACAGTATCGAAAAGTCAATGTGCCAAGTCGAGAGAAAACGTAATTTCGATGCAAGCAAAGGACGCGAGTTCGATGGAGAGCGAAAATTAAAGGCTCCGATGCGCCGATGCAACAAGAGCCGAAGAACAGCCGAATCCAGGGAAATCGCGCGGGGAAAAATCCCTTACCTATACGCACCCGCATAAAATTACAATTAATCGCAGAAAAAAGATTTGCAGGAAACTGATTAAGAGGGACTTGCCGCTGAAGGCTCCGATAGGTTTTATCGGCCGCGAAAAAATTCTCGGGCCCAGTTTTTCTTTAATTTGCGCCCTTCGTCCTCCGCTTAGTCCCGACTCAAAACTTGAAGCTGCCCATTTGAATTGCAAAACGGCGGGGGCATAAATATTCAATAACCGGGAAATAATTTCATTTGCGAGTGCCGCGCCGCATCAGAGCGACGGAGCAGCCGGGGAGGCGAGTTTTCTGCCTCAAAGGAAACATCCGGGAATCGTCACCCGGGGGGAGAGGACGCGAGGAACTCTCGGCTTTCCCGCCGACGAGGAGGGACGGACGGAAAGTCAGCTGCTCCGACGTCCGTCTTCCAGGCATTCGCTTGCAGGCGTCCCGAGGAACTAATAGCAGGGTAGATATTATGTGTGTTTGAAGATCCATCGTGCGCGTCTCTCGAGACAGGCTGCATTGGACTGAAGCCGAAGTGACCACGCGTTTAAAGCTTGATGTCTCTTGCGTGTTAATGTGCGACACGATTTATCGGGGACGCGCACTCGGACAGTTCCTTCGCGAAGGAAGCTTTCTCGTTCGAGCGAGTAGAACGCGGCTTTAGCATCCGCTTGAGATAGTTATCTTTTGCTTTTAGAATGATTTTTAAGAACGAGCTCGCTGCAACTTATTATATGAATCATTCAGTTTCTGATCGGAAACGTACAAGTCGAAGCTTGCTTCGCCCTTTGAGTCATAAAGTGTACTCTTCTTTCTACTTGCACGCGTCGTGGAATTCACTGATTCTAACTCTTCGTTCAAAGGCGCGCGCACTTTCAAAGCACGACAGCAGTGCGTTACAATGACTTCGGCGAACTTTAGTCAATTGCCATTCGTTTAAAAGCCATACCGAATCTTCGCTGTTATCAAAGACTGAGACGATCCTTCCCAAGACTCTCTACTCGCTCGCGAGAAATTTCAATCGCTCAACAAGAGAGCAATTCTCCGAGTTTCCGTCTCGCGTGTCGATTTCGGGGCATATTGTCGCCGACCCGTCAATTTGCTCGAGTAGGCCGAAATTCGACGAGAAACGCTTCTCACTCCCGCTCTCCCCCCCCCCTCTCTCTCTCGCCTTCTCCCGCTCCGGCGATGACGAGGAGAGAGGCTGTTATAAGGTAACTTGATTCGCAGGCGAGTATCGGTGTCTCGGCGGCTAGACGCGGAAATCCAATATTTTTGGTCCAGGTGCTTTATGCCGCTGCAGTTCTCCGTCGGGTGGTAAACTACTTTCCTCGATGTCCGCCGGGAAAAGCGAGTCGCGCGCATATTATAGTCGCATCTCATTCCAGACAGTTGTGAAAAGTACGCTGAAAAAATTGTTTGGACGAAAAGCTCGATGCTTGTCGGACGTATAAGCTTATATATGTATACGTATATATGCAATTGCAGAAAAAAGTAAGAAACTTTCCGTAAGCGGATATTGTGAATTTGATCGGTCGTCGCTCTTTTGCGGAGGGAGAATGTAAGAGGAGTCAACCGACGATGTTGGAGAGAAACGATGAAAAACAGAACGGTCTCGCAGCTCGCATCTGCGTTTCGCTTGAAGCAAAAGCTTCCTCGGGGTTGAATTCAAGTTTCTACTTTTTTTTGCAAAGTTATGAGTACGCTACTCGTGAGAAAATTAAAAATATCGTATATGTTCTGCCTAACTTAAATAGCAAGAAACTGTCCGTAACGCTGTTCTATGAAATATAATATTAATGGCAAGTAAAGAGTAATCGCTGTGCGAGTGTACCGTTAATCCGGCAACTTAAATATTCAATATGGAGCCGCTTTGCCAACAATTTTCAGTGTATGAGTGCTAATAAATCGATGGCACGTGACAAGCATGTCCTTCGTCACTTCGTCGAGCTATCGTTTGCGTTTTAAAATATTTCATTCGGCCGTTGATGATACATGCACGTTTCGTTGGCAATAGGAGTATTTATCAAAAAGAATAGACTAGAAGGTGCTCCCTTGATCGAATGGAAAGAAAGAATGCACAGAGACTGCAATTTTCTATAAAAGTATTTATAAATATATTGAATCGAAGCGGAAGAGAAGAGGAGATTAATGATGTTCGCTGATTTATGAAAAAAGGCCGTGATTTTTGATGAGGGCAGAAAGAGTGCAGAAGAAAAAGCAGGCGATGGCTGCGATTTTTCGGAAACTCCTCTGTTTTTAAGAGATTGACGTATATGCATAAGGAATATACAATGTATCCGACGTGATCTTTGAGATAGGTAACCTGAGCGTCAAATATGCATATAAAAATATACGTGTTTAGAAATTTGATGTGTGTCTGTGTGCGTGAAATAATTAAAAAATATACATAGATATATAATTGTCGTAATTAAGATTTCTTAAAACGCTGACTAATGGAATGCTCAAGTGATAAAAGGGAAACTTGCATAGGCACGAAAAGAATTGTTATAGTTAAAGGCTAAATTTTTGGTAAATTGTTCGGACAAAGCGTGAAAAAATAATATAGGTTTAGCCTCGAAGCAAGGATTTCGACTGCTTCGAGGATTGAAACTGGTTGAGCAAAGTGAAATTTTAGACAATTACAATATTCGCCAACTTTTTTAACTTAATTTTTTAACATTCCACGACAGAAATTAAAAAATTTTTCATGAAAAATTGCAGCAATCAAATTTAAGAGCACAGTGTGCTACAATTTGGGTCGAATTATTTAGTTCTGTTGAATTTAGACTTAAAAAAAGGTTATTAAAAAAAAGGAATTTGGGCTTTTTAAATTGGGCTTATATAAGGTTATTAAAAAAAGAAAAAGGTTGCAGCACTAGATTAATTAATTAATTAAGGCTCGCGCTCCTTAAACTACTCAAAATTGTTTCCTTATTTAAAAAATCGTTAGCACTTGCCGCGAAAATGGCAAAGCAGGAATGATCGACATAAAAATTGCCTAATGGTAATTAAGCATTCTAAGATCACCTTATCTTATCAATTATGGGAGAGAACAAAACTGTCTATTCTACAAGACTATAATAAAATTGTCGTCTTTAAAAAAGTACACTGAGAAAAATATCTCATTAAAAATTAGTATACTCTATCGTAATCGAAGGACAAACTTGCACTATCCT
>JAWWEM010000054.1:3132136-3146885 GCA_035582935.1 Ormyrus thymus | reverse complement strand
GGATAGTGCGAGTTTGTCCTTCGATTACGATAGACTATACTAATTTTTAATCAGGTATTTCTCTCCGTGTATATTCAAAATACTTTAGCTCGATGTATCCGTACCTGTCATTTGAATCTACAAGCGAATATAACTCTCCAAGTTACGCTCTAAGTATATGCCTAGTAAACAATGAAAAATCAAATCAAAAACAGAATAATACAAGAAAAAAAGATGAAAAAAAATGAATACTACACGATATTGTGTGAACAAGCGACTATACAATTATTACCAGAAAACCAGAACTCTGTACAAAGTAAAAGGAAAATTATTAATTTTAAGCGTTTATGTATATAAAGATATATGAAACAAGTGTGTAGGTTGTCGCCAACTGAAAACTTGCAAAACTGAGTAAAGCCTAAGAAAATTATTCATAGAATTAAGCACAACGTGGGAAAAGGCTACAACAGTCAAAGCCATCTCCTCTAAATATATATGTAACAGGTTAAAATTATGAAAGACTTTTGGTGATAATGTTATAGTAGATGTCGTAGTACAAGCCGAATAGTGAGGCTATTCTGCATTTTGCGCGTCTTCGAGTAACTGACGGAACATTCCAAAAGTAACGAGTGTTAGACGTAAGCTGGAGTCGAGATGTCTCGACTCTGGGCAAAAGAATTACAGGCACCATAAAGTAATGTTAGATGTTGCAAATTGAACGAGGAGGTCCGAAAACTCTTCCTGATTTAAAAGAAAACGTCAAAAAAAAAAAAAAAAAACTGCATGTTTTATCTTTGTACCTGGGCGAAATTCGCTTATGCACTCCTCGTGTGCTGACTTTCAACAGGGGAATGACAGGATTAGAATGCACAAAGGCCTTTAATTTATGTAATTTACGGAAGATGTTGAATGATTTAAATTTCTATAGAATATGTTGGAAGCTATAGTTTCTTTGAGAAAGTTTAATCAAGGTGGATCTCTACCTCAACGATCATAAAGATTTTTAATTCAATTTCACTCAAAACGACTTAAATAATAACTAGACTTACACTTTGATATAAAACTAATTAGATGGTAAAACCAACACAGTCTTTCGTATCTACTTGAAACACACCTTTGGCTACAAAATGTCTGATAATAATGTAATAAATTGCGTTTTTTAATGGAAATAGTCGTAAATAATGCAAAAGAAACCGTATACTTTCATTTTCGAAATGTTATCAAAATTGCACATGAAGCATTTCAAAAGTCAAGGATACAAGTTTTAATCGACAATACTTTTTTTAATACGTAATGGTCAAATAATATTAAAAAAATAGAATTCCTAACGTACTCAATTATCAATAAAACGGAATACTTTCTTTATTGAGGTAGAAAGCCGCCTTAAATATGACTAGTCAATACTTATTGCACGCAATAAGTTTAGAAAAGCTTTCCTCAAGAAATTATACAAAAAGTTATAAAATAAATATTTCTTCAAAGACTTATCAAAGCAGATTTTAGGAAAGCACTTCTGAAGGATAATTTGTTATTTAAAACTAATTATTAAGTATGACATTATTATACGAACTTTGGACGAATTTTACCAGGGTACTAATGTATATATGTAATTTAAAAAATTGAATTAAATTTAGTAAAAAATTTTTCTAAATAATTTAAAATATCGATTGTTTAACAAAAAAAAAAAAAAGAAGAAAAAACTATATTTTAAATTAAAAATTTTATTTGACAGAAATTCGAATTTTAAAGCCCGCATTTTTTACTTTTATATGAACATGTAAGAAGCACTTGACTTGAAACGATTCAGTGTTACTCAAATTGATGCAGCTTTAGAAAATTGTTGGGGGATTTAAAACTTTTTAAAGCCAATTTTCTCAAAATAACATCCGTCTTCGAAAATTTATTTATGGGGCTGTAAAAAAGTTTTTTAGGATCGCAAAAAATACATAAAATCGCTAACTTTCAAATGACGTTTTTAGAGAACTTTATTTAAGTAGTTCGTTTTATTATCTTTCAAAAGGTATTCAAAAATAAATGATCTTACGAAAACCTGCGGTGAATCGTTTAAAAGTGCTTCAAATTCTAGATTTTTTATGATTTGTGAAATTACGTCGAGCTACCGAAAAATTAACAACTTTTTATAAACATTAAATAATATTTCTAAGAGGAACGATGATTTTGAATAAGATAAATGGTCGATTCACGTAAGACGCTTTATAATCTATAAAAGTAGCATGCAGAACAATCCCGGATTTCATATCGTGAAATAATATGCCGTACGTGTTTTATGTCGCACAAATCATGTAGGATTTATACTTGTTAGGAATCTAAGAAAAACAATCGTTGTGATGCAGCGTTAATGAGTTTGTTTTTAAAGATTTTGTTTATAGTATGTTAGGTATAAATTATCGTTAAGAAAAATGCGCCTATCAACAATTAAACAGGATGTAAGGTACTAATATTGTAATTACCCGCATTTTTCAGTCTTATTTTAAAATTTTTTAAAATATGTCTTTATAGTGTCAATTTTATATCCATAACGAAACACAAAGCGATATTTTCAGACATTTTAAAATAAGAGTAAACAATTTGGAAAATACAATATTGGTAACTTTATGCCAATCATTGCAACGTCCCATAATACTAATTTTTTTCAGAAGCCGTCTACGAATATTAATACTTTATACATATCTCAATTTCATTGCTTCATTTCCTGAAATATCAATGAACATCTTAGCTGATATCAATAAATCTATAAAGTATTAATTGTCATTAGAGGTTTCTTATAAAGATAACTTTTTTTTAAAAAAATCTGAAATCTGTAGGCTTTGTTTATAGCGCTGATATAATCTTTCGAGTTGTCGTAAAATTTACAAAATAATCAAAATTATAATATCGATATAATATCGATACAATAGAGAAAAAACATTTTTCAAAATATCTCTTCTTTTTATAAATAAGAAGTGTCAAAATGATATAAGTATTTTCTATTTAGTGATCAGATTAAAAATTGAAAAGATGTTAAAGGGTTTCTGGTTATAAAACTACAATAAGGACAAATTTTGAAAAAATTGAGAGAATTTATAATTGTTGACACTAAGTTTTGCTGTTTTTTTTTAAATAATTGATAGAATTAATTAATTAGGGATTGTAAATTATATATTTTCGAACCAAAAATATTTTATTGATGTCGACTCAGCGACTATTCAAATAATCATATTTTTTCCAGTATACATGCAAACACATATATTTTATAATTTAACGTTATAAATCTTTTATTTTTAAAGTAAATATTATAGAAAACAATAACGTAAAAAACCTAGAAAAATATGATCTGAAAGAGCTCGCTGTGACGTCTTAGAATTAAGAAAATCATGGAAAAAATCTAGATGTAAGCGTTATAAAAATGAGTTTATTAGTGGTTAGTTCATAATTGTTCATTAGAGATTTATTGAGAAGATTAATTGTAAACGTATCATTCAAAAAGAAGAAATTCTCAACAATCAGTATTAACTGTGCAAAAGAAATAAATATATGTAATAATTGACTGTATACATCAAATATATATGTACGTATGAATTCTGAATAAATGGAAAAAAAAATTAAAAAGTACTCAAACTTCTTTAGTATTGCATTTAAAATTTTTATTAATTCCAACATTCCAATAGTTTGTATATGTTTTATATTTGATTTTTAAAATTTCAAATTCTGTTTCTTCAAATAAATGAAAAGCAAAGGAGGGAATTTTCTATTTAGAAAATCTACCTATGAGTTCTGTAAAGTTAATACTTGTAATGTAATTTTATACATTATTTTAAATCGATAATATAGCTTCTTTTTCGAAAATGAATATTAAATACAGTAATGGCTATTAATATCGTTAAAACTTGCGCTTATGTATAACAGTATCGCAGCCTGTACATCTCTCTCACTTTTAATAATTGTGTAAAAATATATTATTTTCACACGATGGATAACAAGATTGCTATAAAAATTATTTACAATTTTTACGGCTTATTATACCGCACTTTTACACGATCTTTTTGATCCCAA
This sequence comes from Ormyrus thymus, assembly GCA_035582935.1. Taxonomy (NCBI): domain Eukaryota; kingdom Metazoa; phylum Arthropoda; class Insecta; order Hymenoptera; family Ormyridae; genus Ormyrus; species Ormyrus thymus. The sequence continues at coordinate 3,142,853 of JAWWEM010000054.1, read as the reverse complement.
TACTCTGAAACAATTAGTTTACAGAGGAACAGATGGAATACGATAATCAGAAAACAGATGCTAACCCAGAAAAATGTAGGTAAGCCACCTAATTGATGTCCATGTTTGTGTAATGCCATAACATGATGATCATGTGCTGGAGCTGAAAAATAAATTTTTTCATTATAATTTTTATTATCAGAGGTTTTAAGGCATATATAAAAAAACAATGATTGAAAAAATTATCTGATCCTTTGATGTAACTCAGCACTTTTTTAAATTTTTTGATAGAAAATCTCCATAAAGAAATACGTTTAAAAATTTGAAAGTAAGATGAAAATATTAAATAATTGTAGTACCAGTAACAATGTGTAAGTTCAAAATGCTTTTTAGTAATTAATAGAGAAAAAAATGTATTCACCTTCGTCAACAGCGTGAACATGTAAAGCATTTTGCAAATCTTGCATGTGCTGATAATCTGAAGTTATATACAAAATTGCTGTCAACGGTTTTGTGAGTTTAACTGGAAAATTAGTGTAAGACTGACTAAGCGGTACTGGTGCGTCTAAACAACCAGCATCACAACCATAATATACACTATCGCTCCTGTCAAGCGCTACGCCTAGAACTGCCCGATTATCTTCATTAACATGAACTGAAATATTTAAATGTGTAACGTTTCCGTAACTTATCCTCCTAAAATAAAATTAATTATCATCAAATTAATCAATTAACTTATTTATTTATTTACATAGATATTCATGATTTACCTAAATAGAAAGTCTCTATGCAAATGTTGAGGGTCAATATTGAATTCTAGATGTTGATTACTGAACCTAAAGCCTCCTAGACTTAAAACCATTGCTTGCAGTACAGCAGAAGGATTTCCAGTCATTAACCTGTGGCAGCCTTGCTTTTCAAGAGTAATAGACCATGCTCTTACCAATTCATTAATTGCCGCTATTGTTGAGGTATCTCTCCATAATCGAGGAGCATCCCTGTTAAAATATTAACGTTTTAAATAATGATTTTCTTTGTTTTGAATTATATGTACATGCTTATTCAATAAATTGATTTAATAAAAACTCACAAAGTATGATGTCCTCGGTAACAACCTTCATTGTTAGCTACATTTTTCTCAATATCTGGTAGAGCTTTTGGTATCTGACTTAAAACATAATAAATAGTGGAATTAATTTTATGCCCATTAATTGCTTCCTTTGCTTTAGAATCACTTATTCTAAATCCCGAGTGCCAGTAATGTTGCCAAATTTTTTCATGTTCTTCTCTTAATCCCTGGCTTAGCTGTTTAATAAGGGCTTGTTTCATGTTCTAAAAAGATTTTTAATAATAATTAAGTTCCATTGAAAAATATTATTATAACTACAAGCACAATGAGTAACTTACAGCAATAGCATTTTCTCTAATTTCTTCTCTCTTTTGTTCATATTGCTTCATACTAATTGGTTCGCTGTACTTGACACTAGTTAAACATTCAATTTTTAAAGTACCTTTTGCTTTAACTTGAATAATATTTTGCACTGTTTGATAAACTATTGATATAGCTAAGATGTTATTAGTATTTGGTACATTTATGTACCCTGAAATTACATTATATTCACGTTTTATATGATCCACTTGAATACTAAAAAGCAATCAATTATTATTCAAGATATAATTGATAATTTAGCATACTCAAAAGAAGATAATTGAATAAACCTACCTAATTGATGCTATAAATGAATCACTCCATTGAACAGATGCTTGAGGTGTAAACGGAAAATCTTGAGCAAGGCTTGAAGGGTTTGTTATTTTTACTTCCTGTACAAAAATTCCTTCAAGGTTTCTGTGTGCATAATATTGATAAGCTATCTGATGTCCATCCCTAAAGCACTGATATTTATAAACAATACCCTTTGTGTAATGAGTAACAGTTGCTTCTCGATAAATAGTTTGTGGAGCAATTTTATAAATAATAAGTGGTCGCCATTTAACAGGTAATGACAAAGTCCTGCCATTTTTTATGTATAACCAAGAATCTGGTTGTATTGGTACACCAAAAATTCCATTTCCAACATATGGTAAGTACAGGTGCTGATCTTCTGCCGGCGGATCAAACAGTACATTTGCATTATAATCAATTGAATCAAAATAAAATCCAGCCAATCTCTCATTTATGCAGTGCTCCTCATATGCTACAAAACAGAACATTAATTGACGCAGTTATTACAACAATGAAATAAAACACTTCGTAAAGGTACGATCCCTTAGTAAAATGATATTTTACATAATCTATAGAATTAATTTTAGACTATGCCAATATAAAACAATAGTAATTCCTTAGGGTTTGTATTAGTTTATGAAAAAAAAGTAAAATAAAATCTACCTTCTATAGGCTCTCTTCGGCTGGAAAAGAGCCACTGAGCCAATGAAGGACCAACATATAACATAAAACCTCCAAAGACGACCAGCAGCACCAAGATCTTCTTGTAGGAGTAGTTTCCGTCCAGCAAGCGTTTAACCCGCTTGCCGAACTCGTGGACATCAAACATCCCGCCGCCTCCTCTCATCCTGACAGTTTTTTAAATCACAAGTTACCTGCAATGACATTCATAACCTCAAAGTGGGCGTTCGCTTTCTGTTTACACAGTTGCGTGCTGAAACGGCGACTTTTTAAGTATACCGCTGAGCGGGTAAGAAATTAGTTAAGTTGTATTAAGTCATTATTGTAATTGTTGCACGGAACCGAACATTTACAGTAATCACAGAGTCCACCGGCTGAATTATCAAAGGTGCGCAACACACCTACAGACCGACTGAGTTGACTGCACTGTGCAAATTCTTCTTACACTGTGCACTGGCAGGCCGCAAAGTATAAGTAATGCAGTGGAGCCCCGCCGTGCTTGCAAGGTGGCGCCACTACAGCTGAACTTGCGCTACTAGTAATATAATGAAGTTGAAGTTCGGAAAGAATTTTCATCTAAGAGACTGCGCGACAAGATCAAAGGCACCCCTAGAAATTGACACGAGGGAGCTTTTCTCTGTAACGCGAGACAATCTGAAGAAGAGTCAGTTGAAATTTATTTAGCATATTTTATGCGTGAAGCAAATCTTGCTTATTGTCTTGTCAAAGAAAGATATGTAGATATATAATTATTTAAAATTTCGTAAAACAGTTTTATGCTTTATGTATTTATCAATGTGTAAATGTTTGAAACAGTGATAAGAATAATACTTAAATAAACTTTAACATATATCGATTATACTTTATTAACATTATTATTTTTACTTTTAAAAATTTTAAAAATGTTCTCTTCAAACCTTTATTCGTATTTTTCGATCGATAGTAGGTCTAAATCCTATCACATTTCTACCGATATTTTATTTCCTTTCAATATTTGGGCTTTTCGTGTAAATTCGTATGAACAGAATCTTAAATTATAAAAGCAGCTCTCAAGCTTATTTTTATTTATTTATTTCTGCTGGTATAATTTGATACCTTGTAAAAATCAGAATTTTCATCAAATATTTTTTTACTTTTTTGTTATTGAAAAAGTTTGATGTAAAGTTTTAATTTAATTAAAACTTTAACATCTCTACATTTATATATTTATTTATTTTTTTTAGTTTATTTGCTTCTAAAGTTATTTGTGAAAGAGCTTTTTGAACGTCAATGTTTTTCAATAAGCTTCGTACGCAAAGAAATTATACAATTTATTTCGAATTCAGTTCTGCAAAAATTTATTTCTCCGCGCAGATCAATCTCGAATTAGCCGATGAACTTGGCAAATCGTTAAGCCTCCAAAATCCAATCGCCGCGCAGTCATTCGAAAAATTCGTACTTCGAGTGGTGGACATTGCATTCCCGGGCCGTATCGATTCCCGGGCCACGAACTGGCACAGCGGCGGCGGGCGTCGCGTTTAAATCCGCGCGTTTCGCCCGGTGTGTCCTGTGCGAATAATTGAGCGGCCGAGTGGGGAAAGGGAAAGAAGCCACCGGGGGGAAGAGCGAGCGAACTCTGGGAATGGCGAGGAGCAGAAATCCGGCAACTGGCCGATACCGGGGTGTGCTCGTGCAATCCAGTTGACGAGAAACTTTCCAATGGACCGCCCGGATGTAGATCCTTTCTCCCGAGCGAGAGCCTCTCTCTCTCTCTCTCTATTTCGCTCTGTCGCAAGCTTCATAATTGATTCGCGCGCTCTCTGCGCGCTCACGATAGGGATTCTGCGAACAGCGCGCATATTATGAGCGACCAGTCGTCGTAAATCCCTGCTGTAGGAAATGCCCCTGTAAAAAAGCGGATTCCGGACGGAATCAGCGGACGAGCTGTAAAAATCGAAGCCTTGGCGGAATCAGCTTTTCCCTCCTCTCTTGTTGGCTTTTATTACTTTTTCCTTTCGAGCCCGTTCGTTGTACGTTGTATGTAGGTTTAGGTATGCGCGAACAGCTTTAAAAAGAAGCTTACGGTAACGCGATTTATGCAGAGTTACGGTAACGAGGCGGAACCGATTTGCAATATGTAAATAATTTGTATGAATTTATAAAAGATTTTAAGATAATTTGTACGCATTAGTAAATATTATTGATTAAAAGCTTATTTATTTTATATTAGATCCCTTTTTAAACTTTTACCTCTGCTGAACGAATTATTTTAGAGGCGCATATGAAATATGAATTTATTACTAACAGGAAATAAACGCCAGTACAAAGTCGTTACCTCTATTAAATTATTAAATTTCGTTGTAGCCATGATTTCTCTCAAAATTTGTATTCGGTCGATGAATATCAAGAGTTTTCTTTATTTAAACGTGAAAATTTTGTTTAGCCTCATTTAATATTATAATATAATAAATTAAATAGATGAGTGAACAGGATATTCATTTTTAAATCGTGTTTAATTCGACGCTAAAAGAGAACAGTCACCAGTGCAATTCTCTATTGCATTATTGTACGTCATCACATCAAGAGTGTGAAATTCAATTTCAAATTTTAATCCAGATTTATTGTATAATTAAGATTAAACCGTCTGTCATAAGTCAAGGGAAACGGAATTAATATCTTGCTGCCATATTTAATGACATATATGCAATAAAAATCGCGCGCTAATAAATTGAATTTCAGTAAAAAGCCGCAGATTGAAAAGCATTCAACAATTAAAATCGATTAAAGTATTGAACGAATAATCGACAGGGTCGGAATTGCAGATCTGCATTTATATAAAGCGCAAATTCCAATGAGAAAAAAATCACGTGAAAGTTATGTGAGACACTGAGACTAATTGCAGAGATGAAAATTGATGCGTGGCGTGATAAATTATGTAATAACGAGAATCTTTCAAATGGGGTTAAAAGTTTTTAATGATTTTAATTTTTTGTGTGCCATGTAGATATAAGCATTAGAAGAATAAGCTACTTATATATTTCAATCTTAATATTTTATGTATTGCACTAAATATTTTGATAGTGCAAATAAGATTAAATTTTTGACGCAGCGACTTGTGGAATAACACTGGCCAACCTTTTCTCGAGCAAAATATTAGGACAATCTCGCTCTGCAAAAATAAGTTTCAAGGTTGCAACTTATGCACATTTCGTGAAACAAATGAAAGTACACGCAGGCGTGTCTGCAATATCTGCCCTTATTGTTTACGTCAAAGACAGCTGTTATTTCGAGCAGAAAAATGATCCACATTTAAAAAAAGCGAACCCGTGCATTTTATAAATAATGGGATCAATCCGCTCTGAATTACCCGAATAAAAATCCTCGATAACTTTGCATATCGCGAGGGCACGAGCGGCTGATAAAAACTCGTGTGTACGAGCGACTGTTCCATTGCCGTTGCAAAACGCGACCGCGGAGCTTATACCAAGTTTTACGAAAAACATTTCTTCGCTCCGCTGCTCGGGAAGAAAGGCGCCAAAAAGCATCAGGCAATTTTTTTTCTCGCGAGATCGGCGCACGCAAAAAAGCGGAAATTACAGTTTTTCCTCGACAATACAGTTTTTGCTCCCCCGCAATTTACGGACGGGAGCGGTGGGAGAATAATCGGCCCTTCACGTGCGCGGTCTTGAAATTCAAACACTGTAAAATGTCTGAAACTCTCTTTTGAAAATAATTCTTTATTTTGTCTTCCACCGCCACAAGTCCGCCCGACGTCGTTCGTCTCTACTGATTGTCATTACCCGCGAATAAGATGCCGCTACCTCTCTCGTTACGTTCGGCCTGCTTAACATTTCGTCTCAACGGTCGGAAGTACCGTTCCCCGCGGAACGAAGGAGAGGAGAAGTCGGCTCCGAGCGGCGCATCCCCCGTCGACGACCTTGCTCGGAAGCTGCCGCCTGCAATCGTCGGCTCCGGCGAGCGGATGCCGCACGGGGACGCATCGGTGTCACGTGCAGCCCCCTCGCCCCTCCGGATATAGGGGCTTCCTAGTCCTGCGCTCCTTCAGGAGGCCGTAGCGGCCAGCCGGCGCATTCCGGTGCCTGATGATGATATACCGCCGTGGCCGCTGTCGTCGCTGCCCGCGCTCCAAGGCGGCGAGAGGGGGATGGGGGCTGTCGGCCGAGAGACCGAGAGAGCCGCTGCCGGAGCGCGCGCGCTCCAGCCGTGCCAGTTCCCTGCGAGCCTCCGCACCACTCGCATCGCCGGCGCGCGCCGCCGATTCTCTCTCCCCAGGGAGCGCCGCGCAGGAAGGAACGACGCGGCCCAGTGCCGCTGCCGCCGCCGTCAAGGAGCGAGGGCAACCGACGACGGCCAGGTATGTGTCCACCCTTTCCTCCTTCCTTCCTTCCTTACTCACTTACTTACTTACTTACTTACTTACTTACTTACTTACTTACTTACTTACTTACTTCCTTCCTTCCTTCCTTCCTTCCTTCCTTCCTTCCGCAGATCGACTTGGAGCGCCGAGCCGCCGGACTAGGCCACTTTTCGCGCTTCCGCGTGCGTAAGAGCCGAGGGGACCTGATTAGAATATAGCTGTTTTTTATGAGCGTGGAAGAGGAAGAGGGAGATATTTATTACACCGGGGCCCCCCCGCCGGACATGCATATTAGCGCGCCTCTCTCTCTCTCTCTCTCTCTCTCTTTTCATCTTCCAGCCTCGAGCTGCGGCTCCGTTTCTGCTTTCAGCTATTCTAAGACATCGGGAATTGCGGCGCGATTCGAGAGCCGGGATCGGCGAGACCTTAGCGACGGGCCCTTTCACCTCTCCCCCCAGTCGTCGTGAAAAGCAATCTCGCCCGCGAACCCGAGCGCGATGCCCGCTCGAATATAGAAATTCGGCTTTGTCCCAACGGGCCGCGCGAACTTTCAAGTTTGTGCTCCAGTTCCGAAATTCGCCGAGGCGTCGTCGCTTCTTTTTTTCTCTCATCGAGCTCCCCCTTCTCCCCGCCTCTCGTTCTTCCCGTTCCCCTCGAATCTGGGCTTGAAAGCTGCGCGCAACCCACTCTCCCTCTCCCCCTCTCCCTTCGCACGCACTCTCTCGCACACCCACACGCACGTACACACATGCGTGAAAAGTTTGTAGATCGATCCCCCGCGGCCAAACTATCGTGGGGAGAGGGGGGTGGGGGGTTAACCTCCACGCGGGCGCGAAAAAAAGGAAGCTGATGATGGGGAAAGGAGCCTCCTCGTCGCACGGGGGAGAGGGACTAAACAAAGGCCGAGGCACAAAAGAGCAAGGATGCGCGCGCGAGCTTTTCTTTCGCCGGAGAGAAAAACGTCCGAGCGATTTGCACAAAGGGGAGAGGAACTGACAAGAGAGGTGAAAAGACACAAGACGGAGAGAGAGAGAGAGAGAGAGCCGGTCCACAAAGGGACGTGACATTGACGCCGACAAAGATGCACCCTTGGAGGGCGAAAATGCTCTTTTTTTTAATCAGAGCCTTTAGCCGTAATTGCAGCGAGAGGCTGCGATTAGATAAACGAGCATCGGCGCGGGAGAGGAGAGGGCGGATTGATAAGGACCCCAAGAGGGGGAGAGAGAGAGAGAGAGAGCGCTTATCGACTCGGGCCGCGCGCGCCATAAGCCCTGTATACGCTCGGGGTGGCTCTCGCGCGCAAAAAAAGAGACCGCGCGCGGTCCACCCCATTGCCCTCCGTCGGGGAGAGGAGGCGAGGGCGAGGGAAAGGAAAAAAGAGGTCGCGGCGAGGTCCGATTGGAGAATGGCGCGTCCCAATTAAGAGGGGGATCGGTTGTGTGTGCGAGAGCGAGGGGTTTCGAGTCTAGATCGATTATGACGCCCCAGAAAGCGCGCCAGAAATTTTCTTTGTTCGAAAGTGGAGCGATTGGACCGCGACGTCGCCGGCAATCGGCTTCCGCAGATTTGCGAGCAATCCAGCGGAGTCTCCTCCGGCCTGTAAAATTGCCCCCTCGCCCCCCTCTCGTCCGAGGACGAATGTTGCGCCGTGTAATAAGGAAAGACGGACCGTGGACTTTACCTTCCTTCTTGCGCTCTTAACCCGACTGACGAACGCCGCGGTGCGACGGATTCTACCGGGGGAAAATGGAGTAATAAAAGAATTGGAGCAGCTCTGGGGAAGGAGGATTCGGGCAAATGTATTTTCGTGGCTAAAGAGCTTTTTTGTTGTAGCGTAGCCTGGTGCTTTTGCTTCAATTTTCTAGCATTTTCTCTTATTGCAGCTTGTAATCCATGAATTTAAGCTTAAAACTGTTAACATTGTTTTAGAGAGCTTCGGATTTTATCGGATTATGCTTGCATATTTCGCTGGATTGGAAAATGTTTTTAAATCGACAAATTCCTGCCCAAGCGATTTTCCAATTTAATTTATAATTATTAGTTTAATCAAGTTGAGGAGGAATCCAGTATAAAACTGTAAAGCTAATTTACATAAATTATAATCATCCTTTAAAGTAAAACAACTCTTTTTAAATGCCTGCTATTATAAATGGTCACAGGCGACTACTTTAATTAATGGAGAAACTTTTGAATTTTCATGCTATAAAGTTTTTAATATTCAGAGTGCTGCTTTTTCTCATCTCGCGGGAGATTAATTCTTCTTTTATTCAACTAAAACTCTCTGAGCACATTCTTATCAGCTTCTGTTAAAATTCTAAATACAGATTTGTCTAATTTTATCTCCATTCGTTCCGCAACTTCGAATCTCATTCAAAACCGTCGAAAGTCAGAAAGTAATAAAGTTAAGAAACGTAGGTATTTAAAACAATTCGTATAATTGAATTTGCCGAATTAAAAGTTGTTTCTCGTATGGAAGTCAATTTATCGCTTAAACTTTCTGATGGCGGAGATAGTTGATCAGGATTTTGGGGCAATATCAGTGGTTATCAGTATTGATATCGGAAATATCTCAAGTCGGAATCTTAATGCGTTTGTATTTGCACATAATATGTATAGCTATATGGCGGCAGGATTCCACCTTGAAATGTTTCCGATAGCAGAACTGTTACTGATTAATTCCGGCCTGGACTCGAGTGAATTAAGTGACATGCGGGATTCGATAACTCTCTAAATTTTTTTTCCTTTGTCTGTAAATTGAACTGCTGCTAAAGGGGATAAAACTCTGATTAAACTGATCTAAAATAAGAATTAAAAGCTATTTATGAGTTAGTTCAGTGATTCGAGGTAGGATTCGTGAGGTATTCCACTAATTTGTAAACAAGTTGGCAAATTAGTCAAACAGAGAAGAAGAAAAAAAATTAAATTTTCAAACTGCTAATTGTTTTATCAACTTGTATTACGTATTACGTAAACGCGTTTATCCAAGATAAAAAAATATTTTGCCCTGCGGTCGAATAAAAACCACTCCTTGATGTACTACAAAATTCAGAGCGAAATGCCGCCGCGAAATTTGCATCACGAATCCGATGTAGCTTGACAGGCGAGGGGTGGAGATTATAAATGGTTCCTGCTCCTCTTTTTTTTTCCGGGAAAATAGGTTAAGCACACAAAGTGCCACTTTGGGAATAATAAATTTATTTTGAAAAAGCTGCGAAATGTTTATTGAGAAATTTATTCCTGCTTGCGAACGGCCGCGTCGAAGCGAAATTGATTTTGCTCTCGGATTAAGTAGATCTCTTCTTGTACACTGAGTAGTCCTGACAAGAGAGGAGATTAAGAACTATTAATAAATAATAATCTATTCATGTTACTGCGGTGTGTGTTGTATAACAATTTCGCAATTTATTGGGTATTATTTATTACTCCCTTTATATGTATATCGTTTGCTTGCTTATCTATTGCATAATAGATATAGCAGAAAACCTAAATTACAAATCTTTGTGAAAGAAGGGTCGTTCAAAATATTAACTATAGATTATTCTCATTATTATTTATGCAATTTGTAAAAAGATGAGAATTTAAAAAAAATGGTTAAGCTTAGCTTGTCAACAGGGAAAAAAATGCGCCTAAACCCGAAATTTTAGGCGACCCTTATTTCAACTTATTCGGAAGTAGAAAAGGGTCGGATCCGGTCAGACATAAATTTCAAGTATGCATTTAAAGTTAAATTTAACTTTCAGTTTACCCGTCGCTTGAGCGGTATTGATTTTTTGCCACAGAAAATTTACTTTCAATTTATTATTTATACTCATAGTTTCCAAGAAGTTTATTACTTCCCCGAAAAGTCAATACTATTATCTTTAAATTTAAAAAAAGGAAGGGAATCGAATATTTTTTCTCCATCTACACTGAGAAAAATATCTCATTAAAAATTAGTATACTCTATCGTAATCGAAGGACAAACTTGCACTATCCTG
>JAWWEM010000054.1:3117022-3132036 GCA_035582935.1 Ormyrus thymus | reverse complement strand
CAGGATAGTGCGAGTTTGTCCTTCGATTACGATAGACTATACTAATTTTTAATCAGGTATTTCTCTCCGTGTACACATTAGTAATATTCATTAATATCTAATAAATATGACTGCATATCAGTAATTTTTCTCTGTGTGTACATTCAAGAATAGTTCACTCCTGATTTATGCACCGCTCTCTATCATGTTCCTCTAAAGGGGATGATGAAAAAAATATCATCTCCACCTCCTACTAATATCAAACTCGGAGATTAATTTTTAATTTGCGACGTTTTAATTTCCGTACGACTAATGCGTGACTCACCATTATCACTGTGTCACTGATTGGAAATTCGGTCCTTAAATGTCCAGTGACTCATCGATGAGCTTCCCGTGAAAAAAAACCTATTCAAAATTATTTTTCCGCGCAAATATTTTTTCTGAAACGAAGATAAATGAAAAGTTGAAACCTTCTCCAAACGGAAAAAGCGAAAAAACGTGTCGTACATCCAATGTAATAGCCTCAGACCGAAAGCCTTCCTTGTGTGCACGCCCGAAATGTCGGCCTTGTCGCGTCTTTGTATAAATAATAATGAAAAAAAAGTGCAAGTACTCCCGCGACAAGAAAAGAAAAGAAAGGGGCTGTCTTGAACCTCGGGAGCAGTCGGGCGTTTAACATCAGTCGACAGTATAAAACATTTCCTTCTTTTAAGCCTCCTCCCATCCCTGAAAATGAAGCTCCCGCAGTTCTCCCTCTCTCGTTCTTCCTTCCGCATTAAGCCGAAGAACAACGAGTAAAAAATTAACTTCGAAAGCGTCTGCCGTTCGCTTCGACGTTCTCCTCCGCCGGCAGAATCAGCCCGCGAAAAAGCCTGCAGCGCGAGATAAATAATGAACGCCTAACCAAAGCAGTTGGGGGCTCTGTTTAGGAGCGTTGTTATGGGACAGCGGAATCAGAGCAGCTCAGCCGGACCGCATTAGAGGTGTGAGTGTGCTTTAGCGTTCGCTCTCGCGCCTGCAGCAGACACCGATCGGCACTCACGCGCCTCCTCGCCAGCAGGCAACACTTCGCACTCGCTCGCTCGCTCAGCTACAGCCGGAGAGAGAGAGATGATTGCGGAAGGAAATAACAGGGAGCCGGAAGTGCTCGACCCAGAGAGCGGAGGCGCCGAGGGAACCAAGGCCGCCGCTTCCATCAGCACCGCGCCCGCCAGCAGCAAGAAGGAACTGCCCGAACGCGGCTCCTGGAGCTCCAAGCTCGACTTTATCCTCAGCGTCGTGAGTAGACCTTTTCTTTTCTCTTCAGTTTAGACGCGAGTTTTTTTTTCCTCTTCTGTTTTTAACGGTTTGAACTTTAATCGAGTAAGAGCGACCGCTATCAGTCAATGTAAGAAGCCAGTTATTGAGCCACTTTGTACGTAGCGTCACTATCCGGAAGGAAGTTCATTCGCGTTGAAAGTTGAGGGAACGTTTGATCGGTGGCCATTTTTCGCCGCCCTCTGCTATCTGGCTTCATTCCATTGATCGCACCAAGTTGGAGTTCACACTTGTTGCGGTTTGGCAAGTGAAGATCTTTCGGTGGACCTGTGGCTCGCAAACGTGCTTCGTGAAAGCGCGCGACCGTTTCACGCTGCTTTAGAGTCTGGTCGCGGAAACTTTCGGGACGGTCGATATATTACGCTGCGCGAATGCTGCAAATGCTTTCTTAATTTCATTGCTCTTCCGCTCCTAATTTCGAGAGCAAGTGCTGCGACCGAAGTTGCTTAAGAGGTCCCTCGTTGGACAAGTCGATTTTTAATCAATTTCGTTCGCCTCTAGCGAAACTGAAAGGGTTTTGATGAATTTACATGCTAGTAGAAAGGTTTTGGTCGTCAACGATTATTACATTACAGATGTATTTTTAATTTCAATTTTAAAAAGTGTCAGCCAAATAAATTACAGACTGCATTTTCAGTGGTAAGATTTTATTTACTACCGACGCTCCCAACGGGGGAGGTATTTTTCGATCAACTTAATTGTAAAGTAGCTCGGCATATTCTGCAAGCGTTTTATACGAACAAAAGCCTCGTTTTACTGCAGAAAATGGTAATGAAGTAGAAATAACTCCGAACTCCTGCGTTGAACATTTCGCTGGGCAAGTCCGCAGTTGTAAACGAGCGGCGCGCGCTCAAAGTTTTAGGTTTTCTTGTTCGAAAGCATCGTAAAGCCAGCAGTCGGGATTGCGTTTGATATATTGGCGCGTGCACAAAGTTCTTTTTTTCTTTAAAATTATTTAAAACGTCGCTTATAACCTGTCGGATAATTAACGTTTCAGTTATTGGTGAACGAACAATTTACCGCAGGCTTTCGGTATTTCTATAGAATGGTTTAATAAAATTCTTTTAATATCATTTACATTTATTGGATATTGCTTTGCTCTTGTATTTTATTATTTCATGCTTGCATATGAACATTTTTAATCAATTTAAAAGCTTAATAATTTACAATTAATCATAATTAATCGATATTACAATTCAGACATATAAGGAGTAAATCAGCTGCAAAAAATAATATTCAGTTTTTAATCAAACGGACCAAGTCACAGCTTTTCGAGGCAGATTTTGAGATTTAAAGAATTCAGCTTTGTTTAATTTAAAGAATGCACCCTTCGAGCTCAAGAAATATTTCAGCTATTCATTATATACCTGAGTTTCATGAATTAGTATTTGAACATTTTTAAAAAGTAATATTAACTATTTAGATTTATTGGATTTTTATCAGTATTTTGGATTTTAAAAATTCTATCTGAAACTTACGCTTTGCAGAATGCAAAAAGTAATTAATTTTTCCTCCCGGTAGAGTCACTCTAATGAAAGAGAGTAACAATGAAATAATAATTCTATACGTGTATTATATACAATAATTAAATATATATTTAAGGAAAAAGCATCGATGAAACCTAATGGAAAGCGATCATTTAGCTGCGATGATAGGGAGAAAAGTAGCGGGAAATATTGCAGAATCATGTTTTCATGCGCCACGATGATGGAAAATTCTATTTTCCCAGCTGCTGTATCCCATGTACATGATGACAGGCGCAACTAGAGAAGCATAATAATAGTAAATGGTATCAAAACGAAACTTGTTTCATTAAATCACGGCGGGGCACTCGAGTCCATATCAGCCTGTCCGCAAAGTGTTTCCGATACGAACGTTTTTTTGCCTTACTTATCGTAAACAATGGAAAATCGTATAAATAAAAAATATAATAACATACAATTAGTACGCGTATAATCGAGCAATTCTTTTTTCGGGGAAAGAGTGAAATTTGTATGAAAAAGAAATTGATGTAGAAAGCGTTTTTCGAAAATTCGTATATTTTTTATGATGGTACTTAAGGTTTTGAATTATTTTGATGTATTTTTAGAAAATGATTTTGATTAAATTAATGTCTGGCTCCTCATTCTGTCTACTTACGTCATGCTATTTCAATCGCTGGTCTGATCATAATGACTATATCTACTTAACCAATAAATTTTGTAAGCTATATTTTTTTGACCGTTATAAATTTGAATATTTTGGATCGTAATTAATTTTTTAATCATTTTTAATTCAGAAAATACAATTCAAGAAAGCTAAATCAAGTTCATAGGTCATTGCTTAACTATAACTATTTAAACGTTACAAAGAATAATTAAAATTATAATTATATTTTCAATGCAATATTTCGCATCTCAAAAACAAATCAGCCGAAAGCTCAAAAATAAAAAGTACGCCTTAGATATTGCAGACACCCCGTATGTAAAGCCCAAGCTCTCCCCACCATTATTTAATTCCTCGCCGGGAACTAAAGCAGAAGCAATTACAATTAAAAAAATTTGAGATCCTTATATTGCTGATTGGCCGAATAAAATGCAATCGAAGTCTCGGCGAGGCCGTCCGTTTTGCCGAGGACCCTCCTACGTAAATTAGGTCTTATTGGGTAAGCAGCCGAGCGAGTGAGACGCGTGCGCTTAATTGCAGAAGCGAATCTGCATAAATGTATCGAATGCGGTCGCTCGCTTATTCGCCGTTCCCGACAAACGCGCCCAGCTTTTTCTCCGCTTTCGGCCGCTGAGTTTCGGCGAGTAAACAGACCGTTTTACTTCGCTTTCGCCAATTGACGCGCGTCAATCTTAATATTTCTGAATGGAATCCTTCGTTTTTTCAAACGCTAAACATTAGCCGCGCGAGCAGCAGCTTTCAACGTTTGCAGAGATACTTTATAAGAAGCAGGAATGTCCGATTAAAATCCCCGAAGTTAAGATCGAACAAAAAAAAAAAATACCTGTCCATCCAGGTCGGTCTGGCCATCGGCTTAGGGAACGTATGGCGGTTTCCGTACCTGTGCTACAAGAACGGCGGCGGCGCCTTCCTGATCCCGTACTTCCTGACCCTGTTCCTCGCCGGGATACCGATGTTCTTCATGGAACTGGCGCTCGGCCAAATGCTGACCATCGGCGGCCTGGGCGTCTTCAAGATCGCGCCCCTCTTCAAGGGCATCGGCTACGCCGCGGCCGTCATGTCCTGCTGGATGAACGTCTACTACATCGTCATCCTCGCCTGGGCCATCTTCTACTTCTTCATGTCCATGCGGAGCGGTGAGTGTGTCGAGGCCGGGGCCGAAAAGCAGGTCTCCTTTCTTCTTTTTTTTTTCTTTTTTCTTTTTTTTTTAGCTCTAATCAGAGAGGCAGAAGGCTATACTATTGAAGCCTCTTATTTGTCCGCCTGTTACCTTTTTTTTTTCGCGCAGAGCTACCCTGGGGCAGCTGCAATAATTACTGGAACACGAAGAACTGTGTCAACCCGTACGACAGGAAGAGTCTCCACTGCTTCCCGCAGATGGGCAAGAACAGCAGCCTCATCAAGATGTGCACTTTCAACCACATTAACGTCACCGCCTCCGATCTCACCGACCCCGTCAAGGAATTTTGGGAGTAAGCCCGCCGACTGATTAATCTCCCGCCGCGCCGCCTTTTGAAGCTCCAAGCTAAATTGCCAGCGAAGGCTTGCGCCTTTTATTTCGAACGAGTCGCTGTCGCGCCGAGTCTTTTGAAAATTATTATTCGCGAAGACGTTCGCCGTTTTATCGCTCGTCTTAAAATCTACTGCGCATTCGAGCCGCGAACTTGCTTCGCATTTTGAGATTCAAACCGTTACTCTTCTTCATTACCATCACAATTTTCTACTTGCTTGATAAATTTTGCGCGATTATTCTCTCGCCGCCTTACAAGTTATAATATTAATGAATTCATCATTTTATGATCAAAGAATTTTAAACGCCCCTACTTGCTATTCAAACGGCAACTCCTTCCCTCTGCATTAATAATCTCCAATCTCGCTATTTCTCGTCAACGAAAGAAACAATCAGCTTTACTGCTTTCTAGACGTCGCAATTAAGAGAAAGTCGGCAATACTGACGCGGAGAAAACGCTAAATAATTTCAGGCGACGAGCTCTCCAGATCAGTCCCGGAGTCGAGTACGTGGGTAACATCAGGTGGGAGCTGGCCGGCACTCTTCTGCTCGTCTGGATCATGTGCTACTTTTGCATTTGGAAGGGAGTCAAGTGGACCGGCAAGGTCGTTTACTTCACCTCGCTCTTCCCCTACGTCCTCTTGACGATCCTACTCATAAGAGGCATCACCCTCCCGGGCGCCATGGAGGGCATTCGATTCTACGTCAGTCCGAATCTGTCGAAATTAAGAGAGTCCGAGGTCAGTACTTTGTCACTCCGCGGCTTCGTTGAAAGAACCGACAGACTCCCCGAAGCGCACTTGGCGATATCCGCGCAGCACTGCTATCGACAAGTCCTTATCGATCGGGTCAATCGGTCTCGAGGGCGAAAGGGAAGGGAATAAAAGAGCGCCGTCCCTCAGGTATGGATCGACGCGGTGACGCAGATCTTCTTCTCGTACGGACTGGGCCTGGGCACGCTGGTGGCGCTGGGCAGCTACAACAAGTTCTCCAACAACGTCTACAAGGACGCCCTGATCGTCTGCTCGGTGAACTCCTCCACGTCCATGTTCGCCGGCTTCGTCATCTTCTCGGTGGTCGGCTACATGGCCCACGAGCAGCAGAAGCCCGTCGCCGAGGTCGCCGCCTCCGGGCCCGGGCTCGCTTTCCTGGCTTACCCGTCGGCCGTGCTGCAGCTGCCCGGAGCTCCGCTCTGGTCCTGCCTCTTCTTCTTCATGCTGCTGCTCATCGGTCTCGACTCGCAGTTCTGCACGATGGAGGGATTCATCACAGCCATGGTGAGTATATGCGCGGCTTCCTCGACGGCTGACGCGCTCCTTCCGACGTCTTGTCGTCCAATCGAATTAATTGTTCCGCAGGTCGACGAGTGGCCTAAATTATTGCGACGACGCAAGGAGATATTCATCGCGATCGTCTGCCTGCTGTCGTATCTCGTCGGCCTGTCTTGCATCTCCGAGGGCGGCATGTACGTCTTCCAGATCCTCGACTCCTACGCCGTCTCCGGATTCTGCCTGCTCTTTCTCATCTTCTTCGAGTGCATCTCGATCAGCTGGGCCTTCGGCGTGGGCCGCTTCTACGACGGGATTCGCGACATGATCGGCTACTACCCCATCATCTGGTGGAAGTTCTGCTGGGTCATCGCCACTCCCACGATATGCATCGTGAGTAAAATCGGGCAGAGAGCTCGAGGCGCGGCGACCGTGACGTAATCGTTAATCGTGGCTCCTTTGTCCAGGGCGTCTTCTTCTTCAACCTGGTGCAATGGACGCCGATCAAGTACTTGGACTACGAGTACCCGTGGTGGACGCACATCCTCGGCTGGATCACAGCCCTTTCATCCATGCTCTGCATACCGGGCTACATGCTGTACGCTTGGTTGACCACTCCGGGAGATAGGAGCGCCGTAAGTACTACTCCCGCTGGTCCTTGACTCTTTCGCGACGAGTTTTACAACCAGATCGAAATTCGTCAACTTTGCAAAGTGCACTGCGGCGCTCGATCGATGCTTAATGCAGTCATTTCCTTCCTGTTTTCTTATAGAAATTCAAGGCGCTGATCCGAATAGAAGACGACGTGGCGCAGCTGCGGACGAAGATGGGCCACAATGATCAGAGCAACGTTGAGCTCACGCCCCTATAGTCCGTCACGGAGTAAATTTTTTAATGGCGTTCCGTCGCTAATTTTTTGTGCGCGCGATTCTTCCGTCTCCGTTCGGTGCGAGCGAGAACAGCGGGAAATCGCGTTGCGAACCAATTCTTCCAATTATATATATATACACATATATATGTATATATATATACTGCATCATGAGGAACATCGAACCTTGCGCATATCCTCGAGTCAATCCACAAAGAAACATATCGTTAAACGAAACTTATCGTATTTAAAATGAAAAAAAAAAAAAAAAAAAAACAAAGAGAATGATTTACCCGAAGATTTAGCAAACGAGAAAAGCGGCAGCTTTAAAATATCAAACTGAGAAACATTGATTTATTTTGAAAGGAGATAAATTTACCTTCTTTTCGACTTTAAACTTTTGCATAGGAATAAAGTTTTATATATTTCTAAATAGACATATTTACATTGACATTTTAGAATGATTTTTTAACGACCCGAACAACAGAGCATTGAAAAAGCTAGACAATAAATGGTTGTTCATTTACTGAATTTAGTTACAGTGGCACGAAGAGAATTTCCTTTTAACGATTACTTCGTTAAAGCTAGCATAGTTTAAAAGAGAATCTATATCTTGCCTATAATATATATTAATATATAAATATACAAATATATATATATATATACACCTAAAGAAACAATGACCACACGAATAAGAACTATATGTCTATATACAATTATACTGAAACATATTGAAACGAGTTGATGCAAATCACTGTCTTCCATTTACATGTTAATTTTAGAGTCAGTAATTTTTACTAGAAAATTCTCCCCGTGTATACTCGTTGCAATCAATAAAAGGGTGCTTTATAATAAAGAAAACTATTTACGCGCGAGGGAAAATACACGCACACAAAAATTAGAAAGCGGGCCGACTCGATTCGACGTCCGCGAAAAGAAAGGAAAATATCTTAGAGGAAACTAATAGAGTTGTTCTGGTACATTAACTCGGTACAAAACTGGTGCTGGTCATTTTATTGATAATTGACGCGGCGACATTACTTGTCGGGCAATACTAAACTTCATATCATACGACAAAGAGAAGAGGCGTATGCACAATGACAATAAAGCCATGACAAACAAATGATTAGAGGAAGAAGAAGAAAAATATTTAGTGACATTTTGCGCAGACACAAATATACTTACTAGCCTTAGAAGACTAGTATTTATACTGTAGATCTGAAGGTGTTCAAAATAATTACGAAGGTATCGTCTAGGGCCTTTGACGATTCAATTAATAGTCCTTATAAACAAATAGCAATATACTAATATATTATAAACATAAACTATAGTTGAAAAAAATTTAATCATTATTAAAGTCGGACGGATATATCGTAGAAACTTGTAGATGCAAGTTACAAAGGTGTGAATTCGTTTTAAAAAGTCTACCCTCGGTGAAAATGTTTAATCAGAAAATCGTGTCGGGGATTTGTTGACTTTCGCAAAAATAAGCAAATCTAATTCCAATTGTAATATCATTGAAAAGAAATTGCCAACGTATAGTGTTTTTCTGCAGCTGGTATGCGAAAATTTTCACTAGGGTAGTAAAAATAAGCTCTACATTTCTATGCATATGTATATATTATATACATGCATAACATTTACGCGTATGAAACATATTTAAGGAGATTCTGCAGGGGGATCAGTTTTACTCAAACTAAATTACGATGCTTTACTGTTGCAATAATGTCAAATGTGACAACCGGAGAAGAGATCGATGTATATTTTAATGTGGTTCGAAAAGACATAGACGGTCAGAGATGGAGATTTTGCCGAGTGAATATTCCTTGTCTTCCACCGATATGCTATAAAACTACTATGCCACAACATTGTCGTTGCAAATTTTATTTACTCGTTAGAAAACAAATATATATATTTATTATGTGGTGTGATATGTACAATTAAAGGAAACAAAACTGTTTAAAAAAGGAAAAACACACACAACGAACTTTGCAATTTATTCAAGTAAACGCAGACTTAAATGACTTTTTATAAATTTATTTTCGAGTTCTTTAAAGCAAAATATTAAGGATAAAAAAGATCTAGTCAATAATTGAGAATTACTAGCCAATGAAAAAGTCTTATTTCTTGTAAAACTTGTTTTCCGTCACTTGGCGCTTTTCCAGCTTGATATTATCGCAAAATAGGTTGTAATAAATTAATTATTGTAAATCGGACATCACTTTTCGTATCATCGTTCGTTAGGCGTTATAATGTATACATAATATTAAATTGTACACAATCGCGAATGAATCTGCCTGTAATTTAAGATATTTATGTTAATTATTTGTTACTATTAAATGTAATTTATTTAAACATTATATATACTCACGTATTTGTTAGTCATTTTTCATTTTGCCGCTGTTATACTAAATATACACACAAGAGACACAATTTGAGATATATATATATACATATATATATACACACATGCCTCATTGAAGTTACATATGAAAACGCGTGCAACAAAAATTACAAACGCTTTGTTTGAATGAGTATGTGTGCGCGTGTACGCAGTTGCGCATGTGCGGGTCTATACTTTACTCTGGTATGTACATTTGCACGTGCGCGTGCGGTTACACTATTATAATATAAAGTGTATATGAAAAATATAAATGTATTATTGTTACTTGTGTAGGAATTACTGACCTGTGTATGTATCAATTAAAGAACAATAAATTGAATTAATGTAAAACAAAATTATCGATCATTATTTATATCCGCTGTGTTTTACCTTTTACATTTGTTTTACATTTTATCAGGAGTGAAGTTGGGTGTTTTAAATTTTTAAATCTTCTTAATTTTCAAAATTTCAAATGAAAAGATAAAACTATATTTAATTTAAATGATTAATATTTTAGGGATTTAGTTGTTAAAAGAAACTTTAAATATTTCATTTAAATAAGAAATATCAATTTTCATATATTTCGTATATAAATTCGTTATTACATGTGTATAAAAGTATAAAATCGTTTGCATTAAAATCTATTAACAAAGATTAAATCTAATATAAAATATTTATAAATAGTTCGTAATATTAGAATAAATTATCTCACAAGAGTTTAGGCTGTTGTTTTAAAGTCGAAATATCTAAAATTTTACTCGGATAGCTGCCTTTTGACATTCCTGTCATTGGGGGATACTCTCTGGGACTAGGTGCTCTTCTTTCTGCATTTTGAATGCCCATTCTTTCATTTTTCATCGGTGCTGGTGATCTGTATCCCTCTCTCGGAAGTTCTGCAAAAAATGGCGATTTTAAACAATGGATACAATTTTAAATAATAGATTATACCTATTTTAAATAATAGATAAATAGATAATACCTCTCCTAGGACTTGTGTTTCCACCAGGAAGCAATTGATATCGTTGTAAATAATGCATTGTAGCAAAAGACATATTTGAATTTTGCAAATTACTAGGAGTTTGTTTTAAGACACCTGGTCTAGATTTTTGGACATCTGACAATTGCTCCTCATTTAAGTACTTCATAGCTAGAGCCTTCATGTGCATACTTGTATTGGTTTCAATGCTTCCACTTGTAGCAGCTAAATGAGTCTCTGGACCTTGCCTTGTATAATAAGCATCAAATAATACTCTGAAAAAATTATTTAGTAATTATTTGACATATTTATTATTAGTTATACATTTTTTAATTATTCAATAACATTTTTTATAAAACTATGCTTTATCAGATTTTCAAGAAATATATATATTTTTATTGTATATACTTTTTATTAAAATTCGGCTCCCTGTGATCAATATTTTCTGAAAAACTAATTCCAAGTTTTGTCAGTTGTTCCAGTGTGGCAGCCTTGACTGTATCCATTAATGCATTATTATCATACTCTTTTTTTTCATTTCGTCTTTTACCATTCAGTGATTCTTCCTCTTCATCATCATTTAAAGGTGTATTTTGTAAAATTTGATTGACTTGATCAAGTACATTGTCATATAAAGTCCATCCTAGTTTGCGCTGAGGTGGTAAACTTCCTCCTTCACTTGAGTATTCTTGCATATCTAAGTGAATACTTGGTTCAGGACTTGGAGGACTTGGATCTTCTACATCTAAGTCGCTGCTACTTAAACTTAAGCATTCATCAGCAAAATTGTCAGTCCTAATATTCTTCATTTTGGTAATATCATTTAACAAAGGCTCATCATTAAAATCATCAAACTTTTTCTCTTGAAAATCTTCACGAGGTAAGGAAGGTAAATCTTCATACTGGTGATTATATTGATACGTCTCTCTTTCTTGTACTTGTTTATTGCTTTGTTCATACCTTGGTTTAGTCTCATATTCCACTTTATTAGAGTATCCAACTTTCTTGTCATTGGATACTTTTTTTTTAGATTCTCTATTTATTTGTACATTTTCAATTTCTTCAAAATTTTGCTTATAAAAATTTACATTTTGATTTTCCATAGAATCATGTGCTTCTAATGACTGCCTAGTAGTATCAGAACACAAATGGCTTTGGCGAAAGGAAGACATGTGACTTTCTGAACCCTCACTAATATTTTCAAGTGGAGTAGGTGTAAAGAAGTTGGGTTTTTTCCTAATCATTTCTCCAGTGTCGTTTACAAGATTCTTGATCATATTTGAAGTTGGTAAGACATTTTCTTGATGATTCTTTTGCTTCTTATTCTCAGTTTCAGTAGCCAAAGATGGATTATTTTGTACTTTCAATTCAAAGCTTGTCATGACACCAATAGATACTTTCTGTTCCAAAATCGTCTGCTTATTCTTCTCATCTTGCTTTTTTAAATCTGGAAAAAACTTTTCTTTTTCTTTATTTATATTATTATGAGTAATAGGCAAATTGGTAGACCTTGCTGGTTCATACAGTTGGGCATTTTGATAAACTATTCCATTTGATTGGCAGGTACAATGCTTCATTTCTTTTAATGTTTGTTCATGTAATTTTAATAAACGTTCTACTTGCTTTTGCAAATTTTTAATTTGTTCATTTTGACTAGTAATAACCTGCAACAAATTCTTTATTGTTTCTGTTTCTGAATTAGAATTATTGTGGCTTGAACTGCAGCAACGTGAATGACACTGTGAGTGCTCCGGACTATAATGCATTGGCTGCAGTGACCTAGAATGTCTTGATTGATGATCATGTTGTACAGGTATACTCCTATAGGCATCTGCATTTGAGCAGGAGGATGACCTGTAAATTCGCTGCTTTGGTCTGGTATCATGAATGTCTGGTGTGTGTGAATGATCAACTCGTATTCTTGATATAGGACTGACTGACTCTTCTCTTTCATAATGATGAGATATTGGAGTATAATTATAAGCATTATTTACATGTTGATCAACATAATCATTACCTCTTGCATGACTTAATGTATACTTGTTTGAATTATCCATATGGTCAGTGTTCCTTCCATGACTAAAAGTGTACTTATTTGTATTTTCATGACCTTCATGCCTCCCTGAAATACTGTATTTTCTAGGTGACCCATGCTCTAAATTTTGATTTTTATACTTGAAATTTTTGTAATCTAAAGAATTATATGATCTTGCAGATTCTCTAAAATGGCTATCCTGTAAATTGCTTACATTTTGAGTAGAAGAATAGATTTGTTCAAAACGATTGGGAGAAACTTTTACTGTTCGTTGAGGGAATTGCTTCTCTTTCCATGATGCATATGATTCTGGTTTGTATTGTGTTGAAGGACTGTGAGTACTATTCAGTTTTACTTCTGGTTTTGGATTGGATACATTTTCTTCCATATTTTTTGATTGCAGTGGCTTTTCCATAATCAAAGATACTTCTGGAACCATTGGACAAGGTCTTGCCTGAAAATAATAAAAATACACATTGAAATTGAATCTTTAATAAAACTTATAATCTAATTTTTCTTAAAATTAAATTTTAAGAAATAGGGAAAATAACCTTGCTTTGAAATTTGAGATCAACTCTCATTTAAATTTAAAGGAATATTCTATGAATACAACTTGATCAAAACTCAAATACTTGTTTATTTTCAACATCAAATATTATAGTAGAAAAAATAATAACTTTACCAAAATAAAAGAATAACTAAGATTTAGAAATAATAATTTTCATAAATATCTATGTAGTAATATATACATTCAACATGTGTATTTTATAAGCATTATTGCTGCAATTACTAATCCATTAAAAAAATAATTTATAGGAAGTTGTTTATTTATTTATTACATAAATTTAAATAAGTATTTACGTCAAATTCCGAAGCCAGCATTGGAGCTTTTCTTGGTTCAACATCGTCGTTGTACCCAAAAGCGTCATCTTGCATATTCGAAAATCTCCGAATTTTTCAGCAGCATGAAGATTCTACTTGCTAAGGCAACCTCGTGAAAACAAATCCTCTCCTTTTTTTGTCTGTTGTTATTTTGAATTTAACGTCTAAGTATAATGTATGGACGCGAGTAACAGTCACCGTAACAAACTCTGCGGGTGTTGTTCACCCTATATATTCGAGATCGCGCCTTTTTCCAAAGAGGCGCCAACTTCAGGTGAGGCTGTGCCGGTGATCTGGCTGCTTTGCTTTTTACCGTTATATATTTTATATTATATTTACTTAATCCAGTTAAACTTTGAAAAATTGAAATGATATCATTTGGAAAGTAGCAATATTTAAATAGTACCGAAATTATGTTAAATTTTCTTTTTTTAATAAAATCATACACATAGCACAATAAATAATAAAATAATATAATAAAAAAAATTTATTTTATAATAATAATTTCTTATCTGGTGTTTTGTTTCTCTGAACGTCTATAGACGATCAGTATTTTGAATGAAAAATCGCTATTCATTTCTTCTTCGAAATATAGGTAAGAAACTTTTATAAAGTATATGAAAGTAAAAAAAATTGTACAAAATTTCAGATAAATCGATTGTAGATCATTTTTTATAATATTATTATAATAAATTTCAAAATTCTCATTTTTTCTAACGCAATTTCTAAAACTTCAAATTATCGATTCGTTGATTTTTTCATTTTTCGGAAATTGGTGTTAATTTAAAATATGAAACTTGTAAAATAAACTTTAAGATGATCTAATAATTTATTCCTTAATTCATCAATGATATGAAAAAACATTGAGTGACAATAAATTTAATAAGATATTGCATTAAAATTTTTAGATCTTTTGAATTGATAATAAAATTTGAATGTTTAGACCACCACTACATGAAGTTTTCTTAGTCAACTTTTTTTCTAAGAAACTATAATAATAGTTGTATCGCACTTTTGCATCTCTCAGGCATTTATTGCAAATAAATTTTTAGATCTAGAGACTTAATTGGTCTTACTTAGTTGCGTGCATAATTTTTCTCTGCAGTTTTTCAGAAAGATATTTAAAAAAAATAAAATTTAGAAATTAATAAGACTTGCTACCAGAGTTCAGTGTTCAGACTGCAGATAATAGCTTCGGTGCGTTATTCGGGATGTATCAAAAAACGATTTTATAAAAAACTAATCACTGCGCGTGCTTATATTATTTGAAAAAATATACAAACGTTCTTTTAAGATTTTTTACATTTTTTTTCAAATATCCTTGCTACTATTAGTTGTATCTTGTATGTATATTGTCTCGCTCGACTTCACCTAAAAAGCTGAAGTGAACTGCTTCAAACTTCTCACCATTGTCTTCAATAATGAAACAACTATTGATCAAGGTAAATTTGAACGAACCTAACCATCTGAAACGATTGTTTTGAAAAATTCTAGTCACCTTTATTCCGCCTCCCTTCGATGCTGAAAAATATTCACAATACTAATGACAATTTGACAATACTAA
The DNA here is from genome assembly GCA_035582935.1 of Ormyrus thymus. Lineage (NCBI taxonomy): Eukaryota > Metazoa > Arthropoda > Insecta > Hymenoptera > Ormyridae > Ormyrus > Ormyrus thymus. The sequence continues at coordinate 3,117,088 of JAWWEM010000054.1, read as the reverse complement.
ACATATCAGGGGAGTCAAAAGTCGAATTCGCGAATCCGGTTGGTAAACCTGCACGGAAATTTCCTC
>JAWWEM010000054.1:3055731-3072521 GCA_035582935.1 Ormyrus thymus | reverse complement strand
TATAGATTTTATCGATTTAGCGAAACTTGTCGAACTTTTACAGCGCTGCGCAGACCACCGCTTTTTCTTTTTAAATCGTCAAATTCTGGTATTTCCGTATTTATTTAATTCGATGCAAATACGTCATTTATTTCATTAGAAAATAATAAGACCGCTGCTTCGATTCATCTCGAGCCTCTCTCGTGCAGTCCCCCCTCGAAAGCTCGCAAGCAGACATATAAAAAACGAGCCCCTTCCTCCGTTCGCAGACAAGCCGGAGGTGACGGTGCCGAGCTCCTGGCAGCACAGCGCCCCGGGCATCCGCTCGCAGCTCGAGTGCGCGGTGACGGCCTGGCCGGAGGCCCAGGTCGACTGGTACTTCGAGGGCGCGCCGCTCGACTACAAGACCCGGCGCACCTACCGCTACAAGATGGACGGGCCGCCCAACGGCCAGGGCTTCTCGCCGGAGCGGCACATCCTGGTGATACGCAGCGTCCGCGTCCAGGACCTCGGCCGCTGGACCTGCCGGGCGGTGAACGAGCTCGGCGCCGGCGAGGTCGTGCTCGAGCTCTCCGGGGTGCCGAAGCCGCCGCACCTCAAGAGGGAGCCCCGAGGATCTGCCGGCCACGTCGCCCACTTCATCTGGGACGTCGACTCCTACAGCCCGATCGTCGAGTACCAGCTCTGGTTCAAACAGGTGGGGTCATCCGAGCCGCGTGCGAAGACGCGCGACCGCGGCGGCGGTTTCGTTTTAGCGGAAAATCGATCCGGCCGATACGCCAGCTGGCGATTACTTTTAATCGAGTCGGCCGTTTGCTCTTTTTGGCCGCCTCGAAGTCTGCGCGCTCTCGTTCCGAATGTAACTCGATCGAGGCGGGAGAACGGGAGGATTGTCGGCCTGTCGTTTAATTCGCTTTCGTTCGAGCGTCAGATAAATATTCCGATTTAAAAGTCTTTTGCGACATTGAAGTTAGATGAATTTTTCGCCCGTTCGCTTGTTTCGACGGAGTGTTTTGATCGATGCAGAAATAAATTACTCCGCGGCGAGGACTCGTTCGACACTTGACGAGTATTGATCTTCGCGCAAGAACAAGTGTCAGAACCAAAAGCTTTTATTATTTCAGGTCATTATACTCGGCATCAGTTAAGATAATTAGTTTCCTGTCAATCACGTAGAATTAAACGAGTCGTTTCAGGTTTCAACTTTTTAATCAATTTTTAGAAACATAAAAATATCAGATAATAGAAATATTTATAAGAAAAGGAAAATTGATTAATGGAATAAATAAAGAGTAAATTTACCATCACTTTTTACTTAATCTTTTGAAACAATTTGATATTTATTAAAATAGCTAAATATTTATTGGTAATAGTTGTTAATTATAAACTTAATTTTTATTATTTTTTCAATTTACATGATTACTTTAACCGTTCAGCAAATGCCTAAATATTATTAAATGCATTGGCAGTGAATAACTAATTTATTCGTCCTTTTTATTTCGATGCCAGCAAATTTGCATGAGTAATGACTGATATAAGATTGTCTCGCTATCAACGTTAAAAAACTAATTCATTCTTCATTGTTTCTGCTTCAAACAAGCCACGCTAGATTGTCTTAATTCAACAACATTCTGCGCGAGCTGTTTCACAAGCGGCTCTCGATGCTCTTCGTAAATCGGGCACTTCGTTAAACAGAGCTTCCTCGCAGCCGATTTAACCGATGCTCGGCGATTCCGGGGAAGGGCCAAGCACGGCCAAACGCGCCGGGCGTACTCACGGCTTAAAATGGGCTCGATCGGTCGCTCGAGCGAATAATTTAATCGGGGATCCGAAAGGGTCGCTGCTTAGGCTGATTATTTAGAAGTCGCGGGCTTATACGGGACGATCGACGACGAAGCGGAGCGCTCGGGGAAAGCGACGCGGTGTGATTTCGCGGTAATTCGATATATAGCCGCTCTGCGGTTTTTCGGGCAGGCCGAGAAACTTGCAAGCCGCACTCTCTCTCTCCTTTGCGCGACCGAGTTGGGACAGTTCTTCCGCGCGAAGGACTGCGCTCGGCGAGTGATTTACGCAGCAAGTTTAAGCTCGGCTGCAGCTTTATTTGCAAATGTTTCCGCGAAATGTCGAAGGAGAACAAACGAATTGAGATCGCGCATAGTAAAGTAAAGTTCAGTATTTCTTTACGCTCGCACTCTCGGCCAAGCACTCCGATATCCCGTTAAAAAGGTCGAACGAACGATTAAAAGCAGCCGAAAGCCGAGATCTCCGAGAGCAAAGCAGCTGCAGCCTATTCAAGACCAGCGCTTTAATTAGCGCAGGACAAAGGGCCGGCCGGCTCGCGCGGGGCAAAGGTCAATTTCCCAGCGGCAAGTCAAACAGTCCGCCGCTCTTCGGCCGCCGTAATAACGTAACCTCGAAGTCGGCTCGCGCAAATCGATACCCGTATAACGTAGCGCAATCAGCCGTCGGATAATGCGAGCGCGACGCCCTTGGGCTCAGGCGGCCTTTACGCGGTCTATTCTTGCCTCCCGCAGCCGGACTCGCAGGAAGCTTGGCGGCGCCTCTTCATCCCGAGCGACGACGAAGGTCCCCTGCACACGCAGTCCTTCAACCTGACGGGCCTCCAGGCCAGCGCGGAGTACGAGGCCCTCGTCCTCGCCAGGAACAGGTTCGGCTGGAGCGGCCCGTCCAAGACGATTAGATTCGCCACCAGCCTGGGTGAGTTCGATCGGCGGGGAGAGCCTCTTCGTTATCCGGGCTATTGTCTGGCCGGGGCTCCATAATGGACGCATGAGGGAGGAGCTCGGAGGGATGCTTCGCTTAATTGGAGCCTCGGAGGCTCGCGAACTTGCCGCCGCCTCGAGTGAGCTTTCCGACTAAATTAAGGACTTCCGCCTGCGCTTTGCACGACGCGGGGAGAGTTATGGAGCCGGTTCTTCGGGAGCGTAGGTATTCGCCGAGGAGGGGGAGCTTTCGGAAATCACAAAGGCTACCCTCGTTAGCTGCGATTTCTGAGAGTTTTCAATCAAAGTGCACGAGAGGGTTTAATATTTTATGTTGTTAGAAATGTGCCTGGATTCATTAAAGCATTACGACTAACTGAAGTACTTATAGAAATATATAGTGGCATTCAATTTTACGGCCCTATCGGATGACTTTCAGTATTATTTACTCGCACAGGCATTCGACATTGACATCTCTATGTACTTATACATATCCCATTTGAAAAATAAATAATCAATATACAGATGATTGTCGGAGAAACCATTTCAGCAAAAATCCACTACTTGATAAAATGAAAAATATTGATTACTTCAACAACGGTCTCGAAAGTACATAAAAATTTCAAAAGTCGGGTTCTCTCTTTCGCCTTAGCAATCAATCACCAGTAAAGTTTAATTTTGCACTCCCTAAAAAGGCTCCCCCTCATTCGCTGCACGAGAAGCGCATTTGCCAAAAGCACAAATGAATATTGATTAAGGCATAAATATAAACAATGATGCGCTCGCGGGATAATCCGTAAAGTAAAGCCGGCAGTCGGAAGCTGAAAAATTATGACGCCTGCAAGGTATCATAATGCATCATGATGACGTACATCGAGGTCGCGCCGTCCCTCGGGCTTTCGCCTGCCTCCGGGGATTCGGCGCGCCCTCTGACGTTTATGATTATTCGAATTTTCGACGGCTGGCTAAGAGTTCGCTCTTGTTCCTTCCTTGCATCTGACGCGGGAGCAAAATTTTATGCAAATAATGCCGCTTTAATGTGCGATCTCATTGATTTACAGTCATTTTCTCCTCTCAAAAGTGTGCATAATGCGTGCTCTTGGAAAATTTTGCCTTTTTTTTGTATCATATTTCGAAGAGCTACCTTCTTTCCCGGAGATTAATCACTCTTTTAGTTTTGTTTTGCTTTTATTGCAGGCGACAAACTTATAGATGGTAAAAAGATGTAAATATTTTCGAGATAAAGAACTGTGGGTGTATTATCACGCAAGAATATTCAAATTTGATAATTAGAGTCGCAAAATAAAACTTTGTACGTTGCAGATAATTAAGATATTTTTTTTATTACTTTTTGAACAAAATTTACCACAAACTAATAAAATAAACATTTTGATTAATCTACTTTTATTTTAAGGTGGTTCTTGAGAATGCCAAATTATTTATATCAAATTAATATAATACTTGCAATGTTTAAAAGTTTTTCGCACACCCACATCTCGCTTACGGTAAAAAATAACTTTTGACTAAAAATAAATAAATCTAAAAAATTTCGTTTCCCCTTCAAAGAAATAAGCAAAACCGAACGCGCACTGATACATCGAATTTTCCCCCGAGGCACAGAGCCACCCCAGCGAATCGTAAATTTTAGACGAACGGCGAGCGAGCGCCAATTAAAACCGCCTATCTGTAATTTACGAGTCGACTTTCCCCCGGCGTAATTGACAATTATGATGAGCATTGATTTGCCAAGCAGCGCCGGAAGCGGACGGTTACGAGCACGGAGGCGCCGGCCACGATCAAATACCCCCAGGCAAGTTTTTTTTTTCATCCATTTACGCTCGCCACTCGCGCGCCGCGTGCGCTCACGGAGAAAAAGGCCGCGGCTTCTGCTTTCGCGGTGCCGACTTCTGCCGGATTTCCTGCTGCGCCGCTGTAAACGCGGGGTGCAATTCCGTTGTTCGTGCGATTCGCGCGCTAACGAAATGAAAACGGAACGTTCCGATGCTGATGCCAGGTTCAAAGTTATCTGTAACCTTTTTTCGATTTTCGGATGGAGAGAAACTTTTAATTATTTGCTGAAAATAACAAAAACTCAGTTGCTTCTGACCTTGTCGTGTTTTTGCAAATCCTGATGTCGGATGTCTTCATCAGAACCTGTACGAATCAGGTTTTGCAAAAGGCCGTAAGGTCAGACGCAATTGAGTTTTTGGCTCTTTAGTTCTTCTTTCAACTGTTTTATTATTTTTAGCAAATAATTCAAAGTTTCTCTCCATCCGAAAATCTTGAAAAGAAAATAAAGGTTACAGATAACCTGCAACCTGGCGCAGACATCGGAACGTTCCGTTTTCATTTTGGTGGCGCACGAAATGCACGAATAACGGAATGCAGCCACGATGCAGGGAGGCAGTTTTCTCCGCTCTCAATGGCACTCTCTTGTTTTTTTTTTTTTTTGTTTTTGTATTTTTCATCAATCTAACTGTCGTCGTCGTCGCAGCTGCGACGTTGACGCGAATTATTGTAGTTTATTGAATAATGGGAAACGGGGCGATTTAAAAAAGTGGAGCGATTCTTTTCTCGAGGATATAAGTTGCTAAGTAAATATTCATTTATATTTATGAGAACCTTTATCCTGCTGCCGGCAGCGATTTTAAAATTACAGCTCTCCGCGGCAATTCGCAATAATAAATAATTCATTGTCTCCCGGCCGCAGTAGCAAAGTCCATTTTCATACCCCCAAGCTGAATCAGCGAATTTTCCACCTGCGCGTACATCGATACCTCCAATTCCCCTAAAAGCATCGGCAGAAAGGCGCAGATTTTTCTCCGTGATGGCACAAAGCGAGAGAGAGAGGGAAAGACAAAGGGCTAACGGAGCGCGTCGACGCGCGTTTTTCAGCCGTGCAGGTGACGTCCGACTCCCATCGATCGGCCCTCAGCGCCAATTCAAGCGGACCAGCTCGACTGCGGCTGGCGGCCGACTTCCTCGTGTTGCCGCTGCTGCTGCTGTCGACGCTCCTCGCCTCCGGCTAAGCGGCCCCTTTCAGCGTTGCTCGTTGTTTTGCGACTGGTGTGCCGCTCGCCCGAATCTCCCAGGCGCCGCGGACGCGACGCGTGGAATTCGCTAATGGACTGGTGTTCCGAGTCTTTCGGACAGGAGGACGGACTGCGGAAACGATTTACACAAGTATTGGATAACTGATAAGAGAGCTCGGGTGTTGTTTTAAGATGTTACGATCGTGATTTTATTTGTAAGATTAGATTTCATTATATTATTTCATTATATTGTATGTATAATTATGTAAACAAGAAGTTCTAGAGAGAAATGTTAAATTCCAAATGGGCAGATTATATTTTTTTAAAATGGATCATCGTATAGCCTGTGTTTATTACAGAATGTACATCTTTTTTCTATAGTTAAGGATAAACGGGCCAGAATATATATGTCAAAAATATTGTTATCTACACTGATTGTATAAAGTTATTTGCCTGCTAATTTTAAAAAGTCTAGTATTTTTGCAGTCAAAATACGTCCTGTTGATGTTTAACCCATTCATGTTACTATTCGAGTATTTTCCGGGAAATCGAATGGAAAATAAATGTTTGTATCTTAAGGCAAGAAAAATAAATATAAAAATTTAATTGTAACGTGCGAAGTTGAATAAACTTTTTGAAATCATATTTGATACTTGAAAGGCAGAAATAAAATAATATTTATAACGTATTTTCGTAAATAAGAAGAAAAAATATCCATTTTTATGTAAAAAAAAGAACGAAAATAAAAATTATTTTTCACCCACTTGTTTCAATATTGTTTAGATTAAAATAGATTTTCACGGTAAGTAAAAATAAGTTCCTAACATCCTTTTTGCTTCAAAGGTTACGAAGACTATAAATAATGTGTCACCATTAACGTTTCTAAAAAATTAACGAACTATAAATACCCTCGACGGCAATCGGACGAAGTCAGCAAAAGTGTAATTGGAAGAGACGATGGAAAAGGTAATTCTGGTAACGGCCAATCACAATTAGTGCTTGACAATGAAAAGCAATTTCGAAAAGTACGATATTCTTTATTATTAACAGACGATTATAAATTAGACAAAATCAAACAATACATTCTTTATAGTTTTATAATCTTAAAATATAGTTCGGAACTGGGAAGATTTCGCAAGTCGTACGTAAAAGAAAAGAAAAAGAATCTCGTTTTAATTATAATTAACGATTGATGATTATTTTTAATTAATAACAGTAATGATGATAATGGCAATCAACTTACGTCCTTCGCCCCGGACTCTGAACTGACTAGTAAATATGTAAATGTGTCTGATAACCTGATGTATTATTTACCTCTTCTCTGATACAACTTTACATGTTATATTTTCCTAACAAACATGTCACTTAGTCACACGGCTATCGTTCTTATATATGTATAAACACCTTACTTACTTCAATTATTACTTTATCTTCGTTTATCCGTTTACTCTCCTTCGATTCTCCCTTCGTCTCCCTTCCTAATTATCTCGCACTCTCAAGTAAATTCAACATGTTTTGAGAACAATTAATAAACTGGCCGTCAACGCAGCAGCAGTGCCTCTCCGCTTTTTCACCTCTCTAATCGGCAAAAATATTTAGTAAACCTCGATCAATAGTATTATCGATACACCGAGTTCTTATTGCCACGCACAAACATTTTCTCTCTCTCTCTCTCTCTCTCTCTCTCTCTCTCTCTTTCGTTATTGCCATGTACAATAAGCTTTGTGCATACATAGTGCCCGTGAAAGGACGTCGTAGACTTAAACCCGCTAATTCCAACTGTTCTTTAAAACTACTTGATCGATTTACAAGAATGTTTCTCCTTTGCCCAGATCTAGCTTGGTGAATTACGGAGGAAAGCTTACTTATCGATTGGCCCATTTTGAGAATGTCGAGTAAAACGACGAGAATATAGTTTTAGAGAAAAGTCGGAACAACTAAACAGCTTCCGCCTGTAAGGAGATGCGTCAGCGCGCAAAAAAAATCTGTTGGAGTAAGCAAGACGCGAACAACGGCAATAAATAATGCAGCTGGCTCCCGACACTATCGCATCTCCTTAATTATGCATCCGCATTCAATACAAGTAGCTCCCTTTCGCCTCGTCGATCTCTTTGACGGCAAGAAAGAAGAAGGAAAAAAAAAGAGACGAGAGTGCACTCGAGAGCCGTGACTATTGTACAAAATTTAAAGTCATGCCAAAGATAGAGTTCGCACTTGGGTGTAGGTGTGGGGCACCTCGCTCGTTTCGTCGACAAAAACTAGAAAGGAGAGAACAGCCGTCCTCGAGTGCAGCCAAGCCCAATTACGGAACGGTAAGAAAAACGCGAGAGAGCCGGTACTTGTGCACATACACTCTCTTTTCTCTTTCTCTCTCTCTCTCTCTGCCCCTCCCCTTTTTTTTATTTTCCCCGAATAAAGCGGGCCGACACCCGAAAAAAGAAGACTGTCCTCGGCGAAATTTCCTGGGCCCAACTCTGCGGCTCTTCTCTCTACCGAATCGTAAACAATGGCTCTCTTCAGATCCCTTACATAAAAAAAAGAACAATTCTCGCTATTTTTTTTACGAAATGCACCGGTGCAAGAGTCCTTTTTATATGAATTTAATGACGGTTGCATTGATTCGTGCAACCTATAATTGAAGAATTCAAAGCTTGCTTTGGACATGATAAAGGGAAAATCAAATTATAATCCAATTATAAATTTTCTTTTTCTTTAGGATTTAATAATACAATTTGATCACTTTTTACTACATAATCGTATACTACAAAGTATTGCAGTGTAATTATGGCATTTATATATAAAAGTAAAAAATATAATTGGATTATAGAAAGTGTACATAATTCCGTATCTTAAGATTTTCAATTTCGTTTAATTACTTAATCAGGACTTTATATTACCACACTGATAGAATTTTTCATTAAAATTTACGAAAAAAACTCGCATAAAAATTACGAGACGAATCGTAATCCTGGGATCCTGTGGGATTTTGTTCATTAATACACGACATCGCGCAGAAAATTTTACAGACTGTCTGGTATAGACATGACCGACCTTCTGAGCAGCCGTAAATAAGATATAACATGCGCAAGTTTCAAAATAATATACTTCAGGTATTAACCTTAAGTATATTAATTTAAACATGTCATTAATAATAAAAATGAATAAATAATCGAAAATACTTTAATTTAGTATTGACTTATGACCTACTTAACCTCAACTTCCAATATCTACTGTCAGTGACAATCTGTCACCTATAGTTCGGTAAAATTTACGTTCTATTGAGTAAAATTGATGTATACTACCGTATAAAATTACGGAACAGATCGGTAAGATTGTAATTCTTTCAGTAAAAACAACTGATTGAAAAAATTACGAGACGTTCAGTAAAATTTTGATAGTTTAATAATTGTTTCGAGTCGTTAAGTATTAATTCGTGGATGTCACTGTAATTATTTATCGAGAAACGCGTAAATTCTTACACCCAGGTCGACCGTCCCACGGTTTATTTTTATTGAAAAATTCTATCCGTGCACATTACCTTTTATCAGAGACTATTAAAATTTTGTTTAATTTCCTCACTTGATATTATCTCATTTTTCTATACAACTTTTCAAAAATTAAAAAAGTGAAAATAAAACAAATTAGTTTCTTTTTATGTAAGGGATTCTTATTTATATGTTCACAAATGCATGTTTCTTCCGACCAAACATATCGAACTACAAAAAACGAATTTTTCGTCTTCATAAGTAAACAATTACAACACTTGCTTAAAATGTTAAAAATCATGATTTCGAGTTCGACGGAAGGAAAAGAAAACGCGAACGAATATTATGACTTTGCTTAATGAATATAATTTATAATTTATAAGAATATAGACGCAGTATAATAATAGCCTTGCACATTCGCTGATGTACAATGATTAATCGCAAAATCAGACTCTGTGCTGCAGTTTTATATAAAAGAAAAGAACATTACAATTTTTGTTTCTTTTTTTTTTGTTTAACAAAGCAGGGCTTTGACACGTACACATTCGTCCTTACAATTTTTACATTCATTTTAGTTTCTTACGTTTCTAAGACAAAGTAGAAAGTTTAATGTAAATGCAGAAGTAATTGAAATCATTTGGCGACATTGTCCAAGTTGTTTTTCAAGCAAATGAAAAAGTCAGTTACACGAGTATTCAAAAGTGATCGTATAGTTTAATACAACGGAGGAACTATTGCTCTCTTAAAGCTATTAGAATAAATGCTGTGAGCTTCGTAGGTTTACAGTGCTTTTGAAGTCCATTTTCTTCTTACGTACGTTTAACCAAATGATACTTTCATGAAATTTCAATTATTTTATTATTACGTAAACTTAAGAGGGCTCGATAAAGTCTAAAATGATGTAGACATGATAAACTAATACTAAATAAATTTCCTAATGAAAAACAATCACGGCACATCAATTTTTCTTTTTTAATCCAAGAAGATGCCGACTAAAATCAAGACGGAAACGAAGAATTAAATTTTCTTTATAAAATTTTAAATCATGATTATGTACAAATATATTTGATAGGAAGCTGCAGGTAAAAGGTGAAAATAAAGTCTGATTACTTAAACACGAATCGCTTTGAAAATCAATTATTCCTTTATAACGTTAAACGGAACGTTTCGCGTTCCAATTTTAAGCGTTTGAACCTTAAAACCTTTAATCAATTTTGTTTGTGGAAGGAAATTTAATTTAAACGTTAAACGTTTAAAAATTATTTAAAAATTCGTAGAATTCAACTTCTTTCACAGTATTTATAAAAACCGAAATGAACTTACACGAGTATTTAAAATAGGAACTGTATTCATCGTTCATAAAAATAGAAATGCTTGTAAATGGAAAAACAATCAATATTATAAAGATTATTTCGAAAAATTCATGTTTCACAAATTGTGTTTCATGTATAAAACAATTATTTGCTGCACAAAAAGCAATAAATTCGTTAAATTTCTTTTCCCAATTGGTTATAATTTCCAACTCCATTAAAAGTACCAATTTATTGCACTGAAAAACAATTAAAATTTATTTATCCACATCGTTTTTAAATTTAAACGAAAAAAAATTATAATGTATATAATATAATATACGGAAAAGATTAATAATGTAAAGAAACTGAACAGTTCTACTTCGTATATTTTGATGTAAATAAACCCCCTCAGAAGCTAATATTATCCTACAACAAGCAACTATATATATCTCTTTTCATTCCAGGGTATCAAAGCAAACTACACCCTGGAAAGAGTTATGCTTCTCTTCATTGTAGTATTATAAACAAATTGAAATAGCAAATTAATTTACTTCTGGGAAATTCTCTTGCTTGCTAAATGATAAAAAATAATTTGAAAAAGATATTTTTATAATTAATTATTTTTGTCATTACGGCCTTAGATTAACTAAGCAGCTTTAGAGAATTTTCATTGCTAGCTTGCCGTGCAAGTATTACGGTCGTTGTCAAATTGATCAAACCACAAATTTTTTATTTTCATCTCTTATTATTATTAGTATATCATTATTTATTAATGCCACAATAAGGCTTTTTCTTTGCTGTAAACCATTAACAAACAATAATTGATTGTGTGCCACTAAAACTGTACATTTTTTATACGATTAACTAACTTTTATACTTGCATGCAACTACGCATTATGGCTCATTATTTATTACGCACACTAAATCCACGAAGCTGACGGAGCTCCCAAAAAAGTTCGGTGTACGTCGTTAAATTGCAAAGTTTTCTTCGCAGAAACTCGTATTACTACGTTTATAAAATGCAGTAACTTTTGATCGATCGCGACGCCACAAGATTGCACATATTAGAAATTTTTTGTTCAATTTAAGGTGACTAAAATTATTTTTATATTTTGGTAAACTAAATGATTTTCCTTTGATATTTTGCAGAAACGTATTATTCTAATAAAATTTCTATTCATTAATTTTTCTCCAGTAACAATAATTTTTAAAATCCTGCTACTTAAATTTGTGAGAGAAAAAACTAATTATAAATTCTTATTATGTAACATTTGCATAGTAGTTTTTATTTTTTGGAAATAATACTTCAATTTGCTTCTATTTTGATTGAGATTCGTGATTAAAAGTCTTTAACACTACCTTTGTGATGTAAAATCAAAGTAAGTTTAAAAAAAAAATTGATTAACTTTTTACTAATAGAAGCGCAATAGCACAAAGGAACTTTCAACGTTCGTTTAAAAATTCTTAAAATTCTTCTAAAGTATTTAATTGTAAAAAAGAGATTACGAAAGTCGATGTGAATGATACATAAAAAAAGTTTCACTTTTGCGGAACCTAATTTATTGTCTTTAGGTTTTTTTTGCTCAATGAAGTAAGAATTTCAACGCGTCCCTGTAATTAAATAAAACTCAACGAGTGGCTATAAAAAAAGTGTCATGGTAGCTATCGCTCACAATTACCTCCCTTTTTTCCTCGTTAATTAATCTTGGTCCGCGCTTTGTGACGCAGAATAGCATCATTTTGTTTAAACTTGTACTAATCCATCATACTTATATATACCTATTAATTATAAAACTTACTTTATACTTTTATTGTACACTTGGACACTTATTTTATCATGCATGAAAAGCAATTAAAAACGTTAAAACGATCTTGTTGCGTCAAGATTTTTTGAATGTGTACGTACTCAAAACAAAATTAAAAGCACAAACACTTCACTTATAAGATAAATTATAAAGTAATGTCATTCAAAAGCGATCCATGCAATGAAACTTGAAATTGCATCGAGCACTTTTGTCGCTCCCTGATTAGTTGCATCGTCTTCATTACTGATACGAAGAAACAATTTAAAAGATTTCTAAGACTTCAACACTTTTAAAACTCACTATCGAACATTCGATATCCTTGAATACTTATACAACAATTAACGTAATTTCCGTTAATAGCTCAGTCTAAGCAACTTCATCGTCATAGTTGCATTCTACTTTTAATTTTGTACTGCTACTCAAAGAAAAGGATGCAACCAAGTTATACTTTAATTGTCTACATATGGCATTTTAGTAAGATCTTTGTTCTGCGGTCACGGCTTTTTTCAATCTCTTATAGCACCTAGCAGTCTCAATACTCTATCTAGATGCACCTGAGTCATTCACTTTTATTGTTCTTTTCACTCTATCGATGTGTGAATAGAGAGTGATGCAAAATTCAGAATATTAAATACAAACTGTTCAGTCTGGTTGTATGCGTGATCAATAGTGTTTCCAAAATAAATAACCATACTGAAAAAACGATTAATTTTGGCTATTCTCTTGACATAAATTATGGTAGCACCCGTCCGATTGTGGTCTGCTTGATAATTAAAGTTTTTCCAAATTTGTGAGAGACAAATAATGTCAATTAATATTTTAACAGTATAAATCTATCTGCTCTAAAAATAGCGTATAAAAAGAAATTAATAGAATTCAATCTCATATAACTAAAAACACGAAAGATACACATCTACTCCTTTTTTTTTACAATTAACGCTTACTTTTAGATCTTTGAAATAGCTACACTTTGGAAAAAGAAGGCTCACAAATACTTAATAAAAAATACCTACTGATGTTTCTAAACGTAAAATTAATATATATGATATGTGTGAATTTTTTTAGAACAATAGTTCCCGTGAAAAACAAAAGATTTTTATAAAATGCGTGCATTACATTAGAATCAGTAGTTTCTTATTACTGGAAGACGATTGCAAGAAATAATAACATTAATCAGTTTATATAGCTTACAAACATTTGAATTTGCATACATAAAAATATGCAATTCACAAACAAATATTCAAAAATATGTCGAGCATATTATATAATTTATGCTAGACACTTATATAATTAACAACAATAGGTATTTTTTAAACATAATTTGTCTCACACGCATGATTATCGCGTTATCGACTTGTGCATTATATCTAAATGGTAAGTGTTGTAGAAAGTTACCTAAGGCTGCTTTAAGTTTGCAATGTGTTTGTGATTTCTTGATGCACCGTAACTAAATCTTGTATGTATCCTGCTAGTCGGGCATTTAGTGTTTCTAAATTGGCCTTTTGCACTTTGTTAGTGCTCAAAGAAATATCTAATTGTTGGTGGACAACATTTAGCGTTTCGCGTAGACTTGAATTTTCTTTTTGTAAAGCCTGAAAATTATACAAACATAAAAAAAATGTTTGCACACTGCCTAAATTTAGATAGAGATATTATTTAAAAATCATACCGCGAAATCTTTGTTCTTGGTTGCCATTGACAAAGCTTTAATTTCATCATTTCTAGTTCTTAATTCGTTTTCCAAAGCTTCTACTCTTAACCTCAAAGCTTCACAATTACCTTCTGATATCTTTCCAGCTTCTAAATCAGAATATTTAGCCTTAATTCTAGCATTTTCTTCTTTATAAAGTTGGAGTTGCCTCTTCCATTCATCAACATTAGCTGTAGACTCTTGAAGTGCACTTGTCAATCTAGCATTATTGGTTTTAAGTGTATTTAACTCGATCTGCAAAAAGTTGAAAGTAAGAAAATTACAAATACTTTAGTAAAGAAATCGAATAAATTAAGATTTTCAAGTTATTTAGTCATCCTTCAAAGTTTTTTAAATTATTTGTTCAAGGTACTTCTTTTTATTTTTAACAGATATTTTCAAAACTTTTAAATTAAAAAGTTAAGCTACTTTTTTCACAGATCTTTTTAAGTAAAGCACAGATTTTTTAAAAATATCTTAAGCACCTGTTAGATTAAACCTTTTGAAAGTGAATCAAATGAATAAAGCTTTTAAGGAATTTAGCTTTATTATCAAAATACTAAAGTTGATGAAACTAATTAAATTGAACATTTTTCTTTTTAAATAACAGAAACAAATGTTCATAAATTAAAGAAAACGTGTATATTAATAACAAATTTTTTAAGTTGTAAATCATACATATTTTTTATAAGCATTTATTATGAAAAAAAATGTATGAAAAAACAATAATAGGAAAAGACTAAAAGTAATTTATGGTTTTTATTTACCTCCCACTTTTTAGCATTAGCTGAGCTTTGTGCAAGTGCCAATTTAAGTCTATCGTTTTCATATTTAAGTTGCATTTCAGCTGACTGACAATCTCTGTTGGCATTAGAATTCATCTGCTGTGATTTCCCTTGATGTTGCGGACTGTCAGTGGTACTCTGCTGAGAAATACTTTGTGATCTTAAGTGAACTATACTTTTATAATCATCTTCCTGTTTTATCTGAAGACCTGTACCAGGCAAGGGACTATTGCTTACTAAAGAGAAACTGGTTTGAGCTGAAATTATATTGGCATTTGGATTTGGATTATTTGAAGCCGAAATATTGGAATTTATCATAGAAGAGTTTGGTGGGTCAATAAGATCCTGCTCTGATGAAGGCATACAGGATCTTGATGTAATTGGACTAACATTTGCACTTGTAGCAGGAGTTACTGAAGAACTGTTTGATTGCACCTTTGCACCAGCTAAATTCGTTGCTTCCTTTACTTCATTAAATTTTTCAATAAACTGTTAAAATAAATGAAATGTAAGATAATTTATATTTATCAATTTTAAAAATTTTTAATTTTTTTTAATGACATGACTTTGTAAGTAATAAATAGCTTTAATTAGTGAAAATTTTTAATTGGTAAAAATCTCTAGTTTTCTAGGATAAGCAATGTTCTTTAATTATAATAAAATTTTTTGTTTTAACTATAAAAATAACTTAGAATAGTATTGTTATAACTCTGTATTCTTTGTCAAATTACCTTTCCTAATTCATTCTCTGATGAAAAACCTAAACCATAAACTGTATTAGCTCTTACGTCAGACCATTGACCAAACTTTTGTGATGTCTTAGTAAAGGTCATCATAGGAGTGATAGTACTATTAATAACAGCCTGGAAGTAAATTGTTTTACGTAATCAATTAATAAAGTTTTACCATAAATTAAAAACTGCTTGGGTTATAATCAAATTACCTTGCTCCCTTCTACAGAAATTATTCTGTAAAGGCTTCGTGTAGAATCATAAAAGAATGATACAGAAACAGCTGCTGTTGATGCAGATACCCATGTCCGCTTAGTTTTTGGATCAATGTGGAAAACATGTGCCTTGCACGTAAAAATTGGCTGCTCACTACATGTAAAATAAGAAATTTTTGATAACTTTTTTCTTACACAGTATATGGCATACAACAGCATATAGCAATTATATATGTAAATTTTTTTTATATTTTACATACTGGAAATACAAGCTTTGAAAAATTATAATCATGTTCCTATTATCCTATTAGTCTCATTATTATCTTATTCTATTTTCTATCACAAAAGAAAAATATTGATTAGTATCGAATTGAAGATAAGAAACAAAGTTCAAGAAATTAATAATTGATGGATATATATGAATTTTCAAATTCAAAACAAATTAGTGCACACTTGGCATGCATGTTTTGAACTTTTAGAAGATAAATAAAATGAATTAAAGTTATGCATATTAAATTTTAATAATTTAATTTATATATTCAGAAAAAATTATAGTAAGACATTTCTTAAAATAATAAGGGTTTCAAAAACTAAAAATATTATAATTATATACAGTAACTTAGAGAAAAAAAATATAAAAATGAAAAATGAGAATGCAATATAAGAAAAACTAATTTAATAATCAAACATTACAGTACCATCAATTAAAAAAATAATACTGTAGAGTATGTTTTTTTATATTATAATTTTAATATTTATAGTTTTTTTTAAAGCAAATTTCTATAAAAACAATTAACATTCATTAAAGCTTTGTCCTAATAATCCCATCATAAAGCTGTCAAATGCTAATCCATTGTAATCTCCCAAAAAATCCTTTCCATAAAGTCAATAAAAACTCATTTCTCATTTTTTTGTGCACTTAATGAACCCACCTAACAGAACCCCCAGTTCTTAATAATTCAAACATATATGAGTATCTTAGAGCTGATATCTACCCCGGCCTCGAAAAAGCCCTGCTGCTCAAATCCCACCCGGACGTCAGGCCGACATTAA
>JAWWEM010000054.1:3039256-3049965 GCA_035582935.1 Ormyrus thymus | reverse complement strand
AACATTTCATTTCTTTCGTTATAAAATATGAAGGAAGAATAAATTACTCCAGAGATGTGTAATTTTTATACACAGAACAATAAAAATTTATAGCATGATTTATTAAATATTTCACGCAAATGCGGATAAAGTTCACCTTAATACCAAAATCGCCCGAGATTCACTCAAATATAGGGGTAATTTTTCTCCAAAATTTTTCTACGTGTACAAGTGCTTAATTCATCGATCCGATTAACTTGATTAACCGGTTATCCGCAAACGAATCGCAATGGTATTGTTTCTTCCGCAACGTTATCAATTGTGTTGTTTCTTACGCAACGTTATCAATTGTATTGTTTCTTACGCAACGTTATCAATTGTCTTGTTATCAAAGGAAAATACCTGCTCGTAATAGGGATTCAGCATCTCGTCGACGGCGTCTTCGCTGATGACGACGGTGCCGCCCTCAATGCCAATGCCGCCGCAGGTCCCGATCCTGAAGAATATCGGATCCTTCACCTTGGCGTGATACATCAGCTTGATGACCTCGTGCAGGAGGATTCCCACGGACGGTATTCCCATGCCGTGCTGTGAAAATTGCAAGGCTCGTTGAGTTGCAAAGCGACCGGCAGTTTAAGACTTTCACGCTCGCCGATTATCCGCGCAACGGAGGGGCAACTATTGCTTTTGTTATAAGAGAGGCTCTTGCGCTTTTAAAAGCGCCGCCTTTAAATTATCTACATGAAATGTAATTAAGTCAATGATACGTTTGCAAGTTGTTTGCATAATAATATACTCAATTGTTTTTATTTGAATTTTAGTCCTCTCGATGAAGAAGCAGCTAATTTTAGGCTCAACAACCTTATTAGGCTTTTCTCCCATTTATGAAACGCTTTTTTCCACATGTTTTAATCATTTCCTAGCCATTTCGGTCAAATAGTCATAAAATGGTTAAAACATGTGGAAAAAAGCATTTCATAAATGGGAGAAAAATGGACGATTTCCACCAGGGAAATTAAGGGACTGTCAGTCCCCAAAATTTAAAATTTTCAGATTATATGTCATTTTAAACTGAAAAGCTGTACATAAGCAATTTATTTGATTTAGTATTTTTAAAATTCAAACAGTCAAAGCATTATTATAAAAGTAACATATATGAATGTATTATTTAACCTTTTAACAAAAGAAAGAAAGAAAATTCAAAACAAGCGGCAAAGATTTGCAGGGCTCGTTGAATTGCAAAGCGTTTCCAAAAGTATATTAGCTACGCGGGCAATGGCTGAAATTTTTGACGCCTCTTTTGAATTTTCTTTCTTTTTTTTATTATGACAATATTATATATATAAGTTTATTTTAATTAATTTTGAATTTAGCGCACAAAAGAAGGCAGCCGCAACAGTGACGATCATATTGAGTGTTGGAAAAACTTTTAATCTTAAATCGGCGGTTCAAAACTTTCAATTAAAATATCTCAATAATTGGTCAGTCGATCCACATGAAACTTTGTTCCTTGATTAAGCATCCTTAAACGGAGCTACTTACGCAGCCAAAATGTGCATACTAAATCGTACAAGCTATATTTCGAATTTACATGCAATAAGGTCGCAGTCGCCGCCATTGTATATACAGATACTTGCATCGGGCCGCGACTGCGCCCCTTGATTTAATTATATTTTTTAAAACCACGTCAAAGCTTTTTAGTGGCTTTCTCGGCAGTTGCCTTATTCAAGAGGCAGCGACTCTCAAATCTTGCCCCGTAAACCGAAATTTCGACGAGCCTCGTGCAACATTTACATCTTGCATACGTAAAAAATTGAGGCTGCGGCGAACGCTCCCGATAAAAGTCTAATCCGGCTACGCGGAGCAATGAAGCACAGAGAAAGCCAAGAATCTCCGAGAAAAGCAGCTGCACGTAAAAATAAACGGCGATTCCCCTTGTCATACTTACGCTGACGCAGAGGACGGGGCCGACCTTGTACATGGAGTAGCGGTAGGAGTACTGGCTGATGTCGAGCAGAGTCGTTCCAGCCGGTAGCTTGTGGCCTATTTCCATCATTATGTAGTTGGCGAACTGCTCCATGCGCTTCGGCGTGCCGCCCATGCAGACAAACTGCGAACCGGAGAAAACTTTTTTTTTCACCCAGAACTGTTTTATCTTGGCGCGGAGCTCCGGGTAGTTTATAACTTGGGCTTTGGAAAACTTCGCCGAGTCAATATACCGACTCTAACTAGATAAATTATGCCGAGGCAAAAACGAGATAATTTCAGCGAAATGGGATGGAGATTCGTCATTACGGACGAGCTACAGTCGGGCTCGTGGAATTCTACCTAAGTGTATAATTCAGGCAGTTTTCAATTTAAAAGCTTCTTCTGACAATCAAACGCCAATAAGAGTTTAAGTCTAGGAACGAAAAGGCTTTGGTGTATCAAAAATATATTAAAACGGGTTTTAGTATAAAAGTCATTTACGGAAAAACGATGTTAGAACAATTAAATTTTCAACGTAAAACCACTTGAATTTTTCGTATCGATTAAAGTCTGTATTCTCGTTTTTAATGCAAGAGGAATATGATACCTTTATCATAAAATCAACAAAATTCTGCAAATTTAAAGAAATAAACGCGCACTTTTTTTAAAGAACAGCTGTTGTACGATCTAATATTGTAATAATTTTTATTTCTAAATTGAAGCGTATAATGTTTTAAAATTGTTATTTATGACGTACGTCGTTAATAATTTCCGTGAATGTAAAATTTGAAGGAAAAAAGTGTCAAACGCGCAGAAAAACTATTCACTATCACTACTTGTAAAGCCAATGGTGTGTGAAAAAATGAAAATTTTCTCTCTTAAATATTAATTTATTGGAAGCTTTCGGCATTTTTCATTTTCCACGGCATTAATTTATCGAAGTTTTAAGCGTTGCATTTTCGCGCATCTGCAAACAGGCAATCAATGCATTTATCGAGAATTCGCTTCTTCCGGTCGTTACTTTCTTGCATTTAGGATAATAAGGAAAAGTCTATGATTTATCGCAGAAATAAGTAATTCCTGATTGCTTAGACTGCGACGCAAATGTAAATTAGCAGACCGTATCAGCTCAGAATTCAGCAAAATTCAATAAACTTCATAAAAGTCATAAATTTCCAAGTGCGACATTGCGCATAAGCTTGAATCTTAATCAACTAGTTCGATCGCTTATTTGAAAGACAGATTACGCCAATTGCTTATTAGAAGCTTATATTCATTTATTAAACCGCACTTGAGCTTATGAACTCGCGCGCTTGTCGCGGTCGTTCAATCACAGAATAAACTCGCCGCAATTGATTGCCCGCGAATTGACTTTGAATTTTCCAAGTTCGCAGTATCTAAAGCGTCCATTATGTCATTCCCATGTGCGGGTTATCTCGGAGGCCGGGGATGGCAAACGCCTACGTTCATTTACTTTGCCGATACCCTTCTCTTCGCCTCGCGATTCTACCAATATTTCTCTTGGTTTTGAGAGCCACGTTGGTCATCTATCGGGAAATAATGATTTTAAAAAGCTTCTTGCTGCTTCTTTGTATCATCGGTCTACTGTTTTTTGATTTACTTCGCGATTTCAGAGCACTAACTGCAAGTTTATTAAAATTAAAAGAATCGAATTGCACATAGTTTGAAGAAAAATATTCGTTTCCTTAGATTATTAAAAAAAAGAAAACAGCAAAATATTTTTCCACTTCTTTATTCGATCGTACCTTTATATCGCCGAACATCTCGACGAGATCGTGAGAACCACTTCCGAGTGCCAAGTGATACAGGATATCTTGGTCCATAAGTTCGATGTGTGGATTCCGAAGACGAACGGATCCATCCCTGTATCTGGAAAAAAAATAAGAGACGCTCAATTAATATCCTTGTTTATTTCCCTGATGCGAAAACAAGAGTATATTATTCCACCTCCAAGGTATTACTCGTATAATAGAAAAGAAGTGTGCTTAAAAAACAGTCAAAACGAATTCTTAAAGAGTTCAAGGATTCGTGAATAAGTCGCCTAAACAAAACAAGACGTCATCGAACTTCGACAGCAGAGTCGATAAAACACAGCTGTACACTGTCGACGACGATATCAGTTATGAAACTTGAACGATGACGGGGAAATTACGAAAACGCCTCGCAACATTCTTCGATCTAAAAACCGTTCCGAGCAAAGGCTGCCTCGTTAAAATCTCGTAACGAGGGGACAAGTCATTCGAAGCCTGCACGCGGAATTAAACCTCTGCTCGAGCGCAAGGATGCAAGAAGTCAAGGCGAAAAGAGGTTTGGAGCGAGATGCTGGAAGTGTCGGTGGGTAAAAATGTGCACATAAAAACGCGCAGCCGCGGAAAAGGCGCCTTGAGCCTGTATTCAAGAATATTCAAGGCCGTTCCGGAAGTAAGTAGAAAAATTCGAATCGGATCTTTCGAAGAGAGCCAAGCGTAAGAATACACCTTGACGAATGGAGAATCCTGTTGGATTTGAAATTAAAGTTTTTGGACAAGTGGCGGTTCGTGCAAAAATGTCGCGTTAAATTCAAACGCAGAATTAGACTGTTATTATTGGGAAATGAAATCTTTTTAAAAAGTTAGATTTTCGTTAATGCACTTGTCGTGAGAAAACTTAGCAGCGATTGCATTTCTAGGACAAAATTCAATAAGCGCGAACAATTCGCCAATAAGACCTCAATCATTTACTAAAATGAAAAATGTGACTTTTTCACTTTTTAGCGAAGGTTATTCTTATTGAATCAGAAGACAAAAACCAGACTGAATAAAACTTTATATGGCGATTTAACAAAATAATCGATTTGTCAAAAAAATATTGTCGCGCAAAATAATATCTGCAAAAAAGTAATGAAAATGTCAAAAGTTTCATTTAGAGACTTTTTAATAAATATACGTGTAAGCATACATTGATAATAAACGGCTTTAATTCCACAAGAGTCTAGCAAAAAGGATCGGATTCGAGACTCGCGCCTTATGTATTAACGTATTCCGATAACATTTAACATGCACACCTGTTGCCTAGGATATATTGACGCAACGGTTATTCTATACAGCTGATATTATATTTCGTCACGACTGCTGCTTCAGAAAATATCCGCTTCAGGCGATGCGACGTCGCCGCGACTTATTTATCTTAGCATATATTAAAGCGTAAACACATTTATCTTATTCTTAATATATAACTAATTTTATTCTGCAGCGCTTCTAGAAAAAATAGACACAGTTTATGAAGAGAGAAGAGCGCTAAACGTTGAAGACGAAAAGAAAAGCACTGACACTGCTCGAATCGGAGCGTCGGCTGCGGCTGGGTCAGAGGAAAGCAGGACGTATCGCGCGGAAAAGCCTGTACCTGACGGGCGACTCTTCCCCGGCGTCCTCGTCGTCCTGGCCGATCGCGCCGTTGGCCATGACCAGCTGCTCGTCGACTGCAGCGGGCGGCTTCAGCTGGCAGACGTGGTCATCCTCGAGCTCGACTTGGCGCGCGGCGCTGCAAGTACAGGTCGGCATCTCGCCAGGGAACGCGTGCGCGCGACGTAGGATGGCGGAGACGGGTTTTGAGCAGCCGAGGCAGCAGGTAGAGCTCTTTTATAGCCTCGGCGGGCCGTCCCACCAGCTGCAGCTGCCCCTCTGCGTCGGCGAGGCTTTGTATACGCGCGGCGCCGGCGAAAGGAGCGGCCTTTTTCTCCGACGTCAGCTGTCGGATCCTTTCCTTCGGAGTCTTGATTTATCTTTACGCTCTGCGTTTAAGTTAAAAGCGGTCGACGAACTCGCTTGATAAATCAAATTTAATCAAACCTACGGCACTCTTGCCGGCGCGTGCAAGCAAACAAATACGTGACGAATATGAGCCTGGATTTTTCCGGGAGCGGATAGGGCAACGTATCTGTAACATGTGGGGAAGGGACGGCCGAAGAAAGAAAATAAAAGAGCGAGAGAGACGAAGCGAAACAACTGCTCAACTGCCGCTGCTGAGGATGATGAAAGGGAGGGTACACGCAATACATATTCTCAATTTTCTGGCAACCTGTTACTCACAATCAGATATACTATTTTTGCGCCACTTGCCACATTTTTCATGCAAACAATTTTTTAAGAAACTTTTTAGTGAGTAAAAGCTTCCCTTTTTTAATTTGGGTGGCGTTTGTATCATTTTTTAAAATTGCATACCGCCGCCTTCAGTCATTAGTTGCGTTCTTATTAGGTCGATTTATTAATTTAAGTAATAAATTAGATTCAAGAATAATATTCTAGTTAGTTCCTAATCGGCAACACGAGCTTAGTTGGGACAATCATATTTTCTATACAATAAGTATATAACGTACTGTAAAATTCAGGATTTTTGGGTACTATGTAATAAAGAACAAGTAACTTGTTTTGATTTGCAGTTTTTCTTTGAAACAGTTAAAGAAAAGTAATTTCGCCTTGCCTCAAGGTTTGTTTACAGCAGCTATTTTACTGTAACCGTTAGCTCGTAGAAACTTTATGAAGTAAACATTTTGTTTTTAAACTTCTAAAATAAGCTGCAAATTTTTATATTGTAATATATTAGTTAAAACCAAAAAAGGCACAGAACTCAGTTTAAAAAATCTACTGGTTTTCGAGGTATTTAATGTTACATTAGTGTTGGTTTCTCATAGAGAAAGCTTTGGATCGGTGAAATTTTTTGAATCTCATATTTTGACGTAAAAGCACATTTTTAGATTCAGAAAGTCCAAAAAGTAGTTTTTAAAAAATGTCCGGATTTATGTATGTATGTACTTCCCTTAACTATTTTAAACGACGTCGTGGATTCGCTTCAAATTTCGTGCACAAGTTTCATTTCATTTTTGTGAGGGGGGTTGAAATTTTCAAGTACTACTATAGATTAGTTTTTGTTTTATCGTCAATTCTCGATTTTTGAAAAATTTAATTAATTTTTTTTTTTATGATAGGATTGAAATATTTTAATTGAACAAAAAGCATTTCAAGGAGCATAAAAATACCTGATTTCAGAAAAAAAAAATTACTTAAGCTCTTACCGTTTTTTTGTTTTTAACAAAACATGTTTTTTTTAAAGCTTATAATTCTTAATTTGAATTCTCAACTGCTCTGAAAAAAATTTTGGTAATTAAGAATGTATAGATCTATAATCTGTAAAAATTTCAAGCGATTTTGTGAATTAGTTTTTGAGTAAAAAGGTGAAAACTGAAAAAAATGAGTTTTCTATGAAATTTTGAGAAAAGGTAGATCTTTTATATATTTAGAGCTGTATAGTATTTCTGCTTATGAAACTTATTAGTTCAAAAGATATTAAGGTTTTATTTATTTTTTTTTTTCAATTTTTTGATTATCTGTATCTTATTAAATAATCGGTCTTTTTCAATAATCGACCACTTATTTTTTTCGTCTTTAACTAAATTTTTAAAATTAAGAATTTTTTAAATTCATCTACTAGTTTTTGTTTTATAACGATTTTAAATTATATATGGTATTGTAATTATAAATATAACATATTACATATTACAGTCATATTATTATTATTATTGTATAGCATTAAAATACCATTTAAAAAATTTGGTATAATAACTGATTCCAAATAGAAAATAGTTCAGAAAATCCAATAAACTAATGCAAAGACATTGGAAGAACATATCACGATTATGCAATGTCCCTGGTAAAATTTCTGATCCATAAAATAGCCGTGAAAAATGGCCAGTTCTCGGGTCATAATAATAAGTTTTTTGAAGTAGTTATTGACCATTTTAAAGCATGAATATAACCTCACATATTTTTATTACACTTCCGTCTCCATTCTCAGTTATTTAATAATGTAGTAAAAGCATTGAAATGCTATACATAGCTTATATAAATGTAAAGAAATAGCTTCAACTAATTAAACGTTTGTAATTGTTCTTAGATGAGAAATTAAGAAAAATATTAATTTCGCCTCGTTCGCATTTAATCGCTCCAGTTCTTAAAACTTCTCTAGGTATCTAAGCTGGCCAATAAAACTAGCTTGGAAATATCAAAAAAATAACAATTACATAGTTTATTTCATTTTTAATGCTTTAAAAAGATTGGAAAAAACGTTTCATTATTCCGCGAAAAATTCCTCTTTTCTGGCCATTAACTATTTAGCCTTTCAAAACTGGCCATTAACTAATAATTGTTTCATTGTTTTAATGTTCTGTATAAGAAAGCATTGTGCCAAAATCGGTTGGCAGATTTTTTACTTTCTCGCCCGCACCATATTTACTTGCCACCTGCAGTTTTACTGACGTACATCCTGCCATTTGGTGTGTGTGTGTGTGTGTGTGTGTGTGTGTGTGTGTGTGTGTGTGTGTGGAGAGAGAGAGAGAGAGATGTAAAATAAAATAAAACTGTACGAAATAATCAAGGCAACGGTTTTTACTTTGTTAAAGCGCCGTTGTTTAAATAAAAATTATATAAAAATGTTATAAATTAATATCAACTTGTAATTTTCCTCATGCGTATCAGCTTACAAATCCCATTAATAGTCTGCTAATCCGCTTGCAGTAAAGCCACCATCGATTATTGATTTATCGAAATTAGTAGATTACAAGAAAATTCGGTATATAACCTTAGAATTCTCCAGGAGACTCGCAAGCGAAATTTTATAAAAATAAGATAAATTCTTTATTTCCTATTTCGATTCATATATATTGCAACGCGTCGTTCGATTGACGAGTCGGGGCTGCTCTCTAATAAAGCGCTTTCTCGCATTCACTGTGACAATGACAATAAATTCCTTCTTTCGCAGGGGAGATATGCATCCAGCATTCTTCGACAGCCTCCGTAGGCTGAATAATCTTTTTTTTCTATATTTCAAGTCGCATCGATCGCACTTTGGCTTTTAGCCACTGTTCGAGCCTGTGCTTTCGAGTGTAATTTTGCTTGCATACAAGTCTTGCTGCCTCTTGATAAAGCAATTATATATAAATAAATGTGTCGTGTATGGTTTGCATGGCAGATAAATATAGTATAAAGGGACTTTTTACGCATTTGCGAGAGGAACTGCAGTGACGGATGGGAGGCTACTTTTCTGTAATAATAGAAACTTTAGTGGGCCGCTTCACGATGCGAGAACAAGTCTTCCCTTTGAATGGGCTTTTGTCCGATTGTTTGCTGCATTATTTGTTTTTAGCTTTCTCCATATTCAGTTTTCACGAATGCTCGCGATTTCGTCGCTGGTCTATACGTAGAAAAGCTAGATTTCCCGTCCTCTCCCGTGTAAAAAAATTAGGCTTAAGCTATTCATAATCAACTATATACAATGTAGGCTCAGGATTAGACATTCATAGTATAAGTATAATTTAATTATACATAGACTATGCACAGTTTATATATAACTTATGCATAGATTATAATAAATTAAATATCTCGAATAATAAATAGCCGCTTACTTGGGCGGCATTCCTAATTGAACGTGGCTTTGCTGCGTTTCGCGCCGCCGCAAAAAAATGTAATAACCCAAGCAAATATAAGCGCCTCTAATAGTCATCGGTTGCTAATTTTGTCACGAGAGATGTAAAAGATAGGATACGCCACCAAGCGCCAGTCGTGAAAAACAAAATTAATTCTGCTTGGTGGCGCGTCCTAACCTTTCCACGTCTCATGGGAAAATTAGCAATCGATGACTATTAGAGGGGCTCATATTTTTTGCACTTTTATATAAAAATTTTGTACAAATTTATTTCTTTATAAAAATTAAATAAATTATTTTTACTTGCCCAAGTAAAAATATTATATCTAAGTTATATCTAAAGTAGACATGAGCCATATATAGGATAAAGCAGATCTAAATTAGATATAATTAAGATATAATTTCTTGGTATAATTTATTAATTAGGAGCGATCGTTTTTTAAGGCGACAGTTAAGTAAGTTTTTATATAAACGTGAAAAAGATATGAGCCCCTCTACACGGACAAAAAATTTCAGTAAAAATTACTATACTGCTTAGAAAAGCGAGCACAGACTGCTATAACCCAAAAAATTACCATACTTTTTAGTAAATTTTAATGAAATTTTAGTAAATATTCGTATAATTTTATTAAATGTGCCTGAAATTTCAGTAAAATTTACTAAAAAGTATGGTAATTTTTTGGGTTTTGGCAGTCTGCTTGCATTACCAAAAGTCTACCTCTTTTGAGTCAAAATTAACCCAACTTGAGTCAAAATTAACCCAACATTGAGTCAGAAATAACCCAACTTCGGTTATTGAATCAAAGTTTAGGATGCGCCACCAAGCGGAATTAATTTTACTTTGCACGACTGGCGCTTGGTGGCGCATCCTAACCTTTGTACCTCTCACGTCAAAATAAGCAACCGATAACTATTAGAGGAGCTCATATTTTTTGCACTTTTATATAAAATTTTACTTCCCTGTCGCCTTAAAACAACGGTCGCTCCTACCCGACTAGAAATGAATCAGGCAGGTCATATAGGGCTCACGTCAGGGCCTCATAAGGCACTTCGAGGGCCTTAGGAGGACCTTACCGGCGCCTCATTACTTGCCTGATTCATTTCTAGTCGGGTAATTAATAAATTATATCTTAGGTGTATCTAATTTATATCTGCTCATTCCTATATGTGGCTCATATATACTTTAGATATAACTTACAAGGAGAGTGGACCAGATTCGGGTGACAGATCTGGCCCAAACTGGTGCACATGTTTTCTCTTACCTCATCGATGAACTTTGTGGAGTT